>JAJPUD010000270.1:431990-675106 GCA_023553655.1 Myrmecobius fasciatus | reverse complement strand
ATTACTCCCTTTTGGACCATGGGATGTGAATAAGGGATGTATCTGAGACCCCATATAGCTTCCAGAGCCAGAGCCACATAATTTCTGTGTGTTAACATATTTAATTAGTATGCAGCTACAACTGAGGAAAAAGAAAAAATTAAGTTGGAAATCAATTCTACCTTGCAGCTATCAAACTGACTAGAAGGAAACTATCCACTCAAAATCTAGCTATGTGTTCCTTAGTTCTTAACAGAAGGAGAATTCAAAGCCGCATTCTCTAAGAATTAAATGAAAGGGTAATGGACATTCATTCTCTCCCTCTACTCCTACCAAGTTCTTAGGGGAGAGCTAGTAGAAAAAAGATGAAATCCACAGAACTGAGAGCAAGTGAAGTGGATAAAGTGTTGGATTTGGAATCAAGAGGACCTGTGACAATCCTATAAGTGATGAGCTATGTGACCTTAAGTACAACACTTAAAATTCTGCCAGTTTTCAACCTTTTTATCTGTAAATCAATGGGATATACTAATGACCTGCAAGTCCCTTCTAGTTCTAAAACCAAATTATGAAAGAGAAAAAACAGAGCTTATAAACCGTTGGCTACTCCATTTAAAAAATAGCAATTTAAGTCCTCCATCACCACCTGTAACATTTGTTACACTTATGAGCTGTCTAACTCCTGATATAGTTTTTCTTTCTCTACAGGTTATCTGAGGTGCATTTTCCATGACCATTTTAAGTCTGCTTTTTCTTCTATTTATTTTTACTTATTTGTCCTATCCATGCTTCTCCTCTGGCTCTTGAATTTCTTCATGTAAGAATATCCATAAATATGCTTTGCTACCCATTCCAATTACATTCCTGCATAATTTGCATAAAGTCTTTCTTATAGCCATATTGTCAATCATAGGTCTCATTCCACCAAGTCTCAGTGACATCTATGAAATCAGTGCCTTCCCTGTGTTGGAATTCTTGGTGCAAAGTGCTTTTCACAAAACCAATCAACAAAAACATATTAAGTGCTTACTTTGGGGCATGAACTGTACAAAAGTGCTGGGGATACAAATATAAAGAATGAACCAATGCCTTCTCTCAAGGAGTTTTTAATTCTACTAGGGAAGACAAGTATATATATACATATATATATAACTAAAAATTTAATACAAAATATTTAAACAGAAGGTAATTAAGGAAGGACACTAGAAGCTGGGGGAATCAAGAAAGACTTCATGTAGAAGGAATGACTTGAGCTATATTTCATTCAGCTTGTTATTATTTTATTATATAACATGTGTCTTTGCCATTAAAAATACAGAGTCCACTTTAAATCCTGTGTACTTAGCACATTTTTTCAATATACACACTCCCCATTTATTATGAATAACAAAAATATAAATAGCACTCCTACTGATCAGAGAAGCATACTAAAATACTTTTTTAGTAACAAGATGTATTATGGTGGTGGTTTTGTTATAGAGAATAGAACACAAAAGGGACATGTAGAGAAAGAAATAACATGTGTCAATATGCTTTATCTATAGAATCAATGTGAGTGAGGAGTCCAAGATGAAAATAATGTTGCAACTGTGGGGGACTAAGGGCAGTTAGTTTAAGTTAAGTTAAAACTGAAAGGAAAGCTTGGAAAATGGGATTGGTTTTGGAGGAAAGATGATGAATTCTGCTTGATAGTTTAATATCCCTTTAGGACAGCCCTTAAAAAATTATGAGAAATAATGGTGCGAGATTGCACCTCAGGGAAAAACTATGATTACACCTAGAGATCTGGAAACCATCTGCATAGAGATATCTCAATCTATGATTGCAGATAAGATCACTAAGTCATCAAGTCTGGAGAGAACAGAAATGAATGTCTCAGAGACAGTCTTGTAGAAAACCATTATTTGGTGGCTGTGACGTGGATGAAGATACAACAAAAGAGACAAAGAAAGAAAAGCAAACAAGTAGGAGAGCCAGGACAGCAGTGCCACGAACATCCAGAGAAGAAAGGCTGCGTAAGAGGATATGGTAACAAAGTGCTAGTGCAGCCTTAGAGCTGAGTGTGATCCAGAGAACAGGAGGTCTGAATAAGTGCCAAAAGATGAAGGAACTGGAGAAGGAGAGTTTTTAATTGAAAAATTTTATCATTAGTGTGGAAATATGTATACATATATTCGACTTGTCAAGTATTTTAACATAATTAACATGTACTGGATTTTCTGCCATCTAGGGGAGGGGTGGGGACTAGGGGGGGGAAATTTGTAACAGAAAGCTTTGTAAGGGTTAATGTTGAAGAATTACCCATACACATGTTTTGCAAATAAAAAGTTTTAATAAAAAAATTTTTTAAAAAGAAAAAAAAAAAGAAAAATTTTATCATTATCCAGTGAGAGTTCCAGATGACACAGTGGAAGAGATGGACAGATTCAACAAAAAGAGAAGTCCCTGCCCTCAAAGAGCTTACATTCTAATAAGGTTAATATAAATAGTACATACATATATAATAGTGCAAATGAACACACATACATATGTATACCAAATTAATTCAGATTAGATTTTGAAGCAATTTACACTTTTCACTTCTCTGCTCCTAGTTATGTACTGAAATAGTAATGACGGAGTCAACCACAAACTGATAGACCTACTAGAGTCTAGAACTAGGGCAAATGCCTTCCACTAACACATGACTCTCTCTTATGACAAGTTTGATATTGATAACTGAAGGACTGATAAACAAAGATGTCTCTTCTTGCATCTATCAAAGATTCTTCTTTAGACTCAATATATCCACAGGAGGAAGTTTATTGAGAGACAGCTTTGATGGAGTACACTTGATTCTGTCTACTGAAATTTCCATTGCCATTTTTTAATTCAACAAAAGGAGAGATCATATTCACTCTTTCACTAATTCCTTGATAATGAAAATAGGTTACTGTAGAAAAGCATTCCCCCAATGTTTTCAATACTGTGTTGTCTTATTATAGAGCTCTTCTTCGTGTTTTATCTTGAATGTATTTTTATGCAGTATGACATTTTAATACTTCCATAACAAAAAGGTGGGGAATAGAATAGGGCTTAAACTTTTTCCATTTCCAACCCCTTTTTGCCCAAGAAAATTTATATAAAATAGATATATAACATATATTGGACTACCTGCCATCTAGGGGAGGGGGTAGGGGGAAGGAGGGACAAATTTGGAACAGAAAGTTTTGCAAGGGTCAATGTTGAAAAATTACTCATGCATATGTTTTGCAAATAAAAAAAGCTTTAATAAAAATAAAATAGGTATGCAAAAAATTATACTGATAACAAATCATAATTTCATGATCCCCACATTCAGTTTCATGACTCAGTTTAAGAAGCTTCACTATAGAAGGCCTGAAAGTTATGTTTCCAGATCTGAGAATTAAGATTTGATTTCATATGAAAAATAGCCTTCACCAAATTCACACACAGGGATATACTGGGCTGTTATTCTTCAGTACTCTCTTATTTCTTTGGGTGAAAAACCAAGCAAATCAAACCATAACTGATGGTTCTCCTGGTTCCCTCTATAGTAAGCATATGCTCTTTTGTAATTCTTCAGAAGAAATCTGCCTTTACCTGAAATGAAAGAGCCACAGATATTATTACCTGAGACTTGGATTCTAAGCTACTGCTTCTATTAAGTTCCAAGAGATAGATAAGACTCTAGGAAATGGAATTATTTGACATGAGTCAAACTCACCAAAATTCTCCCTACATTCTGCGTGATATTTAATGTGCAAACCAAACTCTTTATAGCTCAACTGTCCCTTAATTGAATTAAGAAAAATATTATCGACTTACATGAACTGACATTGACAGAAGCAAACAGAACCAAGAGAACACTGAACATAATAACAAGATTATGTGATGATCAATTGTGATGGACTTGATTCTTCTCAACAATGTGGGAATTCAAGGCAATTCCAACAGACAAGGGATAGAAAATGGTATCTGCATCTAGAGAACTATGGAGACTGCATATGAATCAAAGCATTGTATTTTCACTTATTGTTTCTTTCCCATGGTTTTTTCCCCCTTTGGTCTGACTTTTCTTGCACAACATGACAAATATAGAAATATGTTTAAAAAGTATACCACATATTTAACCTATATCAGATTGTTTGCTGTCTTGGGGAGTGGGGAGGTAAGGGTAAGAGGGAGAAAAATTTGAAACAAAGTCTTACAAAGACAAATGTTGAGGTCTATACTCTAAAGAGATCAAAGAAAAAGGAAAAGGACCTATTTGTGGAAAATAAATATTTATAGTGGTTCTTTTTGTGGTGCCAAAGATTTGGAAATTAAGGGTCTGCTCATTAACTGAAATAATCACTAAACAAGTTGTAGTATAAGACTATGATGGAATACCATTGTATTGCATGTTATTATTAAATATTTATTATATAGTACTACAAGATATGATAGTTACAGTTTCAGAAAAACCTGGGAAGTCATCTATAAATTGATACAAAGCGAAGTGAATAAAATCAGAATATTGTACACAGTAACAATAATATTGTAACAAGGATTAACTTTGAAAGATAATTACTCAAGACAGTTACTCTGATCAAGACAATAATCCAAGGCAATTCCAAAGGAGACATGATGATAAAATGCTATCTCCAGAGAGAACTAATGAATTCTAAGTACTAAAGCATATTCCTTTCACTTTATTTTTCTGGTTTGTGAGAATGTGTTACTGTCTGTTGCAACATGATTAATATGGAAATATTTTGCATGACTTTGTCTGTATAATTCATATCCTATTGCCTTCTAAAAGGATAGAGGGAAATAGGGAATTTGGAACTCAAATTTTTTAACAATGAATACTAAAATTTTAGAAAATATCACTGGAAACAATGAAATAAACATATGTATATATACATATAAAACTTTGTGACTGGGCAGAAAAATAAATAACAAAAACTGGCATTCCCTCTTAACTTGAGTTGTTTTCTTCCATTAGAGAGTAAATTCCCTGAGGGTAGGAGCTGCTTTTTTTTTTTTTTAATATCCCTAGAATTTAGAACAATGCCTGGCTACAATAAATGTTTGATTAATATTTATTTATTGAAAAGAGTATGAGGATACACCAAACTACTCTTCGAAAGCTCAAAACACAAGACTCAAAGATACTGAAAGATTGTAAAACTGATGAGCTACATACTTTCTGTGTCCTCTGAAAGGCTGTGAGATATCATTGATAAAATCCTAATTTCTAAAATGTACAGAGAGTAACAGAAATGTTTAATACCAAAACTGTATTTGGTCTAAGTGTAAGGAATAAGTATAAGTGGTCTAAGGAAATCAACAAGATATTTTCAAAAGAATTACAACTTTAAATGAATCATATAAAGCATGGCCTAACTTACAAAAAAACAAAACCAAAAATAAATAAATATAGATCCCATATAAATAGACAAAGATAGGAAAACATGGGAATAATAATAGCTAGCATTTATCTATCACTTTAATGTCTATAAATACTTTGTGTATATTATTTCATTTAATTCTCATGACAACCTGAGCTCAATCAGTATTAGGAGTATTAGGAAAAAAACACATCACTGATGAAGGAGTTATAAGGTTTTAGTTACTGTGAAATTGTTCAAGAAAGGTAACTCAACGTTCATACTCTGTGACAGGACAGATTTGGAGCCAACTACACAGACTTATAGGAAACAGAAAATAAAATGAGCAAAACTATGACAACAAACCATATGACTACAATAATAGACAGGAAAATAACTTAAAAGACTTTAATTTCATGTAAATGACATTTTTTCTTTTAGAATTGCTTTTGTCCCATTTTTGGTTATAAAAGAACTCACTACCTACTTCTGTAAAAAGTATAAGATACATTTCTTTTCTGATTGGGGGGGGGCACATGATCATTAATAATTCAAACCATATACCACTTTTGAATTTCCTGTAGAATATACTGTATTATGGTGGTCCAATCTATCTTCCAGAATTCTAGCCGATTATATCAGAACTTCCTGGCAAATAAATTCTTTTCTAGTGAGTTCAATTATTTCTGATTCTTCTTTCTGTATGTAGACATAAGTACAAAACAAAACAAAGCATAAAGTTTTAGGCACGTCTATGTGTTCCTTTGTTTTGCTTGATAATGTTTATTTGTTAAAGAGTAGTCACAGGAGGAAGCTGTGGGTCAGCAGAAATTGAAATACAAAAAGAGAAGAAAGTATCAACTAAAATTTTTAGAGAACACACAAGAGAAAAGGAATTTCAAATGGATACATCCATAGGCAATGCAACTTTGCTACTATCATGCTAAATTTAATAGCCACAATAATAATAATTATACTTAACAAGTTCAAAGCTTCATTACAATCCCTTGTTTTTTATGTAGTGAAATGTTAATGTTTATTCATGTTTAAGTTCATAATGAAAAAGAAAATTTAATTTGAAAAGGAAAATTATACATGTGTATCATGTACCCACATATGTAAAACACAAAAATCAAAGAATAAAGCTCTGTTCACCTTCAAGGACTGGAAAAAATATTAATAGATGCCATTTATACAAGTCAATTTAAGAATTACAAAGTATTTTGTATACATTATCTAATCTGGTCCTCCAAACAAATGAGTAAACAGGCTTATTTTTATATTACATATAATAATATATAAATTGTTATAGCATACAATAATTAACTTGCATAGGAAAACTATCTATCTTCATTTAAATACAATTGGTTTCCTATGTATTTTGTTTCATATATTTTAAAATATGATTCTGAGAGTTCATAGACATCACCAGACTGCTTGAGAGATCCAAGATACCTAATAGGGTTAGGAATGCTGGCCCAAGAAAAAGTCTTTAGGATTGTCCCTGGTAGATTTTATACTGCCCAAAATCATAGTTAGTAAATGTCTGCAAAAGGATTTTAACCCAGGGCTTCTTGATTTCCAGATTTTGACCTCTAACAACTAATGTAGCCTAAAAGAAACAGGTGATAGAAAAGAACTGAAAAAGATGATTAAATAAAAAGAGAAAATACCAGTAATCATCTTGGCTAATTATTCTAGAAGATGTAAGCTAAAAAAAAAAAAAATCTTTTCATAAAGTACTGGTCTGTCCAGGTTGCATCCCTTAATGAACTCCAAAGCTGCCCTCTCAACTTTGGGATCAAATATGAACTCCTCTAATTGGCTTCTGAAGTCCTCAACTTGACCCCAGACTATCATTCCAACCAATGCCATCCCAAATTCCTTTTCTATACTCTATGGTCCAGCCAAACTGACCTTGCTCCTCACCCACGTTTCCTTCATATACATCCACCTCAAAAATGAACCCTGATGCCACCATCTATTGTGAAAACATGATATCTCTTGGCTGCTCATGCCCACACCCCAAAATTACCTTATATTTATCTTAGGTATGTTTATGCACAGGATATATCTAAATGTTTTCTGTGAAAATAAGCACCCTGAAGGTAGGGATTATGCCATTTTTATGTGTATTTCTAGCATCTGGCACATACCAAGTACTTAATGCTGATTAATTAATACATAAAGAAGACAATTTAAGTAGCAGAACAAGGATTCAAACTAGGTCTTCTTAATCCAAGTATGATCCTTTTTCCACTGGGCTATGCAGAGGGTGAAAAGCAGAGATGTGCTTATAAATGTTTAATAAACAGCCCTCTGGGAAGGGGAAGGGGAATCTATATGTTTACATGAATAAATTTATGGTAATTTTTGCTGATATAAAGAATGTGTCACAATTTACAAACAATAATAAAGTATACAACATTCTTTATGGTAAATTCCACATAGCCATTTGTTTCTCAGGGAATGTTTTCACTGATTTTTGTCCATTCTTGTATCAGTAGGACAATTGATGGTTGAATATAAATCCATTAACTCTTTTCCCAATAAACTTATTGTCATTATATCTGATATTTGATCTGTTAAATAAATTCCCACCTTCCTACAAATTATATTCATTAAATTGAAATTCCCTTGGCACTAATGATTGCAATAGTGCTATCTTATTAGTTTTCTGTAAAGTGGCAGAGATTTGAATGTTGTTTCTATATTACATACAAAATCCTGAAAACTGTTCAAAACAATTACATGTTTTAAAATTTCACTGGAGTGGTAAATTTTTTTCACCTGTTATATGAAGTAAGTTCTTCATAAGTCAAAGGAAATGGTTCTAATAAATGCAATCATACTTTGTGTTCCAATAAAAAATATAATTTCTATGTGTTGAATGACATTTTCATAGTAAAATATTCCTAGGTTGCGCTGGAGCTAGTGCTCCTGACTTCTAGTGCTGGGTAGACATGGCCAGGTCCCATATTTTCCTGGGGTTCAGGGGCTCATTATTTGCATTGGATGAGTTACACCTAATATGCAGATCTACTGGCTTGTGACCAGGGCAAAGTAGCATAAGAGCCTCCCAGTAGATTTCCCTGTGCATAGACCCAGTAATTCCCTAGCTCCTTGCTCTGCCTCCAAATATTTGTGGGTTCTGTCACTCATACCAGTTCAAAGGTTTGATCTGGTGTTGATCTGAGGGACACTAGGAAGAGCTCAGATTTGTCTACTCTCCCCTATCTTGGCTCTGCCTGTGGATTCTTGTGCTTTCTAGTTAAAACAAAACAAAACTTTAAATTTTCCAAAGCTCTTAGTACATTTGATTATTTTTTGTTCTTATTGAATGTTATTTGATTGTGGTTGCAATGAAGGTGAAAAAAAAATCCTTTAAGAAAGTCAATCATTAAAGGGAGAGTTGCAAAAAATAAATGTTAACTAATCTCTTTGCCAAATTAGAATAGGGAGAAAATGCATATATAATTTAAGATGTGTGTGCCATAAGCAAGCGGTAGCTACTCATAAACTAGAGGCTAACCATCCTCTTCCCAGTATTGAATCAATTTTAATCATCTTAATGTCAAGTTTTTCAGCTACTGTTTCTAATCCAGTTTAATTTTTATTAGATTGGTGATAGATACTGTTTATCTAGAAATACTTCAAATGATTAACTTGTCTTAATTCAGATAATGATCAAGTAATAATTGCAAGCCATTTAAACAGTCTAAAAATCATTTTTAACGTTTTGGCTACTCCAGACTTCCTTCCCAGCATTGTTTTGGCATTATCAGAACAAAAAGGAACTAGATTCCTTTCCATTATTAAAGCCACAATCATTTAAAGTGGACAGTGAGGCTTTCAAAGCCCCAAGTCTTTTATTTGCTTTCACTTTACTTTCACTTACTAGGGGCTTACAGAACTCAGCATTGGGGTGCTTCACTTGGGATCACATAATTCCTCAGAATTAAAGAAACGGTCTCTTGGGGGCTGGTCCGACTGATCAGGAAGGAACTAAATCAGTTTTTAATCTGGGTCTATGGACCCCCCCAAAAAAAAGACTCCAAGTGGGGGGGGATACCACCTTGGATTGGAAAATACGTCCAATTTCTATGGAAAACAATTTCTGATTAGAAAACAAAAACTATTGGTTTCCGATGTGTTTTTGTTTACGTATTTTAAAAACGTGATTCTGAGAAGGGTCCTCAGGTTGCCCAAGGGATCCAGGACACCAAACCGGGCTGGGGGCCCCAGACAGAGGCAAGGTCACATTCGACCTCCTTAGAACAAGCCGGGGAAGTCAGAGTCTCGGTGGAGAAGATTTGGGGCACCCCGAGAGTCTGACCCGTTGCTCCGGACCCCAGCCCCAGACCAGGGAGAGAAGGAGCAGAGGAGCAGCAGCCGCGGGGCTCCCGGTGCCGGGCTTTTCCCCGGGCCACTCACCTGCGATCCCTAGAGCGGCCGGAGCCGGCTAGCGTCCCCACTCCCTCCCCTATGGGGCCCAGAGAACCCTCCCCCGCGCCCCCACCTCACACAGCTCGGACTCCCTAGTCTTTCCCGAAATGCCCCTCCCCCACCTCCGCAGCCAGGATGGACCAAGGGGAGGGGGGCGCAGAAGCCGGTCTTTATTCAGAGAAGGGGGAGGGGAAGGATGGAGAGAGGAAAGGCAGGCACACATGAGCCCGTTGAGCACACCCACAGTCACGCTCACACTCACCCACAAACATTTACCAGCTGCAAAAAAGAAAGAAAGAAAGAAAACAAAAGGATAGGCAGGAATGCTTACAATCCTGGAAATACGCCTGCGCATATTCAGAAAAAGAACTCTAATTCCCAGAATCCATCGGAAATTCGTAGGTTGTGCCAGTGCCCGGATGCATCCGCTCTACTACGGAGTGGATTCTGGGAAACCGCAGTCTCATCCCAAGAACCCAACGCTCCCCATGCTTTCTGGGAATTGTAGTCCAGAGACTGTTTTTTGTTTTGTTTTGTTTTAATTTTGTTTTGTTTGCTTTTTGCCCTGGCTCACTCACTAGACTGTTATTGTTGGTTTTTCCGGAGTCATAGATGACGTCCTGACTTGAGTGAATTGGATTTAAGTGAGGCTTTGTTGCTCAGAGTTTCCTTCCTCCCCCTCTCTCCCAGAGTCTTCCTAGTGCAATAACCAGACAGAAAGTCTGGAGGACTGGCGAGGGCCCTGGATGCGGGGGCGAAGTTCCACGTCTGTGGGCGCTTCAAGGGCCCGCTGCATCGCTCTTTGGAACAACCCGCAGCCCTGACACAAAAGGGTTGCCGTGAACCAAGCTAGTGTAATTATAATTAGGAGAAGCAGTCAAGGCAGAAAATCTGTGACAAATCTTTGTCCAAAAGGTCTGATCTTTAAGCTACATGAGAAATTGATCAACTGTATGCTTAGCCACAGATTTGTTAGGTTTAAAAATAAAAAGACAATTAACTTCAGAATAAGAGATTTAGTTTCATATATAGGCCTCTTTTTCTCTTCTATTATGTATACAGAAATGTCCATTTTATTTGTTTTAAAATTTAGAAAGAAGAAAAAAGAAAAACCTCAAATATATGTTTAAATATAGGCAATATCCAGGCTCTTTACTTTCAATATCTTTCATTACCCCTAGCTACGCTTGGCCTCCATTTCCTCACCTGTAAATTTTGCAAGAGTAAGGTGGCACAGTGGCTAGAAGCAGAAAGAATCTTCTTCATAAATTAAAATCTTTCAACAGACACTCACTAGCTGTGTGACCCTGGGCAAGCCTTATAATCCCATTTGCTTCAATTTCCTCATTTGTAAAATGAACTGGAGAAGGAAATGGCAAATCATCCCAGTATCTTTACCAAGAAAACCACAACCAAATCACAGAATTGGACACAAACAACAAAATTTGGTGGGTTGATTATGTAGTCTTTGAGATCATTTGCCAGCTCTAGATATGTAGTTTTACATTAGAACAAGGACTATTCCTTTAAGGTTAAGTGGTGAAAGAAAGTGAAAAAGTATTTTTTTTTAATTTTGTTATAATTTCTTTTAGCTTTTTATTTTTTAAATATATGCATAGTTTTCCACATTTACCCATGCAAAACCTTGTGTTCCAAATTTTTTCTCCCTCCCTTCCCCTCACCCCATCCCTTAGACAGCAAGTAATCCAATGTTAAACGTGCAATTTTTCTATACGTTTCCTGATTTAGCTTGCTGCACAAGAAAAATCAGATCAAAAAGGAAAAAAAAAAAGAGAAAGAAAACAAAAAGCAAACAAATAACAAAAAAAGTGAAAATATTATGTTATAATCCATACTCAGTCTCCACAGTCCTATTTCTGGATGCAGATGACTCTTTCCATTGCGGAGGTCCAGCCTCCACAGGGAACTAGGTTCTTGAATGGAGGGTTGGAGTCGGCGAAGTGGAACAAGAGACAGCACACACTATGGCGTGGTCATCAAGTTCGATTTATTGGCAAAAGCTTGTTCAAATTATTCAAGAAAGCTTGTGATTTTTATAGTCTTACAAAGTTAGGGTTCATTAGAGATAGGACAATTATTTGGCTAGGATTACAAGATTTTCTTGGGGCCCAGAAATTCCCAGGACCCCAGGTGCAATGCTTCTTAGAAAAAAAAGAATGTACAGAATAAATTCATCAAACAATATAACAATAGTGAAACTTTAACTAAAGGTAAATGTACCTTGTGGTCATCACGTCATATCTGGCGGAACATGAGCTTCTCTAAAAATGTCACATTTACTTATTCCAAGATTTATACAATGCTTTTTAATTTTTTAACATGGTCATAAGATTTTTTAGAATAGAAACATTTTTTTTCTCAAGAACTTATTTCCCTCAGCCCATTTATTAATCACTCATACAATAGCTTGTTTTGTGTAGGGGTCAGTAAACCATGCAATGGCCTATTTTTCTTACTTTTCTTCCCATGACTTACTTGCTACCAATGTGTCCATCTATCACTGATGTTTACTGTTCTTTCATCATATCATTATTTATGTAAGCTCTGCATAGGGGAGTGAAGAACCAGGTTGATTGAATTTGGAATTGTTTCAAACAAGAGGGAGTAACTGAAGATTTCTTTTGGAGTTTTTGGGGAAAGCTATCAATTTCCCAAGTTTCCCAGTCTCTAAGTTTGTTTAATGCTTCACTAGTAAAGAAACCTTTCATGTTTAGGCAGAAAGTACAAAGGGGCTTTTTGGGGGGTGAAGGGCTTCGTGCTCACCTCATTGTGATGGATGGATATATACATACAGCTATGCTAAGAATTCCTAGAGCAGAAATTAAGCAGATAATCATTAACCAAATATATTCCTGAATGCTTAGTTCTGTAAGGACTTCTTCATGTTGCCTTGAATACATGGGGGGAGGTGGGAGTCAGGCCCTGTGGAGACCTTGTCATTCCAGGCAGGGTCCCCAACTCCCAGCATGCTCCCAGCATTCCATCACAAGTTTATTGGAATTGGCCTTAATCACCTCACTGTTGAAAAGAGCCTTGTCCATTAGAATTGATCATCACATAATTTTCTTGTTGCTTCTTGATTTTACTCACTTCACTAAACATCAGTTCATTTATGTCTCTCCAGGCCTTTCTGAAGTCATACTACTGATTGTTTCTTGTAGAACAATAATATTCTGTAACATTCATATACAATGACTTATTCAACCATTCTCTGGCTGATGGGCATCCACTCAGTGAAAAGGTATTTTAAAAATAAATAAATAAATTTTCATTGCCATCTTTGTTATTATAACACCTCTAACTCACTTATTTGGTAATGCTCTTTAGTCTTAAATGATTTTTATTAATTACTCATCCATCTTGGACATTTTTTTTTCCACACATGACTGCTTCTTTTCTCATTCTAAGTACCTCAAAAACTTGTTTGTGCTAAAAACCACCAAAACCTTTTCAATTTTCAGTAATAAAAATTATCCATTTTATCTTTTCTAACCATATTTATCCTCTTTTAAAAAAATTATTCCCTATCTGGCTCACTTCAATCCTGAATATTTAGGTTCCAGTACCCATTCTAAATTCATTGTGATGAATGGTATACATTGTTGGTCTCATCTTACTTTCTGCCAGGCTGTTTTCCTGATTTCCTAAAAATAGTGTCAAATAGGAATTTCTTTTCTATATAATTTGTTTTCATGTGTATTGAACACGTCTAGTCTGAAAGACAGGTAATTTTCAAACTTGCAAGTGTATATGTAGGTATATGTGTGTGTATGTATACATGTATATGTATATACATATATAAATGTATATCAACAATATAAAAGAGAATGGCAAATCATTAATAAGAGAAATGCCAATTAAGACAACTCTGAAGTATGACTTCAAAAATTATATTGACAAAGATGACAGAATATTAAAAAAAAAAAATGTAAGGAGAGGATGATTGGGAAGCTACTGATTGATTTTGTGAGTTTTTCACAGATTTTCTCTTAGTAAACTTAATGAGATTACAGGTTGTTGATCGTGATGCATTTGAATGGATTCCCCATAGATATGGAACTGGGTACTTATACCTTGGTGATTGGGCTTTAGAGATTAGAGCTCCCTTTCCATTATCATGTTGCTGGAGACCAATAAAAGGAATCACTTTGGAATTTTCTCTCCCTGATTTTGAAATGCGTGTAGTAAGGGTAAAGAATGGGGAATATCTTTCAATTGCCCCTGGAGCAGAAAATGGTACTTTGGACAAGAGTTTAGGATTGCCCAGGAAAGGCTAAGAGATCTTGGAAACTCTTGTTATAGCTACTGTATTTGTTTGGTATCTTTCTTATCTAAGTACAAGTGAGCCCACTGATCCCAAGAATAGACATTTCCAACATTATCTCATAACTCTGTTTTAGTGTTTCCAAGAGATCAAGAATTCTTGAATTTGAGGCATCAGCCTCCCAGAAGACTACTTTCTCAAAAACTGAGAGGAGCTTCCTCCATAAAAAAACAAATAAATATTTTCATCAACCTCCCTCCCTTACAAAAAGATGCAAAATATTCATTGCAGTATGGTTTTTTTTGTTTGTTTTTTTTTGCTAAGGCAACTGGGGTTAAGTGACTTGCCCAGGGTCACACAGCCAGGCTGCAGTATGTTTTAAATGATAAAAAATTAGAAAAAAAGCAAATGTTCAGTAATTTGAGAATACCTAAATAAATTGTGGTTTATGAATGTAAAGTTGTTATATCTCAAAAAAAAAATAAGGAATTCAGAAAAAGAAAGACACGAACTAAAACATAAGAAAATAAGCAGTAACAGGAGAGAAGTTACACAATGACTCAATGTAAGGAAAAATGACTGAAAGACATCAGAATGACTTTTGGTGTATGTTTATGTTAGTTCCTTTCATAATTTGAATATCACACCTTTATAATATGTGAGTCCTTTCCTCTGAATTTCAGCAACCAATTTCTCCTTTTTTCTCCCCTCAAGTTTCTGGATTTCTTCACAAGACTACACATTCTCATATATAGTGATGCTCTATCCCTTTCACTTATATATGTTTCCCTTTAAATAAGGAATGCCCTTCCAGAGCCAAATACTAGCCATAAAACTTATTCTATCAAGTTTCAGTGATACCCAGAGAGTTATATTTATCAGATGGTATTAGAGTCTCTAATTCAATTTCAATATTGGGGGAAGTGAAGGGAACAGACATTTATTAAGTACCTAATATGTGCCAGATATTGTTATGTACTTTACAAATATCTCATATTATCCATTATTTGCACATTTTTACATGGAAGCTGAGACTTTGATTTTGTTTCTGACTCTCCTCTTGGATACAATAATTATGAATTATTCATCTCCTCTGTAAGATAACTGTGTAAATCTTAAAGCATAATAAAAGTGCCAATTATTATTATGATCATTTTTATTCTTCCATATTTATTCCTGTTTTGTTGCTGCTTTTCATAATGCCCTGCTTTTCAGATCTATGTGAATAATTATCTTCTTTCTTTTCTATCTTAAGGTCTCTTCATTAGATTGGAAAGACTCAAAGTAAGTCTATTTTTATAGGTCACTGTTGAGCACATTAGTCATAATTAGTCTGGAAATATGGGCTGGAAACAGATTTTGAAAGGTTTTAAATGCCCAAAATGACTTTGTATTTTATCCTAAAAACAATGAGAAGACATTGAATCTTCTGAACGGAAAAATGGGACTGTTAGACAATCTGGCAAGTGTGTGAAGGAGGGACTAGACAGAGAAAGAGACTGGATGTAGGGGCTCTAACTGGAAGGCTACTGAAATAGTCCTGGTAATGGGTAATGAGGGCTTTGACAAGAGTAGTAGAAGTATGAGTTGAGAGGTGACAGATGACAAAGTTGTACAGGCAGAACTGACAAGATCTGGCAACCAGCAATAAGTGAAGGGAGTGAGAATAAGGAGCCAAAAGTGACAACTAGTATAGCTGTAGACACAGGTATACACCTAATGAATAGTGATGCCCTCTAGAGAAGTAATGAAATTGGCTTCCAGGGAAGCACCAACATCTGAGGTTCTTAGCTGGGGAATCCTTAGTCAAAGCCATTCAGGGTCCCAGAGTGGGAAAGTCCAGGCAAGGTATCTGTCCCCTCCTGGGTAAGATTCCAAAGTCCTTTTCCCACTAAGGCTGAGAATAATGAAGGCACTATGCTAAGCATTCTCATCTGATATGTGTTTAAAAGGGGGAGACAAATTTTGTTTTGGACATGAATTTAAAATACACATGGAACATGCAGGTAGAGATATCAAGCAGGAAGTCAGATATATGATTGGAATTTAGGACAAAGATGAAACCTTAATAAGTAGATCTAAGATACAACTGCATGGAGGATAGTTGAATCTGTGAAAACTAACTTCATGGAGAATTTAGACGAGAGGGCTTTAGGCATGAGAGCAGGATATGGAATCTAAGGAGGATTTGTCTACCCATTAGGAAATAAATGTCTGTTTTCTCCCAAACCATCCTTTTTTCCAGCCCCAAAGGATTTCTGATCTCATTTGGATGAGTAATTCTTAATAATTTTAGCAAATGAGAACAGGAAAAACAAAACAAGTTTATACAATAAAAAAGGGGATATGGCAGTGATCTAAGTCTCAGAGATTGACCCTACCCCATGATGAACTGGCTTGGGGTCATTCATTGGGTCTCAGTAACTGGAACTCAGTAACCCTTGAATAGGTTGGCTTTAGTTCTTGACAGAATAGAATCTGCTGGGAGAATGAACACTTTTAGGAAGACCTACTCAGGCCTTTTTAGCTTCTGCCACCAAATTCTCTGGTATTTTTCCTACCTATCCCTGCATACTGAGAGTTCCCAAGGGGGTAGATGGTAGGGTGTAAGATTAATCTATGTTTGCACCTCCAATTGTTCACTGAAGAAAGCCATATACACCCAGAGAGAGGGATGCGAAATGTGGACCACAACATAACATTCTCATACTCCTTGATTGATGTTTGCTTACATTGTGTTTCCTTTATCTGATATATCGTTTGTGTAGATAAGATTTTTCTTGCACACCAATGATAAGTTTGGAAATATGCCTACATATATTCGATTTGCCAATATTTTAACATAATTAACATGTAGTGGATATCCTGCCATCTAGGGGAGGGGTGGGGAGTTGGGGGGAAAAATTTGTAACGGAAAGCTATGTAAGGGTTATTGTTGAAGAATTACCCACACATATGTTATGCAAATAAAATAAAAATTAAAAAAAAAAAGAATTAAAGATCTAAAAAAAAAAAGATTAATCTATGTTTGGAATTTGCATTCAACAGGCACAGACTTAAAGGGGGACAGTACTAGTTTATTACTGCTCAGAACTTTAAATCAAGCAAGACATAAGGGAATAGGAAACTTATAACATAAAATACACAATCAACAAATACAGTGATCATTATAACAATAATAACCTAAGAAATAAATATACAGCATCACCACTCCAGGGAAGCAGCAACATCTGAGGTTCTTAGCTGGGGAATCCTTAGTCAAAGCCATTCAGGGTCCCAGAGTGGGAAAGTCCAGGCAAGGTATCTGTTTCCTCCTGGGTAAGATTCCAAAGTCCCTTTCCCACTAAGGCTGAGAATAATGAAGGCACTATGCTAAGCATTCTCATCTGATACGTGACTCGATATTGAAACAGCCTTTCAGGTGCAGGGTGCTCCATCTTGAGGGACCCACCAAAGAGAATATTTGTTCATTCCTTTAGGATGCATTTACTCAGAGAACTGACCAGGTTTCTAAAGCATACATAGGTCACAATAAAGGAAACTTATTGATCAATGGTCTTCCCTTCCTGTGCTTCCTGGCATTCCATCAGATAGCTGCAAGCACATTCTCATGTTCTCAGCAAAAAGTTACACAAAGGGCATGACCGAGACTCACTAGGATTCCTTGCATAAAGTCAAACTTCCCACCTCATCAAGGTCAGTAATAGCAGTCTATATGGACCAAAAGAAGAGTTCATGGAAAGTGATTCTAAATCAAAGCATTATTCATAATTTTCCCAAACTGGGTCTGATCTTAGTGATAACACTAAAAAAATTATTACTCCCATCCAGAGTTTACTCTCTGAAATCTCTGGATATGGCTCTTGTGTCTAGGTTTCCATAAATATAGGTAAAAGGGTTCCCAGTTCACATGAAAACACTCATGGTAACAAATGATATTGGTACAAAATGCTTTTATTTCTGTCAGACAACATTTATTAGACATTCATTCTGTACCAAGCACAGTTCTAAGAATTGAGAATACAAAAAAAAGGCAAAGACACGGTACTTGCTTTTAAGGAACTTATCTAATGGGGGAAAGAACATGCAAATGACAATATAAATACAAGATTTATATCTTGTGGATGAAAGGTAACCTTAGTGGGAAGGCACTAGCAGTGGGAGGGACTGGGACAGGTCTCTAAAAAATACAAAACATGCAATGGATTCACAGGAGTCCACAAACAACTTGTAAAAAGCAAATAAAGGAACAAAGAAGTACCAAAATATTATTTTTAAATGTTTATTTACTTTTAAAATGATTTACTTTCTCTCCCTCTCACTATAGCCCCTCATTAAACAATTAAAAAAACCTTTTTAGTGCATGTGTATGTTGTTGTTCAGTTGTTTTCATCTGTGTCTGACCTTAGTAATCCCATTTAGGATTTTCTTGGCAAAGACAATGGCGTGGTTTGCCATTTCCTTCTCAAAGTCATTTTACAGATAAGGAAATTGAGGCAGACAAGGTTAAATGATTTGCCCAGGGACCTACTGCTAGTGAGTGTCTGAAGTCAGATGTGAACTCAGGAAGATGAGTCTTTCTGACTCCAGATCTAACATCCACTGTGTCACCTCGCTGCCCAGAAAATATGTACAGCATTAACAAATTTCCACACTATGTCCAAAAATGAATGCACTATCACCTTTCTGGCAGGATGTAAGTACCCTTCTTCAGTCCTCTCAGATTCACAGCTGATTATCGCATAAGAGTTCTAATATCTATCAAAATTGTTTTTCTCTATAAATGTTTTGATTGTATAAATTGTTCTTCCAGTTCTGCTCATCTAACTCTGCATCATAATTACTTTATTCTTAACAGAAATATTTGTAATAGCAAAAATCTGGAAAATAACAGTGAGCTCACAACAATTAGGATAGTTGAATAAACTGCTATGTGGCTACAATGGAATATTAGTACACTGTATGGAAAAACAAGCATTAAGAATTAAGAGAAACAAAGGGAAAATATATCAAGTGATAGAGAATGAAGGGGGAAACAACTAATTATAGGATGACTACCCAAACAGGTAACACAACAAATCAAATAACGGAGATAATGTTGAGCCCAAGCTATTAAAACTATTTACCCTTCCTTCCTATTATCAAATAGAAAGCTACAAACACGGGACCTTCTATGTGCTATTAAGAATCATGACATAAAGGATGTAGACTTAGCCTTTGACTTTCCATCCTGCCTCTGACATGTGATAATTTTATGCAAGTTAGCTCTTCCATGTACTGGGCAAATTCTCAGGTGAAATTTCATGGGTGCCCAGATGTAGAGCTGGAAATAACCTAAAATCTCAATTACAAGCCATTCATTTCTGGGGACCGTTACACTTTTCAGCACTACGTACAAAAACTGATGTCTCTTATAACTGGAAAATCTTCCCATAATAGAAGATTACTGAAAGTATTGTCTAGAAAACACTCATTCAAAAATTTCATTTGACATGTGTCAGTTATGCAGAAACTTGGCCAAGAATGTAGAGTACATCACATTTCAGCAAAGAATATTAATCCCTAACAAGACAATTACCATTTGTTTTTATAAAGAATTATCAAGTGCAGTCCTCTTACTTCCTTAAATTCTAGGTTTCACATAACATGTTATTTAACAATACAACAGCTTAAAAATAAAAATGAAGGCTGCTTTAAATCCTGTGTACCTAATAATTTTCAACAAATACTCCCTATTTGTTCACAACAATACTAGCAATATCAATCCTAACTCAATAAGGCATTATACTAGGGAAAAAGTAGCAAAATAATGCAAAGTATCTTTGCCATTTCTCTTTAGCCATGTGTTTCAATGAGTTTTAAGTCAGAGCAACACCACTATAAAGCAATAAATTATATTGAAATAAAATGTGATTTCAGCAGGACCAGGAGAATAACAGATGTTATACCAAATTATAAAAATAAATGATATTTAAAAGGCTTAAAGAATAAATAAATGAGCACACATGATACCAGAAATCAAATGATTTAGAATTTTATCCACCTTTTCACAGAAAAGTGGTGAACTGGATATTTATTGACTCGTATGTTTTTGGATTTCATCAATGTTGACAATTTGTGTCCCTTGACCATGTATTTGTTGCAGGTTTGTTTTCTCCAGTGGACTGGGGATAGGTGGGAGACAAAGATAGGTATTTATTAATTGAGAAGAATTACCTTTTTTAAAAAATGAAATAAATGTGGTGGATCATGGCATAAATGTGCTATTTTTTTCTTTAAAAATTAAATTGTCCCTCCCGTTTTCCCTCTTTTCACTACACAAATAAAAATAAATTTTAAAGCCCCCAATACATAGCTACACAGGCCAGGAAAAAAAAATTCCCCATATCGACCAAGGAAAGAAATGTATGTCTTTTTCTACCTTTTAAGTTCATTACCTCTCTGTCAAGAAGGAAATCACACTTTATCCATGTTTTTTTGGACTCTTGGTTCTTAACTCTCTCAAAGTTGTTTTTCTTTGTAATGTTATTGTGTAAACTGATCTGGTTCTGCCCATTTTATTCTGTTTCAGTTCACAGAAATTTTCCCAGGTTGCCCTGAAACTCTCCATTTACTCATTTCTTATGATACAATTATTCCATTACATTCACACATCAGTTTACTTAGCTATTCCCCAGTAGGAGAACATTCCCTTAGTCTCGACATTTTGGCTAACCTGAAAAACGCTGCTGGAAATATTTTTCATGCATACAAACTTTTCCTTTCTCTTAATTTTTTTTTGAGGAATAGGCCTAGAAATAATACAATAGGAATTAAAGATTTTCACAATTTAGTAACATTTTAAGCAAAAATCAAAATGACTTTCCAGAATGACTGGACCAATTCACAGACCCACTAGTACTACACGGTATATTTCCCATGCACATGTTATCTCTATACATGTGCTGTGCTCTAGCCAAATTTGATAATCACTGTTAAAACATTCATGTTGCCCTGTCCCTATGACTTCATTCAAATTGCTTCATAAGTCAATAATGCCCTTCCCACTACCATCTCTACCCAACTATTCTGCCTATATTACTAGAGGCAAACAGATAATGCAGTTTGTTGGTCCTGAAGGGAAGATCTGTCTTAGACCCTGACCAGCTGTGTGGCTGAGTAAGTCATTTCATCTCTGTTTAACTCAGTTTCCTCACCTGTAAAGTAATGGTATCATTTAATTTAGTGTTAGTGTGGGAATAAATTAGATTTTGTGTGTGTGTATGTTTGTGTGTGTGTATAATCCCATGGCAGGTGCTTAATTTTTGTTTCCTTCAAACTTCTACTATTCTTTCTGGCTCAGTACAGATGCAAAGTCCTCTGTGCATTATTCCTTCCCTGATCTTCTCACAAAGCAATGACCCTTCTCCACTTGGACAAAAATCAATGAATGGATCAATAAATATTTATTAAGCTCTTGCTCTATACAAAGCACTATACTGAGTCCTAAAGATACAAAGAAAATTTAAAAAAAAATCTTTGGTTCCAAAGAGTTTACATTCTAATAAAGAATACAGATACCTTTTGGTAGTTTTTGGGAGAAAGACAACAGAAGTTGAATTCCTCAGAAGGAAGCATTTGAACCCAGGATTAAAAGGAGTTTAGGAAGCCAGGAGGGAAAATGTTTCAGGTATGGAAATGGTCAGTGCAAAAGCAGAGAGAGGAGAGGAAAGATTGTGTCTAACAAACAATAAACAGGTCAGGATGGATGAGTCATAGAATGCAATAGGAGAGGTAGAATAGAGCCAGGTTAGAACAAAACACAAATCACTACAGTAGCTGTGCATCTCCCATTCCTTTATCATAGCATCAGAGATTTGGAGTTGGGAGAGAATGCTTGGGTTACTTGGGGTCAATAAGCCCAGGTTCTAGGTACTCTACAGAAACCTTGAACTCCTAAAACTATAGCTCACGGGCCCTAACCGGTATGTTCACCTTTCAATTTCAGTCAAGGAACAAAAACTGTGGAAGATTCCTTTAGGAACTAGAAGGTTCCTCCTCATTAAAGAACAGAGACTGAGTAAAGATTTGTGTGGTATATGGGACAACCTTTTTGAGACAAAATTTAGACTAGATATTCTCTGAGGTCCCCTCTAACCCTGAAATTTTATGATTTTACATAAACCATCATTCCATTATATTAAATGCACAGTTAATCTCTAGTATTAATTCTTTCAGAAACTGAGAATTTTGTTCATAAAGAGTATTATATGATTGTAAGGTTTTTAGTTGAAGGTCTTGGAAAAAAATTTTTTTTAAATTCTCTACAATATATGTACAAAGGTCTGATCCAGCCTAAATGCTTTGTAACATTCATTATATTTAACAGTATGAACAGTATTTTTACTTGACATTTTGCACACATTCGTTATCCAAAATGTATTTTCAGTATGAAAACTCTGATGTATAACTGTGGCATAGGGAGCCTTTACATTATTCAGTAAATTCAATGCACCTTTGAGAACATTTTCACGTTCTTTTAAGATTTCAATCAAGTTTCTACAATCATAATTAAAAGGTTTCTCGTGAGCTTTGAGTTTTCTTATGTGTGCAGAAGGCTTTCAACACATTTATTTCTGTATGAGTATTAAACCTAAAGCCTCTTCTGCTTTCATTATATTTAAACAGGTCTCTCTCCAGAATGAATTATCTTATGTGATTCTAATCTAGAATTGGAACAGAAAGCTTTCCCACATTCATTACATTTATAGGGTTTTTCTCCTGTATGGACTCTTTGATGTCTTGAGAGTTTTTGATTACTGCTAAAAGCTTTCCAACATGCATTACATTTATAGGGCTTTTCCCCAGTATGGATTCTTTGATGCTGAGTTAGGTAGCTATTACTGCTAAAGGCTTTCCCACATTTATTACATTTATAGGGCTTCTCTCCAGTATGAGTTCTTTGGTGTCGTGATAAATTTTGATTATTATTGAATGCTTTCCCACACTCATTACATTTGTAAGGTTTCTCCCCAGTATGAATTACCTGATGTTGCATAAGTGATGAACTTTGCCTGAAGGCCTTCCCACATTCATTACAATTATAGGGTTTCTCTCCAGTATGAATTTTCTGATGTTGCATAAGTGATGAACTTTGCCTGAAGGCTTTCCCACATTCCTTACATTTATAGGGTTTCTCTCCAGTATGAATTCTTTGATGTTCAATGAGATAGCTATTACTGTTGAAGGCTTTGCCACATGTATTACATTTATAAGGTTTCTCTCCAGTATGGATTCTTTGATGAAGAGTGAGCTTTTGATGGCTGCTAAAGGCTTTTCCACATTCATTACATGTATAGGCCTTCCCTCCAGTATGGATTCTCTGATGTTGAATTAGGTAGCTATTACAGATGAAAGCTTTTCCACATTCATTACATTTGTAGGGTTTCTCTCCAGTATGAATTCTTTTATGTTGAATTAGGTAGCTATTACTGCTGAAGACTTTCTCACATTCATTACATTTATAAGGATTTTCTCCAGGATGGATTTTTTGATGCTGAATTAGGTTATTATTACTAATGAAAACTTTGCCACATTCATCACATTTATAAGGCTTCCCTCCAGGATGGATTCTTTGATGTAGAGTTAAGTAGCTATTACTACTGAATGCTTTTCCACATTCATTACACTTAAAGGGTTTTCCCCCAATGTGAATTCTTTGATGTCGGGATAGCTGTTGATTACTGATGAAGGCTTTCCCACATTCATTACATTCAAAAGGCTTCTCACCTGTATGAATCTTTTTATGTGTTTCAACATGTCCCATCTGCCTAAAGGTTTTTCCACATTCATTACAGCTATACGGCTTCTCTCCAGTATGGATTCTTTTGTGTTGTGATAGTTGTTTATTACTAATGAAAGTTTTCCCACACTCATTACATTTATATAGTTTCTCACCTGTATGAATTCTCTGATGCTGTATTAGATAACTATTACTGCTGAAGGCTTTCCCACATTCATAACATTTATAGGGCTTCCCTCCAGCATGGATTCTTTGATGTTGAATTAGATAGCTATTACTCATAAAACCTTTCCCACATTGATTACATTTGAAGGGTTTCACTCCAGTATGAATTTTTTTATGTTGAATTAGGTAGCTATTACTGCTGAATGCCTTTCCACATTCATTACATTTGAAAGGTTTGACTCCAATATGAATTTTTTGATGTTTGCTTAGGTAGTGTTTATTGCTGAAAGCTTTTCCACATTCATTACATCCAAATGGTCTTTCTTTAGTATGAATTAACTTATGTTTAATAAAATGTGATTCCTGGCAGAATGCTTTCCCACAATGATTACATTTATAGGGTCTACTGCTAGTATGGATTTTTTTATGTTGGTCTAAGTAGTGTTTATTACTGAAGGCTTTCAAACACATGTTGCATTCATAAGGCTTCTGTCCAGTATAAATCATCTTATGGACTCTAAGGTACCGTTTCTGCTTGAAGGCTTTGCTACCTTCATTACCTAAATGGGCTTTCTCTCCACTATGAATTTTCTTATGCAGAAAAAGATTTATCCAGGAGCTAAAGATTTTTTCACATTCTTTGCATTTATGGGGCTTCTCTCCAACATGGGTTGTTTGATATGCAGTTAGGTATTGTTTACTGTGGTCAGCTTTTCCATGTTCATTACATTCAAAATTTTTCTCCTCACCATTATATGTACTTTGAGGTTCAAGAACCTGTGAATTGATGCTTAAGTCTTTGCCAACTTCAGCATCTTTAGAGAACTTTCCTTGAGGATATGTCCTATGGTAACACATATTTTTTGAGTGGTAAATGTAGGGCTTTTTACATTTATTATGCTGAGAGAGAAATTTCTCTCTTAAGGAGACTCTATTTTGTTCATTTATCTCTGAAAACAGATTGAAACTCTTTCCAATACTGTCATATTTATGGACACAATTTTTTTCAGGAATTTTCTGTTGTGTAGTAAGGATTGATCCCAGATTGCACTTCAGCCCAAATGTATTGTGTTCAGGAAGAAAATCTAAGGGGGAGGAGGATAAAAGGCATCAATATTCAATGCTCAATTACAAAATTAAATTAATTCATACTAAATTATAGATGTTATCACATTCATGAAGAAGAATGACCATTAATGTGGTACAGGCAGAAGAACATTCCTAGAAAGGAAGTGAAACCCAGGTGGGTATGAAAATAATAACACAATAACTAATTACAGAGGACTTCAGGAATGCCTTAATTATCAGAAAATAGAAAGTGGTTATTTCTAACAATTAGATTTCTTGAACTAAAGAGAATCTCTAGCAATCTTTACTTTAAAAAAATATTAGTCCCCCAAAAGAAACCTCAGTTTAACAAGTACAGATTGTACATAATGAAGTTAAGATGGATGAAGAAGTACCTGACAAATATAGAGAGTAGACAACTATATTTAGCAATCTATTTGACAAAATCTTACAAGATTTTGCCTTTTCTTTCTTTCTGGACAAGGAACACCTCTTTTTTTTAAGGTGTAGGGAAACATGAGGATAAAAATATCAGGAGAATATAAAATGAAAAAGTAGCTAAATAGGAACAACTACAATCCTTTCCCAGAGACTTGGGTGTCTTTTAGGATCAGAATCAGTCTAACATTCCAAAGGTAATGCATCTTTACTGAGTACCTATGGTGGAGCTTATAATCTTACATAACATTTTGCCTGATTTTTAATTACTCACCCACATAAATGCCTTTTAATACTTCCCCCACTGGCAGCCAAGGTGCTTCTCCTTTTTCCAACTGAGAAATCAGAAATCGTTTGGAGTCTGGAAGTCCTTGCTCATGAGGAAACTTTTGGAAAGATGCTGAGAACAGAGAAATGTTTAGGAATTAAATCTTAACCTCTCTCTCTCTAGGAAAACAGAGAGCAGTCTAGGAAAGGCCCTTTAAAGATGCTTTATATTATGGTTCAATCACATCAAATATGGAAGATAATTTACAAAGTCTCACTTATGTTCAAACACAATTAATTTATTTCAGCACATTTCCTACAAAGACTATGGAAATCTTCCATGAATCCAAAAACAAACAAAATAGTAGTTTTCATCTTTTTAGAGCACAAATAAAACAAAATATAGTTTCAGAAACACCATAATAAAGCTGCTGATCTTCAGTTGTAAAGAGCCAAAGGATATAGGGGCCTTTCTACATTGCATGTATTCATGGGAAACCTCTAAACATCAAGTTAGAATTCAACAAATCACTTGAGACATTGCATGACCTTTAGAAAATGAGAATGTAAAATCACTCTAATAGTCAGACAATTCATGAAAGAAAAGCTATCCTTACCAAGAGAGACAAAGTTCTCATAGTTTTCAAGCATCACATCCCAGAAAAGGTCCTTTTCAGCAGGATCCAACAAGCTCCATTCCTCTTGGGTGAAATCTACAACCACATCTTGCAATGTCAACAATTTCTGAAATAGTCAAAAACATTCCCATGCATTTAAGGACATCCTTCATGTAAAACATTTTAAGACATGCAACTGGTTGAATTTAAAATGAGTAGTTCCCCAAGAATCAAGGTACTGGAGTATTCCATGTCAAGTATTTCTTGAGAATTTATTTACCACACTCCCTATGTCATATTAGACTTTGTAAATTATAAATAATTTTGCTGCTCAAAGTCAACCCTACAAATCATTCTGCACAATGAAATCCAAAAGATTCAAGTTACTCTTTTTAACATTTTATTTTTATTCAATTAGCAAGCATTTATTTCCTATCCCCACCTCTCTTACCACTGAAAAAGAAAAAAGAAAAACAAAATACACTCAAAAATATGCAGTCAAGCAAATAAATTCCAATAATAGACATGTTTGATGACGTTATAACCATATCCTTGCTTCTAACTTTCATAGGAAATTTCTATTATCAGTGGAAGTCTGCTAATCGCAATACTGGATCTATTAGTTATTAGATTAATGCTATGGTATCAGTAAGATTCAAGTGGGAAAGATCTTGCTGTTGTGCTCTGAATCTGAATTCATTCTGCAATTTAAGCAAAAGTTAAATATGTGCTTGAACTTGCTGTATATATAAGACTCAGTTCCTTAAGTATTTCATTTTTTCAGAATGACATGAATATAATTAGAGAAAGGTACAGCAGCTTATGAAACAAAGATGTGAATCTATTAAGTTGTGAGGCTTAAGTTGGAAATCTTTTTTGTTTATGTTTTAAGAAGCAGAATTTAGATACAGTCAAATTATATTAATGGAGAGTAGTAATTTATAAACTATTTTGTGTTACCTTATCAGGAAATCTTGATTTTACTCATGTTTGTTATTTAGCCTGGAATTAGAACCCATGGGTAGAACATGACTTGCAATGTATGCTAACTACTTAAGAGTCACCTTAAAAATATTCCCATTGTTTAAAGGCATTTTGAGAGCATAGTTTATGTTTGTGTCCATTTGAACCTGGTTAATAACATGTTTTACTATAGATAATATTTTACATAAATTATTCTAAGTATACAATTTGGAATTACTATATTTACACATCCCATCCCAAGTCTTTTGTTACTTGTTATTAAACATCTTAAAGCAAAACCATTTGTGTAATGTTGAATCTAGGAATGAAACAGCATCTATTTATCATGAATACTAGTTACATCAAGGTAAGTTGAAAATTTTCAAGATCAATCTTACTGTTTCCAAAATGATATTACTTCAATACTTATCAAGGAAATATGATCCCTGACAGCTGAATTTACCCAAAACTATAATTATTAGAATTTGCTACCTAAGCAATGGTACTGTAACTGATATTATTCTGAGTCTGATTCCAGATATAATCATTAAGAAATGCTACTGAGTCAATGATCCATGGTACCAACAACCCTAGGAGGGTTTTTTTGGTGAGGCAAATGGGGTTAAATGACTTGTTCAGAGTCACACAGCTAGTAAGCATTGTGTCGGAGGACAGATTTGAATTCAGGTCTCCTGATTCCAGGACTGTTACTCTATCCACTGTCCTATCTAGCTGTCCTACATTTTTTTTTTGGATTAATGCTGGACTATATCTGAGTTACTATAGTGAGATGCAGATATAATATCTGAGCTATTTGCTTAAGAATTTTAGTTGTTTCTATATTCTGAACAAAAAGTAAATAAGTCACCTGCTTATTATTACTTATATATTCAGGTTTAAAATAAGATCTTTTATTTCTCATAATGGCATGGGGACAATTAGGCAAATGATGCAAGGACTTGTAAAGCCTGTGTATAATTCTGTTATTTGTGAGGCAAATTTTATAACTGACTCAATTCTGTGTTGATTAAAAGAATAGCAGCACAATTAGTTATCTTACATGAAAAATGACTTGTAGTCTAACTTAAGACTTACAGAGAAATCCACTTTTACTAAGGGTTATTCATTTGAAGATGGATAGAAGTTGAAAATGTTTAATTATAAACCACTTACTAAATGTGCACTGACTTGAAACTGATTATTGAAGGCATTTCTATATCCTATCCTGGAATCTTTGTTGCAATTGAAATTAATCTGGCAGAATCTCACCCTCCTAATGGGGGAAGTTATAATGCCAAGTATGAAAATATGGTCCTAGTTTTTGGTTTGTATTTCAGTTTCTTAGATATATCAACATGACAACTAACATAAAAATATAAATTCTGGTCTAAAGAGTTTCAAATTTAATTTTCTAATAGAGATATAAGGTTTGAGCTAAGTTTCACTATTTGACCTGGTTATTGGTAAAGTAAATTTAAATTTGTGTTAAAAGACCAATTCTGAAGGAGATTTTTTAGCAAGAAAGGAGGATCTCTACAAGTAACCCAAACCAGAGAAGTCAGTCAGCTAGAAACTACTCTGAGATCACATCCAAATCAAAGAGCAGCATCAGATTTTTCCACAGAACCAGTAGATTATGATATGCAACTTCTATGAAATGAACCTATTTTCTTATTTTTTTTTACTTTTGCCTTTGCTCCTCTTATGTAAGCCTACTTATTATCAAAGTAGCACTACTTTTTTCCCCTCACACTGTTTCCCTTCATAAGCTCCACTGTTAGAAACCCTTAATGAAGTGCTTGTCTTATTGAGAGACTGTCTCTCAACAGAATCAAATGAGGGAATAACCTCATGATTTGGGGAAATCCAAAATTCCCCACATTTTCTAAAGTACTTATTTCAAGGTTCACTCTCCAAAGAATGGGACTCGTGATAGTAGACAGGATTAATATTCTCTTTAACCCAATTGTAAAGAAATTTAATCTAAAGTGAAACTCCAGGCCATTGAGTTCTATTCTGGCTTGGATGGAAGATATAGATCCTTGGCTAAAATTCCCAGTGGTTAGGGGTAATTTATAAGTAAATTAAATGATCAAAGTCCTTCTAGCCCCTTCTTAGAATAAGTGTACAGCTCATTATAATCATTCTCTTTCATTAATTGTTAATAAATCAGAGCTATTTGCCATCTACTCTTCTAAGGGTATATAAAATGTGATTTCACTGCCATGATTCTTTGGTCCAAATGACCATTTCTCTTATTAATAATATGTTAACATTTTTAACAGAATGACTGATTACCCAGAAACGATGTCTCTCTAATTTTTTAAATGTCACATATGACTATGAACTTACATAGATCAAGAATTTCCCCAGTGCTTTCAATACTGTGTTGTCGTCATGTAGCTCTTTGTTTTATCTTGAATGTATTTTTTAAAGTCTGATAACACTTTAATTCTATTATCACAAAAAACTCAAGAGTATAGAAGATTTGAAAGTTATGTTTCCAGATCTGAGAGTTAAAAATTTGATTTCATGTGAAAAATAAACAAAGACATACACACATAAAGGGATGGATTGGGGCTGCTAAGTAATTTTATTGGTGCTTTCTTATTACTTTGAGTAAAAAAACAAGCAAGCCCAAAATATACCTTGTGATGCTCCTGGTTCATTCTACAGTCTATACTTCTTTTCTAATCCCTCAGAGACCTTTACTTGTTTGCTTCTTTTTTAATTTCTTTAAGACTCACTCTGTAGTATGTCTACACAAGTATTGAGTATGCAATAGTAGATTCACTCCTAGATATTACATGCATTTTGTACTGATTTTGAAAGGGACTTCCTTTTTTATTAATACCTCCTGAATTTTGTAATGATTATGTTAAACTGGTATTGACTTTTGTGGGTGAGTTTATTTTGTAACAATTTTGTAAAGTGATTTTCCTAAAATGCAGGTCAATCATGTCACTCCCCCATCATCCCCTACTCAATAAACCATAGTGGCTCCCTTTCATCTCCACGAAAAATACAAATTGTTCTCTTTGGCCTTCAGAGACCTTCATAACTCAGTCACCTTCTACATTTCCAGTCTTCTTATGCCTTACTCCCTGATGAGTATTCCTTGATCCAGTAAAAGTAGCCTTATGACTGCTCCAGAAACAAAACACTCCATCTCTCTGTTTTGGGCATTTTCTCTGGTTGACCCCAAGACTAGAATGCTTTCTCTCCTAGTTCCAACTACTGACCTCTCTGGCTTCTTTTAAGTCCCAACTCAAATCTCACCTCCTAGAGGAAAACATCTTGATTCTAGAGCCTTCCCTCTTTTAATTATTTCCTATTTATCCTATATATAGGTTGTCTGTACATATATATATTGTACAACTCCTCCCCCACAATAGATTGTAAGCTTCTTAAAGCCACGGACTTCATCTTTTGCCTCTTTTTTGTGCATTTAGCACAATGCCTGGCCCATAATAGGTACTTAATGTTTGTTGATTGTTTGAATAAGACACATTACTTCTCTGTACTTCAGATAACTCACATATTATATTTGGACCACACAATTATTAAGATAAACTCCAACCTTAAATATGATTCCAGAGGATTAATAAAGAATACTACCCACCTTCTGAGAGAGAGATGAAGAAATAAATATATAAAATAAGACACAAACTGTTGAACCTGGTCAATATAGTTGTTTTGCTTAACTACACATGTTTGAGGGAATAGAAGGTGAAAGTGGAGGGAGAGAAAATAGATTTTTGTTGATTGAAAAAAATAAAATAAATTATTTTTAAAAAGACATGAAATCTAGGAACCCTATGTCAAAGTAGTCAAAGTCTTCTAGGAAAGAATAATTGATGTTTAGGTCCCTAAGTAAGATTTGTGGGAAGCAGTTAAAGTGAATAAAATATGTCTACTTTTAGAAATGAAACTGCTTAGGAGAAAGAACAAAATAACTTACATGGGACAAGGTTGTTAGGCACTCAGAAGCCATGTTCTTCATCACCTTGATTTTCTTTTCATCAAAGTCTTGAGAAGCCAAAACTAGGGAAGGAGAAATATGTTAAGCAGAAGATCATTTTTATCTTGCATTTCTTAAATCCACAAAGACAGAACTATAAGAACGTAACAAGGGCATCAATTCCATGGTCCTCAACAGAAACAGAAACCAAGAACTAACCTTTTCTCAAAATCAAAGGCAAGAGCCATAGATTTAGTGTGTGAGACCTAGATTCTAAGCCACTATTTCAAGCAAGTTCCAAAGGATAGGAAAGAGAATTAATTGACATGAATTAAATTCACAGAAATTCTTTCTACATTCTGCTTTGATACTGAGTATGGAAGGCAAGTTCTCTATGGCTCAATCACTCCTCACTGAATTAAAGAAAATATTTCCATTCCCCTCTATTCCTCACAAGATATGCATGAAATTAATTTGCTGAAATCTTCTGACTTGAATACACTATTGATGGAGTAACAAACTGATTCAAACATCCTGAAGAATAATTGAGAACTATGCCCAAAAGGCTTTAAAGTGACCCAATAATATTACTGCTAAATCTATATCCTACAAAGATCAAAGAAAAGGGAAAAGGTCCTATTTATACAAAAATATTATAACTGCTCTATTTGTGATAACAAGAATTGAAAATTGAAGTAATGCCCATCAACTGGGGGGTCACTGAAAAAGTTGTGGTAAATAATTATGATAGAATAGCATCATACTATAAGAAATGAGAAGCAGGATAATTTCAGGAAAACCTAGGAAGTCATATATAAACTAAGAAAAAGTGACATGAGCAGAACCAGGATAACATTGTATACAATAACAGCAATATTTTAACTATAACCAACTTTGAAAGACATAGTTTTTATGATCAAGACAATGATCCAGAGCAATTCCGAGGAAACCATGATAAAAAATGCTACTCCAGAGAGAGAATTGATGAGTTCTAACTGCAAACTGAAGCATACCTTTTTCACTTTCTTTTTCTTTTCTTTTCTTCTATGTGTTGCTTTCTTTTGCCACAAGCTAATATGGAAATGTTTTGCATGACTTTCCATGTTTAATTGACATCACACTTCTTGACTTCTCAAGGAATAAGAGAAGAAAATTTGAAACTCACAACTTTTTAAAGTGCATGTTAAGAATTAAACATAATTGGAAACTAATGAAATATATGAAAATAAGTTTATATCAAAGAAAAATTTGTGACAGAACAGAAAAATAAAAAACAAAAATGGCTAATAGGGAATTAACTCCCCCCTCCTCACACAGACATATACTTTTCAATTTCTTTTTGTGTGTTATCATCTTCCATTAGAGTGAAAGATCCTTGAACTGTCCTTTTTTTCTTCTTAATTTGTGCCCTCGGAGTTTAGCCCAGTGTCTAGATCACAATAGGAACTTATAATGCTTTATGAATGTTTATTGAGTGACTGAAGTATGAAGACAATAGCAAGATACCAAGCTACTTTTCAAAAGTTCAAATCACAAAGCCCAAAAGTACTGAAAGATTTTCAAACTGGGAATGCTGAGAAACTTACTGCCTGTGATCTATGAATAGCTGTGGCTTATTACTGATAAAATTCTGTTTTTTAAAATGTGCAAAGAACTGATACAAATGTACATAATATCAAAAAATGTGCCATAACAGATAAATGGTCTAAGGAAATCAACAAGCTGCTTTCAAAAGAATTACAAACCTCAAATGGCCACCTAAAACATGGTCTAAATTACTTTCTTTTTTCTTTTTTTTTTTGCTGAGGCAATTGGCATTAAGTGACTTGCCCAGAGTCACACAGCTAGGAAGTATCTGAGGCCACATTTGAACTCAGGTCCTCCTGAATTCAGGGCTGGTGCTCTATCCATTGTGCCACCTAGCTGCCCCTGCCCCATTACTTTTAAAAAGAAATAAAAACACACCACATAAACTAGAAAAGATAATAAAACATACCAATAATAATATTAGATAGTATTTGCATATAATTTTATGGTCTGCAAATTCTTTAACATATATTATTTCATTTAATCCTCCCATTAACCTGGGCTTAATCAGTATTAGGAAAACTGCAGAAAGGCTACTAATAGGGGAGTTATGAAGTAGCCTAACTACTGTGAATATCAGTTTGGAATTATTTAACAAAAATAACTCAACTGTTCATATTCTATGATTCAACAATTGTATCATTCAACAGAAAGTCCAGCATACGTCTCAGGAATTCAAAGAGAGACAAAAGTCCAAATATATAAAAAATATTGACACATTAGACAAATTCAAAGTGATCTACCAGTCTAGATATTACAAGAATATCATCAAGGAAAACTTCACTGAAGTTCTAGAACAAGAGAGCAAAATAGAAATAGAAAAGATCTACCAATCATTACCTGAAAGAGATCCCAAGTTGAAAACTCCCAAGAATATTATAAATCAAATCCAGATCTCCCAGACCAAGAAGAAAATACTTCAAGCAGCCAAAAACAAACAAATAAAACAATTTAAGCACCATGGAGCCACAGTCAGGACAACACAAGATTTAGTTGCTTCTGAATTAAAAGATCAGCTGGCTTGGGACTATGAAATTCCAGAGGATAAAAGAACTATGATTATAGGTAAAAATGAGTGTAGAAATCTCTTACCATACAAGAAAGTAAAAAGGTTAGGGATCAAAGGAGGGGGGCTAAGAAGCTAGAGAGTGTGACGAATAAATACAAAGGAGAGCAGTTAGGGGAAGGTAAAAATCAGAAGCAAAACATTTTTGAGAATAGACAGCATAAAAGGAAAGGGAAAGGAAGACTGAGGGGGAGGGAGAGAGAGAAGGATAAACAGGGAAAACAGGATAAGGGAAGATACATAGTTGGCAATCATTATTGTGAAAAGAATTTTATAGTGAATTTCTCTGATGAAGATTTCATTTTTCAAACATATCAAAAAACGGAGTCAAATTTATGGAAATAATAGCCATTCTCCAATTGATAAATTACTAATAGATATGAACAGCTTTCAAATGAAATAATCAAAACTGTCCATAATCATATAAAAAAATGCTCTAAATCACTATTGATGAGGGAAATGCAAATTTCCCTGAGGTAATACATTATACCTATCAGATTGACTAATATGACAGAAAAGGAAAATGACAAATGTTGGAAAGAATGTGGAAAAATTGAAACACTAATGTACTCTTGATATAGTTGTATACTGATTCATTCTGGAGAGCAATTTCAAAGAAATACTACTACTATATCTGTATCCTAAAGAAATAAAAAATAAAAGGACCTATGTATACAAAAATATTTATAGCATCTTTTTTAGTGAGAGCAAAGAATTGGAAATTGAGGGGATAATCAACAAGGGAATGGCTAAACCGTTGTATATGATTATTATCATATTATTGTGCTTCAAAAAATGATGATCAGGATGCTCTAAGAAAAACATGGAAAAACTTACTTGAATTAAAGCAAAGTGAAATGAGCAGAAGCAGGAGAATATTACACAGCAATACTGTAAGATGATCTACAATGAATAACTTAGCTGTTTTCAGCAATACAATGATCCAAGACAAGTCTGTAGGACTTATGATAAAAAGTACTGTCCATCTCCAGAGAAAGAATTGGTAGAGCCTGAATACAGATCATAGATAATTTTTTTTTAATTTTACATTTCTTGTGGGGAGAGAATTGTCTGTCTTTTCTTTCATAGAATGACTTAAATATAAATGTGGTTAGCATGACTATACATGTATAAACTATGTCAATTTGTTTCCTTTCTCAATAAGAGGGGGAGGGGGAAAAGGGGAAAAATCGTAACTCAAATTTTTTGGGGGTAAAAAGAATGTTAAAATTGTTTTTACATGTCATTGTGAAAAAAAATCACATTAAATACGATTTTAAAAAAAGAAATGCTAGCAATAGCAATAAGAGAAGAAAGAGAAATTGAAAGAATCAGAATGAGCATTGAGATAACAAAACTATTCTTTTTTGTAGATGATATATTGATAAATTTGAAAAATCCTAAAGATTCAACTAAAAAGTTAGTGGAAAGAATTAATCACTTAGCAAAGTAGCAAGATATAAAATAAATCTACATAAATCATTGTCATTTCTATATATTACCAACAAAGCCCTGCAAGAAGAGATAGTAAAAAGATATCCCATTTAAAATAACTGTGGCCAGTATAAAACACCTGAGTATATATCTATCAAAACAACCCAGTAATTATATAAGCATAATTATCAAACACTTTTTCATACAAATAAAATCATATTTAAACAATTATAAAAATCTTAATTACTCATGAATAGACAGAGCCAATATGACAAAAATAACAATTTTACCTAATCTATTTATCAATGCCATCCCAATTAATTACCAAAAAATTATTTTTCTGAGCCAGAAAAAAATCACAAAATTCATCAGGAAAAAAGAAAAGATATCAAGAATATCAAAGAAATTAATGTAAAGGAAGGTACCAAATCCTAAACTATACTTTATGGCAACAATTATCAAAAATATCTGGTACTGGCTAAGAAATAGAAAAGGGGAACATAGCAGTCATGAAATACACAATAGCAAATGGTTATACTTAATCTTATGCTTGAAAGTATGTAAAGTTATAAGTTTTTGGGATAAGAATTCGGTATTTAGTTAAAAAAAAATTGTTGGGAAAGCTGGAGAACAACCTTGCAGAATTTGGGCACAAACCAATATTTGACACCATTTATCAAGATATAGTTAAAGGGAGATGTAATAAGTTAGAAGAACATAGAACAAATTGCCTACCAAACTTATAGATGGGTGAATAATTTATGAATAAACAAGAGATAGTGAGCATTGTTAATTGTAAAATGGATCATTTCAATTATATTTAAAAAGTTTTGTACAAATAAAACCAATGTAGTCAAGATTAGAAGGAAAACAGAAAATTGAGAGAAAAGCTTTATAGGCAATTTATTAAAGATCCCATATTTCAAATATAGAGAAAACTTTGTCAAATTTGTAAAAACAAGAATCATTCCCCATTTGATAAATGATCAAAGAATATGAAGGAAGTTTTTGGATGAAGAAATCACAACTATAGTAAATGGAAAAAATTCTCCATCACTATTGGTTTTGCAAATTAAATCAACTTTAAGATACCATTTTACATCTATTAGATTGGCTAACATGATAGAAAGGGAAAATGACAAATGATGGAAATGTGCAAAAGTGGCACATTCACTACAGGGAACTGTGAAGTAATCCAACCATTCTGGAGACCAAATTATGGGAATTATGCCCAAAGAGTCATTAAACTTCCCAAGGTGATTAGAGGAAATGGAAAAGAATGTTGTTTGTGTTCTAAAACATTTATAGCAGCTCTCTTTGTGGTGGCAAAAAACTAGAAACTGAGATGCCTGATAATTAGGGAATGGCAAAACAAGTTGCGGCATGTGATCATGATGGAATACTAGTGGGCTATAAGAAATAATGAGCTCACTGATTTAAAAAAAAAAGAGCAAAATCTGCATGAAAAAATGAAGAGTGAAATGTGCAGAACCAACAGAACACTGTACACAGCAATGGTAATATTCTAACAACTTGGAACTAAGTCATTTTGAGTTTTACAAATACTCAAATCAACTACAAAGGACCTATGAAGGAAGATATCCACATCCAAAGAACTGATAGATGTGTGGTTTTACACACACATATACATATATATTTACACACATATTTGTCTAATGGTAGTCTTCAGAGGGGGACAGTGAGGAAGGAGGAAAAAAAAATAAATGCCTATCACAGAACAAAAGAAAACTTAGAAGGAAACACAGAAAATAAAAGAAACTGAAATGAAGGTCAGTATTAATTACACTGTTTCTCAAAAAAAGTAAATACTCAAATGGAAATTCATGGTTTTACATTGAATCTTTTTAAGTTGTCATATGTACATGGAAGTGTTCTCTTTTTTTATTTAAGTTCAAAATGATTTTTTTTTTTGCTTTTTGCTGAGGCAATTGGGGTTAAGTGACTTGCCCAGGGTCACACAGCTAGGGAATGTTAAGTGTCTGAGACCAAATTTGAACTCAGGTCCTCCTGACTTCAGGGCTGGTGCTCTATCCACTGCGCTACCTAGCTGCCCCTCAAAATGATTTTTTAAAAAAATTTAAAAATATAAGATCTTCTCTTCTAATTTTTTAATGATATGATCATCAATATTTAAATTTTGAATTTACCATGGATATAGTGTATTATTTTGGTCCAAGTGTATGTCTTCTTTCCAATTATCCCAGATCTTGTCAAATAATAAATTCTTTCCTAAATCACTTTTGTCTGATCTGTTAATAAGTTCATGTACTGAATTATTTTTCTAGTACCAGGAAAAGCATTAAATTTACTTTATTAAATAGAATATCTTTAAATTTGCCTGACAAATAGATTTTCAAGTTAAGATTTGTGTTTTCTAGTAAAAACAAAAAAATCTTTAAATTTTCCAAAGCTCTTATCATGTTTAATAATGCATATGTAATGTAGGATATGTGTACCATAGAGCAGTAACTGCTCATAAATTAGGGGCTGCCGATCCTCCTCCCAATATTGGATCAATTTTAACCATGTTAGAGTCAAGTTCTTTAGTTACTGTTTCTAATTCAGTTTGGTTTTTATTAGATTGGTGATAGAATAAACAATATCTAGAAATACTTCAAATGATTAACTTGTTTTATTCAGATAATGATTTTCAACTAATAATTGCAAGCCACTTAAATAGTCTAAAAATAATTTCAAAAACATTTTGGCTACTCTAGACTTCCTTCTCAGCACTGTTTTAGCACTATCAGAACAAAAAGGAATTAGGTTCCCTTTCATTATCAAAGCCACAATCACTTAAAGTGGATTGTAAGGCATTCAAAGCCCCAAGTCTTTTAAGGTAACAAACAGCATTAGTTGTGAGGGGCTAAGTGAACTCAGCATTGGGGTGCTTCGCTTGGGGTCACACAATTCCTGAGAATTAAAAAAACGCCTCTTTGGGGCCGGTCCGACTGATCAGAAAGGCGCTAAATCAGGAGTTCTTAATCTGGGGTCCATGGACCCCCCTGAAGGCTCCAAAGATAGACTTCAGGGGGGCTACCACTTTGGATTGGAAAACATGTTTAATTTCTATGGGAAAAAATTTCTAATTGGAAAACAAAAATTATTAGTTTCCGATGTATTTTTGTTTGATGTAATTTAAAAGCATGATTGTGAGAAGGGTCCTCTGGCTGCCTAAGTGATCCAGGACACCAACCCTTTCCTCCTCCCCCACTGCCAGAGGCAAGGTCACACATGACCTCCTTGGAACAAGCCAGGGAAGTCGGAGTCTCGGGGGGAAAGGAGGTTTGGGGCACCCCGAGCGTCGGACCCGCTACTCTGGACCCCAGCCCCAGACCTGGGAGAAAAGGTGCAGACGAGCGCGGCCGCGGGGCTCATGGACCCAGCACCGGCCACACGGGGGACCTCCGGTCATTCACGGGCGATTCCTGGGGCGGCCGGAGGCGGCTCGGAAAGGCCCAGAAAGCCCCAGCCATCACCTTTCACAGTGTGGGCCCCCTACTTGGTCCCTCAGTGCCCTTCCCCTACTCTTCCTCATCCCGGTGCGAGACCCGCCCCTTCTCTCTCCATCCTGCCCCTCCCCCCACTTTCGAAGCCCAGGCGGGGGATAAAGGAGGGGCGTCGTGGGTCTCTGTCCAGATGGACCAGAACTTTGGGGAGAGGGGAGGAGCGAGAAGGGGAGGAGGAAGAGAAGACAGGCAGGCAGACATACGCGCTTGCACACCCACGGTCATGCTCACACTCACTCACAATCACTCACCCACTGCAAAAAAATAGACGGGCAAGAATCCCTACTGTCCTGGAACTGCGCCTGCGCATAATCAGGAAAGAACTCCGATTCCCAGAATCCATCGGAAAAAGGCGTATCCAGTCTCTTGCGGGGTGAATTCTGGGAAACCGGAGTCTTGTCCCATGAACTTAACAGAGTCCGACGCCTTTTGGGAACTATAGTCCAGTGGCTATTGCTGACCTCCTCCCTTTACCCCCTTACGGAAGCATTCATTCAGAGCCCACTTTGTACCAGTCTCCATACTAAGGGAAACAGAAAAACAAAACAACATAAAACAAAACATAACAGTCCATGTCGTCAGGTAGAAACATGCCTATAAAAGCGGTTACAACATGTAAAAAGAAGCACCCTGAGCAATTCAAATCTTATCCAAGATTTCAGAGTAATGGGGATGCTGCAAGCTACTCCCCTGAGAGGGGATATCCGCGGCCTAAAACGAGACATATTGTAGTGGACGGGACCAATCAGGGATCTGTTTTACTTCACCATGAATATTGGTTATAAGGATTTTTCTTTCCCCTCTCTCCCCACAGCAGGAGTGTAAGAAAAGAGTACTGTCCCTGTGGGATGTGAAGGGAAAGGAGGAGGGGGCAACCGGCGCTAAGGGACAAGGGAAACAGAGTGTGCTTTGTGAGGAACGGCATGAAGACTGTTTGCTTGGCCCACCCTGGAAAGTCATCCACGGTCAGTCTTGTGGAACAGCTTTGAACTTAACCTCCCCTGCTCTGGGCTGCCAAGAGTGATACTGATTAGATCTAATCAGTTTCAATTATCTAGTTTTCAATTAGGTAGTTTATTGGTTCTTGTCCTTCCTTCTGGAAGAGGACCAAAATGACATCCCTGTGTTAAGAGTCCAGTTACAGCGTGTCCCTCTGTGGTTGATCAAACCAAGAAGGGAACGCTCTGCCACAGATCGTAACCAAATAGCCCATGTGAATATTTGGGGCGAATTCTCTAACTGCAAATCTCCTGTTTCTTCTGAGAGAATTCAATTCTGCACATTCATAGAATCCAGCACCTTCTCTGATGAGGGTGATCCTGTGCCAGTGGCTCTCATGTCACACAATCCATTCTAAAGTTCTTAAGAAAGACCTTGAGAGTGTTCATGTATCATTTTTTTTTTGACCATCTCATGAGAAGTTGTCATGTGTGAGTTCTCCATAAAATAATATTTTTGGCAAATGTACATTTGGCATTCAAACAGTGTGGCCAGCCCAATGACGTTGTGCTCTCTACAACAGAATTGGAATACTTAACAGTTTAGTTTAAGAAAGGACCTCAGTATCTGATATTTTATCTGACAGGTGACCTTCAGAATCTTTCTAAGATAATTTAAATGGAAGTGATTCAGTTTCCTGATATGGCGTCTATATACCGTCCAGATTTCACAGGCAAACGAGGTCAGCACAAGAACTCTGCAGACCTTCAATTTGGTGTTCAGTCTAATTCCTCTCCTCTCCCACACTTTCCTTTGGAGCCTCCCCAACATCGAGCTAGCTCGATGCACCCCTGATGCATGTATCAGTTCCACTATCAATGTGGACATCCCTGGAAAGCATATTGCCAAGAAAATTTATCCATAGCATTCAAAACTTCACCATTTGCTGTAACTGATGCTTCCATCTATGGATGGTGTAGTGATTGAGGAACTGTGTTTTCTTGGTGTTAATTGTTAGGCCAAAATTAGCACAAGCGGCAGAGAACAGATCCATACTTCCTTGCATCTCTGCTTCAGAGGCTTCATTGAGTGCACAATCATCTGCAAACAAAAAATCATGAACCAACACTCCCTCTACTAGTTTTGGCTTGTCGCCTTTTCAAGTTAAAGACTTTACAATCAGTAAGGTAGCGGACTTTGATGTCATGTTTAACCTCACTGAAGGCACTTGATAAAACATCATGCTAAAAAGCATGGGAGCAAGCATACAGTCTTGTTTCAAAGTTTCTTCTTCCAAACCCTTTAAACTGTCTAAAGTCTGGTAATAAAGCTGAAACTTAAATACTTGGGCTACATACTGAAAACACAGGACTCATTGGAAAAAAAAAAAAAACCCTGATGTTGGGAAAGATTAAAGACAAAAGAAGGAGATGGCAGAGGACAAGAGGAACAGATAGTTTCATGGAAGCAATGCATGCTTTTTTGGACAGACTTTGAGAAATAAAATGCAAAGTAAGTTTAATATAAGGAAAACTATAAACATTATTGTCTATATTGATAACAAGATCAATTAAAATATTGTCAACATAGAAAAAAACTTCTGATAAAATACATTTGTTTCTGTTAACCAAAAACAAAAACAAAAAGAAAGCACATAAGAATAAATGAACCTTCCCTTAATGTGGTAAATAGTATATATTTAAAACCAAGAAGCAGCATCATATGGGATATCATATGGGATAGGAATAAAGTAGAATCCTTTCCAATCAGATCATCAGTGAAACAAGGATATCTACTATCACCATTACTATTTAATCATTGCTAAAAACATTAGCCACTGCAATAAGATAATAGAAAAGTGAATAAGCATAGGCAAAGCAGAAGCAAACATATCAATTTTTACACATGACTTGACTGGGTATCTAGAAAGCCCTCCACAACTAAAATTTCAATGAAACAATAATTTCAGCAAAGTAGCAAGATATAAAATAAATCCACATAAATCATCAGTATTGTTGGATGTTATCCACAAAATCCAGCAGAAAAAAGACATTCCATTTTAAAAAAAAAACCTGAAAAATGTATAAAATATTTGGGAGCCAACTTACTGAGATAGGACCAGGAACTATATAAATGCAACTGTATGGAAATGCAACTTTATGCCAAAAAAGACAGACCCAAATGACTGAGTAAATATTAATTAAACATAGTTCAAGCTAATGTTACAAAAGTGATATTAACTAAATTAAGTTCATACTGAGTTTTGTACCAATCAAATTACCAAAAGATTATTATGTGAAATAGAAAATAATAAAATTTATTTAAAGGTACAATTGATCAAGAATCTCAGTGAAAATAACAAATAAATAAAAAGTGGGAAGAGAGGAATCCTAGCAATATAAGATTTTAAACTAAACTACAAAGCAGTAATCATTGAACAATTTGTTTCTGGTTTAAAATTATATTAGTCTTTTGTGGTGGCAAAGAATTGGAAACTGAAGGGATGCCTGTCAGCTGGGGAATGGCTGAACAAGTCATGGTTTATGATTGTCATGGAATACTTATTGTACATAAGAAATGATGGACAGAATGGTTTCAGAAAAAAACCTGGAAAGATTTAATGAATTGATGTAAAGTGAAGTGATCAGAGTCAGAAAATCATTGTACACATAACAGCATTTTTGAATGATGATCAACTGAAAGACTTAGCCAATCTCAGTAATACAGTTATCAAGACAACTCCAAAGGACTTATGATGAAAAATGTAATACACCTCTAGAGAAATAATTGATAGTCTGAAAACAGATTGAAGCATACTTTTTTAAACTTTCTTTTCCTTTTCCTTTTTTATGTTCTCTTTTGCAACATGGCTAATAAAGAAACTTTTTTTTATCACTGCATATGTATAATCTAAATCAAAGTGCTTGCCTTCTCAAGGAGGGGAAAAGGCATTTTTCTTCTCAAGGAGGGGAAAAGGGAATTTGAAACTCAAAAACTATTAAAAATGAACGTTAAGAATCATTTTACATGTAATTAAAAATAAGATTTTTTTAAAAAAATAAATAAAAATAGTTCAACTAGTGTGCAAATTTAAGGCATACCTCAAATAAAAGCAAATGAACTCAGTAGCCTAATGTCTGATCAATTCAAAGACCCCATAGTTACTGGGATAAGGCCTCATTATTTGACAAAAACTTCTATGACAATTAGGCTATTGTCTGTCAGACAGAAATTATATCACACTTTCAACAGTGCTGTCAAACTCATATAGAAATTGTTGTCACTTGTCCATATGTAAGGACCCCTGTAGGTTCCATATTGACTTAAATTTTAAAATAGAACATTATCTATGTTTTACATTTGAAAATAATTAATTTCCCTGGCTGCCACAACATTTATGGGAAAAAAAATGGGAAACACATCCAGTGGCCAAGTATTTGAACTTCTGTCTTTTATTAAGCACTATTTGCCAGGATAAGCTATAAATGGATATATGACTCAGCCACAGAAAAGTCACATCATAAACAAACTAAAAGAACAAGGATGAAATGACCTTTCATATCCATGCATATGGGAAGGGTTCAGGACTAAATAAATGATAATGAGTATCACAGAAGATTAAATGGATCATTTTGATTATAACATTTTAAAATGTGTTTGCACAAATAAATACAATACAGCTAAGATTAGTAGTCTATAGTCAGAGGAGTCTATGGAGGTTCACTCTTCCAGGTCTGACTCTTGTTATTCAATACTGGTGCACACAAGATCTAACTGGACTCAGTTATATTTAGAAGATCTTCCACAAGTTAGCTGATGCAACACAATTATATTCCACCTTTTTCATCTTGAGGTTTTCTGTGCTTCATATCCTTTGGCAAAGTTCCCTCATTCCTTGAGCTCATCACCCCATGAACAACATGAAAGCTGCCACGGCAAGCTTTTTTCTGAATTTTCCCCAGTAGCAAAAACTTGAGCACAGAGTTTCTCCTCTATTCCCTAACACCATATGCTTAGAACTATGCCTAACAATAAGATTATCCATTAAGGGTATGATTATTTGTGTGCATCTTGTAGTATCTTGCCAGAATAATATTTTATAAAATTCAACATGCAGTTTAAGCCCATCAGTTTTTTTATAGCTTCACCATTGTTGTGTTTTTATCACTGGGAATTATTTCTGCCATTTCCATGGGTGTTAAAAATCTTTTATCAAAAAAATCTTATTTCCTAATTCTATTCATAGATCCTATTAATGCAAATATCAGATGAAGTGTAAAGCTGAGGGAATGGAGATACAACATATAGTCTAAGTAGAAGAAGGATTTCCTGTGAATGCTGAAGTCCTTCATGTATTTCTGTTTGTATTTTGTAGTTATGTTTAAGATGGTCACCCTAAACCCAAAGTTATAGAAAATCTCCTGGATGAAATTTATAATAACATCTGTAATATCAAGTGTTTGATATAACAATGTACACAGAAAAAAACTCAGAATAAATATTATCTCTCAAAAAATCTTATTTCCAATTTTTTCTAAAATGCTAATTATGGTAGACTTGGATTACAAAGTAATTATAAAAACTATCTGGTATTAGGCCAAAAAAAGCAGCAAAAAAATAAAAATGAAAGAGATCTCAGATACCACATTAAATATACATAAAAGATCTGTATTTGATATATCCATGAAAGTAAAAACTGAAGAATGAATTATTTATTTAGAATTTAAATCTATATCTTACAATATATACTAAATTAAGATCTAGTTATTAATTACCTAATATGTTAGATGCAAAAAATGTAAACTATCAATCTATACTTATAAAGAATCTACACTTTAATAGGAGAGACAAGTACACACTTATATGCAGCATAAAAGTAAAATTATTAAATACAAAGATATAGAAGACAACAAAATAGCATCTCTTAATTGTAGAGGGGAAATTTTTATTAAAAGCATAGAAAGGCAGGGACACAGCAATTACATAAAAATGAAATTTCTATAGCAAAAAATAAACTAAAAATAAAAACAAGCTAGGCAAAACAGAATAAATATATAAATAAATTTGTTTTCAAAAATGTAAAAATAGTAAAGGGCCAAATCTACTACCCAAAAGACAAGGAGAAAAGCAGAATTCACAAAGGAGGGTGTTATGTACTATCAAGTCTCATAAGAGGTGCTTGGTCAGTCAGTCAGCAACTCTTCTACTCCGAAGCTTAAACTCTTAACAACTATTTTTCTTCTTGTTTTATCATGATGAGTAGCATTGATAATAATTTTTTAATGTTGTAATAAGGTGATATATGTGAGACAAAACATTGGCAGTAGCTTTTTATTTGCAAAATACATGACCCTTGAAAAACCTTATATTCCATTATTGTTCTATAAGAAACAATCAAGAGGATGATTTCAGAGAGGCCTGGAGAGACTAACATGAACTGATGCTAAGTGAAATGAGTAGAACCAGGAGATCATTGTGCATGACAACATCAATATTATAGGACGATCAATTCTAATGAATGTGACTCTTTCCTACAATGAGATGATTGATGCTTGTTACAATGATCTTGTGATGAAGAGAGCCATCTACACCCATAGAGAGGACTGTGGAACTGAATGTGGATCACAACATAACAACCTCACTCTTTTTGTTGTTGTTTGCTTTCATTCTGTTTTCTTACTCATTTTCTTTCCTTTTTGATCTGATTTTTCTTATGCAGCAAGAGAATTGTATAACTATGTTTACACATATTGGATTTTAACATATATTTTAACATGTATAACATATATTGGATTGCTTGCCATCTAGTGGAGGGGAGAGGGAAGGGGGAAGGGAAAATCTAAACACAAGGCTATGCAAGGGTCAATGTTGAAAATAAAAAAAAAACTTTAAAAAGAAAAAAAGAAAACTATCTATGCATGTTTTGAAAATAAAAATCTTTAATAAAAAATAAATTTAGATATAAAAAAAGAAAAACTTTGTATTTCAAATTTTTCTCCTCTCTTCCCTCTACTCTCCTCCTCTAGACAGCAAGTAATCCAATATATGTTAAACCTGTGCAATTCTCCTATACATATTTCCACATTTATCTTGCTATACAAGAAAAATCAGATCTAAAGGGAAAAAGTGAGAAAGAAAAAACAAGCAAAAAACAAAAAAGGTGAACATATTATGTTGTGATCCACACTCAGTCCCTATAGTCCTCTCTCTGGATGCAGATGGCTCTCTACATCACAAGTCTATTAGAAATCTATTAGAAGAGTCATGTCCATCAGGATTGATCATCACATAATCTTTTTGTTGCCTTGTACAATGATCCCCTGGTTCTACTCACTTCACTCGGATTCAGTTTATGTAAGTCTTTCCAGGCCTTTTTGAAATCACCCCACTGACTGCTTCTTATAGAATAATAATATTCCATAACATTCATATACCATAACTTATTTAGCCATCCTCCAACTGACAGGCATCCATTCCATTTCCAGTTTGTAGCCACTACAAAAAGGGCTGCCACAAACATTTTTGCACATGTGAGTTCCTTTTTTATGATCTCTTTGGGATACATACCCAATAGAGACACTGCTAGATCAAAGGGTATGCACAGTTTGATAATCCTTTGTGACAGTAGAGTTCCAAATTGCTCTCCAGAATAGTTGAATTACTTCACAACTCTAACAATGTATTAGTGTCCCAGTTTTCCCACATCCCCTCCAACATTTATCTTTATCTTTTCCTATCATTTTAGCCAATCTGAAAGGTGTGTAGTGGTACCTCAGAGGTGTCTTAATTTGCATTTCTCTGATCAATAGTGATTTAGAATGCTGACAAGTTATAATAGTATCACTGTGATTTGTAGCATGCTGAATATAAGAAAGAAGCAATGAGAGCATTACATAGGATCTCCATCAAAGCTACTCCCCTCTGCCCTTGCAGCATGAAATAGTCATAGACAATATGTCAACAAATGAGCTGAGCAGGATTGTGTTTCAATAAAACATGTAAAAATCATTCTTTGCAATAGGGTCTATTCAAAAACAAGTGGTGTGATGGATTTTGCCCTGTTTTAATTTGATGTACTTTGGATGAGATCAGAAAATGGAGGATAAAACATTTCAGGAAAAAATGGAAATAACGTCCTGAGATCCAGCTGTGAGGAAGCCAGAAGTCATTTCCTCTATTTTGAGGAAAGGCCAGAGTATTAAAAATTTGAGCTGACGAAGGAGAAAAAAGTTAAACAGAGGACCAATTCTATATTGCAGATGTGAAACTCATTTAAATAAAATTATAGTCTTCATCCTGCAAGATCACTTAAACCCTGGAATTCACACCTCATCAGCATTCTCTGCCCCTGGAGCCCAGTCTTTCTGATTACCCTCACTTAAGGAAGGCACCCAGGTTAGGCATCCCATCTGGTTGCACTCCTCTGTTTTCTCCATTAAGTCAATGAGTACCATCATCCCCCACCCCAACACTCTTTCCAACTTCCTTTTTTGTATGTCTTTCCCCCATTAGATTCTAAGCTCTTTGAGAGCAAGAATTGGATTTCTTTTTTGATTCCCAATGCTTAGCATAGTTCCTCAAATACATTAGGTCCATAATAAATGTTTATTGATAGACTAATGATTTATGAGTTTCTTTATCCTTTACAGAAGAGAATAATACACAAAATCAAATCTACTTTTTTTCCCTCAGAACAGAAATTCTGATACTCTCTCTCTTCTCCTAGCAAGTTCAAAGGGACATAACTCCAGCAAAGAGAATTAGAAGACACGGACTAAATTTACAGAACATGGAGGAAAATGGCCAGTCATTCAGTCAACAGCCATTTACTATGTGTCAGACATTGTGCTAAGTGCTAAGGATAAAAATGATAGTCCCTGCCTTCAAAGAGTTTACAAACTAATAGGGGAACCAATACATAAAAGGTTCTCTGTGGGAGTTTGTGGGAAAGTATCCAAGCTGTTCATGATGGTGGTTTGGAGAATCAAAAGCAAAACAGGAAGAAAGATAAAGAGCGGTTGGTCTGAATTCTTCTCTCAAAATGAAGGTCCCAAGAGGAACTCAATAATGAAAGAAAGGGGTTGAAGGAGGGAAGTTCCAGATTAAGAAAGTCATGGGCCCATAGAAACCCATCAGAGGAAGGCATGATGGCAATGTCTGGAGAATCAGAGGAGGGAATGCTAACTTTGGGAGACCTCTATTCAAATCCTTCCTGAAATACTTAATAGCTAACAGAGTAAGTTATCTAATTTTGGGGGATTCAGTTTACTAATCTGTAAAATGAAGGTCTCTTTCAGCTCTAAATCTATGATCCCGTGAACTTCCCCTACATACTGCATGATACTGAATTCTATACATCAGTCATCCCTTCATTTGTATAATTTTTTTCTATCCTTTTCTAATAAAATACGTGAGAAGTCAATTTGCTAAATCTTTGGAGAAATTTTTTTTTGCTAAGGCAATTGGGGTTAAGTGACTTGCCCAGGGTCCCTTAGCTAGGAATTGTTGAGTGTCTGAGGCCGCATTTGAATTCAGGTCCTCCTGATTTCAGGAGTGGTGCTCTATCCTCTGTGCCACCTAGCTGCCCCTGGAGAAAACTTTTTGACTGAATAGGAAAAGATATAATAAAAATATCTAAAAGAGGCAGAAATATCAAAAAATGTTAAAGTTTTTAAACAAGCACCTCATAACATGGGTTCAAATCCCAACATTCAGCACTGCCCCATGAATACTGTTGTAATCCAGTCACCATATACACTCAAAATACTGATAGAAACACTTTTTGTGGTAGCAAAGAACAGGAAACAAAGTAGATGCCTATCCATTGCAGAATGGCTGAACAAATTGTGGTATGCAATTACTGTGCTGTAAGAAATAACAAATAAAATTAATACAGAAGAGCATCAAAAGATTTTATATATATATATATGTATGTATATGTGTATATGTACTCACACACACCACACATGTATAGATATCAACTGAAGAGTACAGTAATCAGGGCTGAGAAAATAATATGACTAAATACCAGCACCACAAAATAATCAAAAGTGGATGTCACAGAAATACACAGAATAAGAATGGTCCTAAAGAGGTGATATCAGAAGAAATATACTCCACTCTTTTGCAGCAATGGATAGCAAATAGATATTGTATGTAATTTCAGACTTTTTTGATGTGCTTGATTTAATTGTTCGCTCTTTTTTAAAAAATATTCTTTGTAGGGGCAGCTAGGTGGCACAGTGGATAGAGCACCAGCCCTGAAGTCAGGAGGACCTGAGTTCGGATCTGGTCTCAGACACGTAAAAGCTATGTGACCCTGGGCAAGTCACTTGACCCCAATTGCCTCAGCAAAAAAAAAAAAAAAAAAAAATATTCTTTGTTATGTGGGATGGTAGAAGAGAAGAAATGTTGCAAGAAATTTAGGCAAAAACAAAAGATAGAAAAGTTTAATTATTAAAAAAGGCAAATGATAGGGAAATATATCTCTAAAGGTTCACAGATCTGGAGCTTGAAGGTCCGTTTTTACTGCATAAAAGGGCTACTTCTCTAGGAAGATTCTTTTGTGAGAAAATGTTAGATTTGCCTACTTAAAGTTTCTGGTTGACCCAGGAATTTTTCTTTCATGAAAAATTTACCCCCAAGGAATGTTAGTAGAAGGTCCATGATCCATTTTAAGGATGTAATGAGATAGTGGAAAGCTATATATATGGGACTGGATTTTCTCAGACCTTTTTATCTCATTCTCTGCCTAGACTGTAATGACAGGTCTTCTGGTTGGTCTGACTTGAGTCAGTCCATCGGTTAACAAGCATTTATTAGTTTGCCATATACTAATATACATTAGTATATGTTTGGCACTGGGATTACAAAGGCAAAAAGATCTTTTTTCAAAGAAGTTTACAGTATAGAAGAGGAGACCACATGCAAACTCATTTAGGATAATTTGGAGGTAATATCCGAAGGGATTGAGGAAAGCCTTCCCATAGATCGGGAGTGGGGAACCTCCTGTCCATTAATCATAAAAGGCTGGGGAAATCATTTATGTATTCAATGGAAGATGATATTGAGCTGAAATCCAGGTAGAACCACCTCTCACCGATTGAGTTCTATAAATTAATAATTTTGTGTGGCCCCCGAATGATGTTATAAATATCCAAATGCCTTTTGGCTGAAAAAAAGATTCCCCTACCCCTGCTAGAGAGGGTGGGACGTTCACTGAGATTTGAAGGAAACCAACAAAGCTAAGAATCGGATGAGAAGGGAGAGCTTCAGGCATGAGAAATAATCAGGACATGGAGTGGAGGCCAATGTCACTGTATCCCAAAGTAATTGGTCCAAGAAAACTGGAAAAGTTGGGGAACGAACTTATGAAGGGCTTTAAAAGCCAAACAGGATATTCTGTTTGATCCTAGAAGAGCAAGTAAATGAGTTGACTAGAAGAGAAGGAACACGGACGGAATTTAAGGAAGATCAATTTGGCAGCTGAATGGAGAATAGGCTGGAGGGGAGAGACTTACCAATACAGCAATAGCCCAGGAGGAAGATTGGAAGGCCTGTCCCGAGGGGAAAAGGGGAACAGACCAGAAATGTTATGAAAAAAGAACTAAACTGTGTCCACAAACTGGAGCTGAGAGTGGGGAGCTGAGAACAGCCCCTGGCTAGAAAGTCTGAGGGGCCGGGAGACTGACAGCACCCTCCACAGAGGGAAACCCGGAAAGGGGGAGCGTCTGCAGGGAAAGTGGGGGACTAACTCCGTTTCAGACCAGTTGAGTTTGAGATGTGCTACAGGGAGCAAGACGTGTGGAACCGCAGTCAGAAGGGAGGGCTGGACAAAGAGATCGGGGTCACTGACTCTCTAGGGGATGATAAGGTCATAGGTGATACTGGCTGGTGGAGAAGAAGGTCCAGGACGGAATTCTGGCGGATCCTTAATGTTAAAGGGCCTGACCTAGAGAAAAGTCCAGCAAAGCGGGAGAAGGGAGAATGAGGAGGGAGAGGAGAAGGGGGAAGGAAGGGAAAAAAGGAAGAGAAAGGAAGGTGAGGAAGAGGGGGTGGGGAGGAAGGGAAGGGAAGTGGAGGGGGAGAGGGGAAGTGGAGGAGAAGAGGAGAAAGGGAGGGAGGAGAGGAAGATGAGGAGGAAAGGGAATGGAGGAGAGGAGGAAAGGTAATGGGGGAGAGGAGAAAGGAAGGAGGAGGAGGGGAGGAGGAGGAAAAGAGGAAAAGGAGGAAAAGGGGGGAGAGAAAGGAAGAGAGGAAGAAGAGGAGAGAAAAGGGAGGAGAGAAAAAGAGAAAGGGGGAGGGGAAGAGCGGGAGGGAGCAGAGACAAAGAGGGGAGTCAAGAAAACCCTGAGGGGAGAGGCTCAGGGATAGGAGGGTGATCAATCAGAGAAGTCTTTAATAGGTACAGAAGGATTCCCCCCACCCCCCCAGGCCCCGATGCGTATGGGGGTAGGGTTAAGAGAATAGGATTATTGAGCTCGTTTTACAGAGGAGGAAAATAAGGTTCAAAGCGGCAGTAGACTGAGCAGGTGACAAGTGCAGCAGAACCTGACTTCAGGTCTCTCGCACTCTAAGCTCTAGCCCAAGGAGGACGCAGTGTGAGTGACAGACCCAGAAGCGGTACAGAAGGGCGTGGTCTGAGACTCAGGATGGGTGGGAGTAGTCTCGCCTTCCCCTCAGAGCCCCCCCTTAGAGCATCCTTTCGGACCCCGCTCCCTCAGCCTTCTCAGTTCCAGATTCGGCCCCTTTCTCTGAATCTGGGGTCTTTTAAGAGTCAGTAAGCTCTTCCCCTCTCGCCCCCCAAACCCACAACTCCGGCTTCCTTTGACCGGGGAGGGCAGGGTTCAAACCCCGGGCCGCTGCCGCCTTCCCCGGGACCCATAACTTCAGGCTCGAGCTGGAAGAAAGAGAAAGATGAAGGGGAGAAGCAGAGACCCGACACGCACACGCACACACACACGCGTACGCAGCCGTTGCCACGATCTTTTGCACTCACTGGTGGCAAAAAATGGTGACGGTCCAAGCCTGACCCTCCAAAAACTATGCCTGCGCACATTAAAAAGTCTTTGAACTACGATTCCCAGAATCCTTCAGAACCCAAGACTCCGGGAGGCGGAGAAAGAGAGGGGTCGGGGCCATGATTCGGATGAATTCTGGGAAATGGCGTTTCGGCCAACTGAAAGATCTCGTTGCTCTGGAATGCTGGGAAATGTAGTCGAAAGCCTAGTGAGGCTCTACTAAACAAAACCTGTATCCTAGTCCTGCCTTCCATCCGGAGCCCAATGGAATAAGAGATTCCTCTTCCAGGAGATCTGTGGCAGGGGCCATGTCATCAACCCCGCCCAGGGGCCGCTTAAATTTATTTCAGAATGTATAAAACATTTGGAAGCCTGCTCCCGTGACACTACAACTATATAAACACAGTACAAAAGTTTGCATTGAACGCTTATTGACTCCCTGACCAGCCAAGCAAACAGAAGCCCTCTTTATTATCATTAACTGTACTCCGTAGCTAATTAATTGCTCTTTATGCTGTCTGAAGGGTTGACAGAGGAGCCAGGTAGGGAAGTATAGCGCAGCTGTCATGATGCACGTCACCCCTCGCTCGCCGCTGGTGACGGTGACCTAATCTATCTACTCTCCCTGACTTCAGTAACATGGAGCCAGTTCTTCTCCTACTTAGGCTAGAGCTCATGCTCATCCACCTGGTAGTTGGTCAGATGAAGATCTTTTGGAATATGGTGAATGCGAAAGACAAAGGTATAAATAGTCAATTCATGTCAACAAGCACTTATTAAGCACCTACTCTGTGCCAACGATTGCTAGGAATACAAAGATAAAAATGGTGTTCCTGCTCCCAAGGAACTCACATCTAGTAGGGGAACAATGCACAAACAAGTTATATACAGGACAAATTGGTAATTATCTTTTTAAACAATTTGTTTTTTTTTCCCCAGTTACATGAAAAAACTTTTTTTGGGGTATACATGTACATTCATTTTTTAAAAAAACATACTTGTAAATCATATTAGAAGAGAAAAATCAGAACAAAAAGGAAAAGCACGAGCGGGAGGGAAAAAAACAGTAAGAAAAAGAAAAGTGAACAGAGCATGTGCTGATTTACATTCAATCTCCACAGTTCTCTCTCTGGATACAGATGGCATTTTCCATCCAAAGTTTATTGGGAGTTCCTTGGATCACTGAATTGCTGAAAAGAACCAAGTCGCAATCTCTCAAAAAAATAAAAAAAGTAAATTATGTAAATCTTTCGGGGCATTTCTAAATCCAGATTCTTCATTTTTTTTAAATAGAACAATAATATTCCATTATTTTTGTATACCATAATTTATTCGGCCATTCCCCAACTGATGGGCATCTATTTATTTTCTAAATTGGTAATTATCAAAAGAGGAAAGGCACTGGCAATAAGGAAATAGGGAAAGGCTTCTTACAAAACAAAAGATGGGATTTTAAACTGAGATTTAAGAGGAAACCAGGAAAGCCAATGGGTAGAGATAAAGAAGGAAAGCATTCCAAGCATGGGGCGGGGGAGGGAGGAAGGGGGGATAACTAGTGAAAATGCCCAGTGTTAATAAACAGAGTTTCTTGTTTTTAGAAAAGCCAGGAGTCCAATTTAGCTGGATTGCAAAGTATGAGCAGAGAGTAAGATGTAATATTGGAAAGGCAGGAGGGAGTCAGGTTGTTGAGGTTCAAAAGGAGACCCCAAAAAGGTTGGAGTCACAGACCAGTATCATGAGATTTCTCAAAACAATTTGTAGACTTGAACCCATCTTCAAGTCAAGAGGCAAAGTTTATTATAATTGTAACACCAATTGAAGCCAGCTAAGTTCCAAAAGGATTTAGCAAAGAACTAGGAGCAAGAACACAAATTTATAGGAAAAGACAAAGAGATCAGGTTCTTCGTGTCACTGACATACTAATATTTTGGCTTAGAGGTAGAACTGAGAAGTAGTCTGGTATGCACCTCACCATTTGTTTCAGAAATCCCTGTTATTGTAATGCCCAATAAATACGAGTAGAGACATCTGTTAATTTCTTAGTGAAGATTTATTAGTAATCTGACTGACCATATGGGAATTCATTTCCAGATCATACAGCCCTGAATGAATTGTAGAGTGGGTTTATATAGAGATAAGAAAAGTAAGCAGGTGATAACAAAAGCAAGAAGAATGTGATTAGGCAATTTCCTTATCTATTATCTGATAGTTGTATGAGGAAAATATATTTTTTCATGTATTAGAGAAATATTTTATATTATTGTAATAAATTAATCACCTCATTTTCACATAAAACAGGCATCAGAAACTCTTCCATTTTACTTAATTCAAAAGGTATTTGAATCATAAAACTTACAGAAAAATTGCATAAAAATTATGAAGAGATTGAATTTTTGATTAATTAAAATATTATTCTGATACTACAGAAGAAAACTACTTTCTTTTTCTTGAAATATAGCTTTGAGTCCATAAAAATATTATGCATTTGAAAACTACTTCCCCAAATTTTATTTTTTAATTATTTTTTCTTTATTAAAGCTTTTTATTTTTAAAACATAAGCATGGATAATTCTTCAATATTAATCTTTGCAGAAACTTGCAGGACAGGCAGGGACAAATGGCATATCCTTTGAGGAGGTTAGGTTAAGCTGGTTGGGGCTTACAGACAACAAGCAGGTATCCCAGTGGCTAACTGCATGAATGAGAATAACATTCCCTTTTAACCACATCTTTAAACAAAATCAAACCAGGAAAAATTTAATATAAAAATCAATACAGCATAAAATCAATTACATTGTAATAATAAATATGGTAGACCTAAGAGGTAATATTTTTATTTTTTCACAACTGGGATCTTTGGGTATGTCAAATATGAAGGTACTGTGCTCATTTGTTTCTGAATATTGTGTGCTTAATATGTTCTATTGGTCAGCAATTCTATTTCTTATTCAGTACCAACTTGTTTTAATGGTTGCAGCTTTATTGCATGGTTTTGAGATCGGGTATTGCTAGACACCATTCCTTCATATTTTGAAAAATTAATTCCTTTAATATTATTTTTTATTCCTCCAGGTGAATTTTGTCAATTTTGTCTGGCTCTATAGTGTTGCGGCAGTCTTTTAAGAGCTCACTTTGTATGAGCCCTTTGATCTCAGAGGCGAGTTGAATGAGGCAGGGGAACTAATAGGGTGTGAAAAGAGCTCAAGTTTATTATGCAGCACAGCCTTGTTTTTTTTTTTTTTCTTTTTGCTGAGACAATTGAGGTTAAGTGACTTGCCCAGGGTCACACAACTAGGGAATGTTAAGTGTCTGAGACCAGATTTGAACTCAGGTCCTCCTGACTTCAGGGCTGGTGCTCTATCCACCACGCCACCTAGCTGCCCCCACAGCCTTGTTGATATACAGTTTTGCAAGGGTGATCAGTGTGTGAACAGTAGGCAATCCCCAATCACCATTCAGAGAAGCAGCTTGTGGACATTGCATATGCATAGTATCTGCCAATGGAGGAGAGCCGACCCAGCCATGTGGGCAACCCGTCACAGGCAAGAGGCCCTGTCAAGGCATCCCTGCTCAAGAGCAACTAGCTGTGACCCTCAGGCTCTACCCATTCCCATGCCATGCACCAGTGCCCCTTGCTCAACAAGAGTGTTTCTGCAATGTGGCAGAAAACTTATTGTGCACCACAGGTCAAGGTGGCCTCTGTACTCCCTCTCAGCAGGGTCCCATACCCTAGCACTATAGCATAATTCTTTGGTAATTTGATTGGAATGGCATGGAATGGAATGGAATAATTTAGGTAATGAAGTCATTTTTATTATATTGGCAAACTTATCCATGGGCAATTAATATTTTCCCACTTGTTTATATCTGCCTTTGTGAGAAGCATTTTGTAATTGTGTTCATATACTTCCTGTGTATGATTTAGCAAGAGACTCCTAAATATTTCATACTTTTTTCAGTTATTTTAAATGGAATTTCTCATTCTATCTCTTCCTGACAGATTTTGTTGGTAATATATAGAAATTCTGATTATTTGCGTGGTTTTATTTTATATCTGGCAAGAAGTTGTGAATTGTTTGTTAGTTTTTTAGTTGTCACTCAATGGTTCTCTAATTATACCATCCATCCATGGAAAGATTGATCATTTTGGTTCCTTATTTTGTTTAGTAATTTCTTTTTTCTTTGTCTTCTTGCATTACTAGTACAATACTGAAAAAATATTGTAATATTGGACATCCTTGCTTTACCCTCAATTTTATGGGAAAACTTCTAGTTGATCTACATGACGGACACTGATTTCTCTTATTTTTAGAGAAATACTATTTTTCATTTTTATGAAAGTTCCATTTATTCCCATACTTTCTGATGTTGTAAACAGGAATTTTATATTTTGGCGAAAGCTTTCCTGAGTCTATTAATATAACCACAATAATATAATCATGTAATATAATATAAAAATATAATAATTTTCTTGTCTTTGTTATTGATATTGTCAATTATTCTTAAAGTTTTCCTAATATTGAACTAGCCCTAAATTCCTGATATAAAACCAGCCCAGTCATTGTATGTAACCTTTCTGATATTTTGTGTAATCACCCTTTTCATTTTTGATATTCATAATTTAGATGTCTTTTTTTTCAGTCAAATTAGCCAAGGATTTTTTTTCATAAAACCAGCTTTTAGCTTGATATATTAGTTTGATTTTTTATTTTTAATTTTATGAATCTCTCTTTTGATTTTCAGGATTTCTATTGTAATGTGTAATTGAGTGTTTTTAATTTGTTCTTTTTCTAATTTTGTTTTTAGTTGCATGCTCAATTCATGTATCTGGTCTTTCTTTTATTCATGCTAAACATTTAGAGATATATATTTCCTCCAAAATACTTCTTTGGCTATATCACAAATTTTGGTATATTGTCACATTGTAGTTACCATCTTTAATAAAATTATTATCTTTTTATTATGTTCTTGGACTCATTCATTCTTTAGGATTAGTTTATTTAGTTTCTAATTAAATTTTAATCTTTGTTTCCAAGGCTATTTGTTGATTGTAATTTTTATTGCTTTATTATCCCCAAAGGGATACTTTTAATAGTTCTGCATTTTTGCATTTGTTTATGAGGTTTTATGCCCTAATTATGCATATGCAAAAAACCTTCAGTTTTTGTGAAGGTATTATATACAGCTGAGAAAATGCATACTCTTTTCCATTACCATTTAGTTGTCTTTAGAGGGCTATCACAACCAACTTTCCTAAAAATTTATTCCTCTCTTTAATTTCTTTCTTATTTATATTTGGAAGTATTTAGTTCTGAGAAGGATAAATTGAGGTTTTACACACACACACCCAATAGAGATTTACTATTTCCTCCTGTAACTCATTTTAACTTTTTCTTTTAAGTATTTGGGTAATATCCCATTTGGCACATATATGTTTAGTATTGAGATTATTTCATTGTCTGTATAATATCTTTTTGCAAAGTGTAGTTTCCCTGATTATCTCTTTTAATTAGGTCTATTTTCGCTTTTTTCTTTGTCTGAGATTATGATTACTTTCCCTACTACCTTTTTTACTTCAGCTGAAGCATAATAGATGATACTCTAGCCAATAATTTTAACTGTGTATTTTTCCATTTCAACTGTGCTTTGTGTATATAATTGTTGGAGTCTAATTTCTAATCTGTTCTGCTCTCTTCTTCCATTCTATGGGTGAGTTCATCCCATTGACATTCACAGTTGTGATAACTATATTTTCCTCCTTTCTACTTTTCTACTTTCTTCAGTTTATTCTCTCTCTGCCCATCTCTCTCTTTCCCTCTTTCTCTTCCTCTCTACCTCTTTCTTCTCTCTCTCTTTCTATCCCTCCTCAGGTTTTAAGACCATTGTCTCCTTTAATCCAGTCTCCTTCTCATTCCCTGCCACCTTTTTTCTTAAACTCTTTCCTTCCTACTTCCCTGTTGAGTAAGATAGATTTCTATACCCAACTGAGTGTATATGCATATTATTATCTCTTTGAAACAGTTCAGATGAGAGGGAGTTTTAAGTATTGCTTTCCCCCTCTCCCATTTCCCCTTCCACTGTACATATTCTTCCTTGAACACCTCTTTTATGTTAAATAGTTTTTTCTCCCCCAATCTTCCTCTCCCTTAACTCTTCTGCCAATGCATCTTTTTTTTCTCTTTCATTCTTTTTTAAAGATCATCTCACCATAACCAACTCATACTCATGTCCTCTATGTAGACACTTCCTAATTTACTTAATAATGATCATTCTTTGAAGTTACACATATCATCTTCCCATATAAGAATGTAAACTGTTTAATTTTATTAAATCCCTTATGATTTTGCTATTGGGTTTTTTTATGTTTTTCTTGAACCTTGCATTTGACAGTCAAATTTTCTATTCACCTCTGGTCTTTTCATCAAAAATGCTTGAAATTACTTTATTTCATTAAATATTAATTTTTATTAATTGGTTGTAATCTTAATTCTTTTACCTTCTGGAATACCTTTTTCAAGCCCTCCATTCCTTTATAATGGTAGCAGCTAAATCTTATGCAATTCTGTCTGTGGCTTTATGATATTTAAATGGTTTCTTTATAGTAGCTTTCAATATTTTCTCCTTGATCAGGGAGCTCTGGAATTTGACTATACTTTTCATTTTAAGATCTCTTTTATCTCTGGTTCTAAAAACAAGTAGGCAATTTTCCTTTATAATTTCTTGAACTATTGTTTCTAGAATTGATTTTTTTAATCTTGTCTTTCAGATAATAGTTCAATAATTCTTAAGATATCTTTCGTTGAAATATTTTTCAGGCCAATTTTCTGATTAACATTTTTTTTTCATTCTTTTGGCTTTGTTTTTATTGTTTCTTGATCTTTCAAAGTTATTAGTTTCCACATGGTCAATATTAATTCTTCAGTGAGGTTTTGTATCTTTCCCTCCCATTTAACCAGTTCTGGTTTAAAGAGTTATTTTCTTCAGTATTTTTGTGTCTCTTTTACCAAACTTTTAATATAATTTTCATAATTTTCCTGCACTGCTCCCATATTCTTTCCCAATATTGGGGTTAAGTGACTTGCCCAGGGTCACAGAGCCAGAAAGTATTAAGTGTCTGAGGCCAGATTTGAACTCAGATCTTCCTGACTTCAGGGCTGGTATTCTATCTACTGTGCTACCTAGTTGCCCCAATCCCATCCTATTTCAACAGATTGCCTCTTATGTCATGCTCACTTTTTCATTTAATTTTGATCTCTCCCTCTATACTGGCTTATTTTCTACTGCATAAAATCATGACCACATCTCCTCTATCCGAAAAACCTTCACTTGACTCTTTCAACCTCACTATCATCCAATATCTCTTCTGCCTTTGTAGATAAATTCCCAAAAAAAGCCATCTGATGTGGTCGGGATAGTAATATCCAGTTCAAAATAAACCTGTGACAAATTCAAAATGGCCATTCTCTTTGACAAAAGATATATTTAAGGGAACAGATTAGAGACAAAACAAAGTGATACAATAGACACCAGGAATGGTAAATATGAAATAGATTAGGGAGAGCATATAGCTAGCAAGGAAAAAGACAAGTTCCCCTAGGGAACTCACAATTAACCAGGAGAAAGGAAATACTCCATGAGATGGGAGAAAGTCATTGATTGGCAGGTTAAACTAACCAGAGTTAGCCAGAGTAAAGAGAAAGGCATCTTTAGAAGGAAGGCACTATGAGGGACAGAAAGAGAGTATCTCATAGTCGACTTAGTCCTGAAGAAAATTTAGCAAAGATTTTCATCATAAGCAGATATTTTATAAGGGAAATTTACCCTTAGGGATTTTTCTCAGTGAAAGCAGAGAAGCAAAGGCAGAAACTCAGAGGGAGGATGAGGAGCTGGTTGTTTTAAGATACTCAGAGGTTGAGGGATGGACTATGGGAGTTGCTAAAACGTTTCTTCCTAGAGAGTCTGGGAATAACCTGATAATAGAATTATCTGATAGTAGTGTCTTCCTGAGGGAAGAGAACAAGTCACATCATCATCTATAATTGTTGTCTCCACTTTCCTCTCATTCTCTTCTTAACTCTTAAAAATCTGACTTTTGACCTTATCATTTCCTGAAGCTGTTCTCTCCAAAATTATTAATTATCTCTTAGTTGCTAGACCCAATGGCCTTCCCCTCCTCCCCCCACCTCTTCTTTCTAGGTTTTCAGGACTTTTCTTGCTTCTAGTTCTCTTCCTACCTCTCTGATCACTCTTTCTCCATCTCCTTTGCTGGATGCTCTTTTTCCTTGATTCTGAGGGACACCTGCAGTTCAAGGTACCTTGAACTGCAGGTGTCCCTCAGGATTCTGTCCTGGACCCTCTTCTCTTCCCCCTCTATACTGTTGGAATTGGTGATCTCATCAGCTCCATGCATTCAATTATCTCTATGATGATAATTCTCAAATAAACTTTATTGCTCTAATCTCTTTTGCATTTCAAACTGTTTTTCAGATATCATAAACTGGATGTTCAGTAGACATCTTAAACTCAACATGTCCAAAATGGAATTCATCATCTCTCCTCCTGAATCCTCCTTCTCCTACTTTCCCCATTAGAGGGCAATACTCTCCTCCCAATCCCTCAGGCTCACAAAGTAGGGGTCATCCAGGATTCCCAACTCTCATACCTCTGGTCCAAGCTGTTGCCAACGCCTATTGATTTCACCTCTCAACATCTTCCAAATATGCTCCCTTCTCTTCTCTGTCATTACCACCACTCTGGCACAGAACTTCTTGACTTGATTTATCACCACAGTCTAAGGGTGGGTGTGCCTGCCTCAAGTCTCTCCCCACTCAAATCCATCCCCCATTCACCTGGTAAAATGATTTTCCACAGACAAGGTCATTTACTATCCCTCACCCTGACAGACAGACACACACACACCCTTCTCCAGTGGCTTCTAATTGCTGCCAGAAGCAAATATAAATTGCTCTTTGGGGCAGTCAAAACCCTTTAAAACCTACCTTTCCAGTCTTCTTACACCTTACTCCCCAAAACATACTCTTTGATCCAGTGACACTGGCTTCTTGGCAGTTCCACAAATAAGACCCTCCATCTCTCGGCTCTAGGCATTTTTCTGGATGTCCCCCATCTTGAAGGCTCTCCTTCCTCTGCTCGTACTACTGATTTCCCAGGTTTCCTTTAAGACACAATTAAAATCCCATCTTCTACAGGAAGCCTTCCCTAACCCCTCTTAATTCCAGTGCTGAGAGAGACAGAGGACAGAGACAGAGACTGAGACTCAATAAAAAAAAGTGAGAGACAGAGAGATAGAGATACAGAGAGTGAGACAGAAACAGAGAGAGACAAAGACAGACTGAGACTCAGTAAAAGAGAATGAAAGAGAGACAGAGATACAGAGACAGGGATTCAGAGATAGAGACAGAGATAGGAAAGAGAGAGAATGAAAGAGAGAAGGGAGGAGGGAGAGAGAGAAAGAAAAAGAGAGAGAGGAGGAGAGAGAAAGAGAGAGAGAAGAAAAAGAGAGAGAAGGGGAAGGGAGGGAGGGAGAGACAGATTCTCTCTTTCAAACAGTAATTGCAAAACTGTTTTCCTCCAATCAGCTCAGCAGGTGGCAGGTTGTACAGATTCTCAGACTTTTAAGAGAATCTGAATCTCACTAATTCAGACCCAAATCTGAAGTTGCTTCCAGTATCCAGTTCTAAAGAACCTTCTTAGACTGGCTTGTAGGTCAAAAATCTGCATTTGTGCTAGTTGTCACGTATAATGTATAGTAAGTAATGTATAGTTGTCTTGTAGTCACCCAACAATTCTGGATATTAGGCTTTCCCAACAACCTCAAAATTCTCTAATCAATCATAAATTAATTAAATATTGGGAAACAGGACACTTGGGTCATCTTTGCTTGAAATAACTTCCCTTTGGGAGACTGCTTTTTCAGTGTTTTAAACAGAACTGTCTATATTCCTATCCCAATAAAGTGCTCCTAATTAGGTAGAGTCCTATATACATTGTACATTCATACATCCCATTTAACAGATTTCTATCTTTTAAGCTGAATCACATAGTTTTGATGATTACAGCTTTAAAATGAAAAATTGAATCCTCTCCTTCATTCCTACTTTAGTTTCCTTATTTCCCTTGAAATTAAATAAATTTTGTTAATGAAATATTTTGTCTAATTCTATAAAGCACTTCTATATAGTTTGATTGTATAGCACTAAATCTGAAAATTATTTGTTTAATACTGTCATTTTCAAGACATTGGTGAGGCATAAAAAGTGTTGCAATCAGTATTTGAGTATACAGTGTTTCTTTGACCTCTTTGAATTATATGCTGAGCAATGGTAAATTAAATACATGGACTAGTCCAGGTTTGAAAAGAATATGATGGCTGGCACAGATGTTTTTTCAAATGAAGATTCAGAGAAGAATACAGTAATAAATAGGTAAATAGGTGGGCTGAGGAATTACAGGTCAGCTTAATAAATCAGATGGCTGGCTGACAAACTGCTATTTTTCTAAAACTCTAACTCTTAATGATATGACAACAGTATCTGCAGTCCCTGTTAGAGAGTCAAATGAAACAGGGAATGTAAACCAAGACTCAAGGCCATTTGCATAAGACTCTCCTCGTTCATAAACAATTGCTCCTTTTTAAAAAATCAACTATGTCAAAAATCACATGAAGAAAAATTCTCTAAATCATTATTGATTAGAGAAATGTGAGTTAAAACAACTCTAAGGTACTACCTTGAACTTATAAGATTGGCTAATGATACCTCCCCCCCCAAAAAGGGAAAGTAACAAATGCTTAAGGGGATGCAGAAAAATTGGGATACTAATGCAATGTTGGAGGAGTTGTGAACTAGCCTAACCATCTGAAGAACAATGTGGAATTATGCCCAAAGTAATATAAAACTGTGTATACCTTTTGACTCAGAAATACTACTGCTGATCTGTATCAAAGAGATCAAAGAAAAGGGAAAAGGACCTATTTGTGTGAAAATACTTATAGCAGCTCTTTTTTTGTGTGTGGTGAAAAAGAATTAGGAATTAAGGAGATGCCCATAAAATAGAGAATGGCTGAACAAATTGTGGTATGTGATTGTGATGGAATTCTGTTGTACTATGAGAAATAATGAGCAAGATGTTTTCAGAAATCTGGGAAAAATTATAAGAGCTCATGCAAACTGAAGTGAGCAGACCTAGAACATGAGAACATTGTGCCTAGTAAACACATTTTAAAGATGGGCAACTGTGAAAGACTTACCTATTCTAATCAAAACAATGACTCAAGATAATTCCAAAGGGATTTTTAAAAATGTTTTTTAAAATGTTATTTACAATCAGAGATTGAATCTATGAACTTTGAATGTGGATTGAAGCACACAGCTTTTTATTTTATTTTAATTTTATTTTGTGTTTTCCTGTGCTATATGGCTGACATGGAAACTTATTTTGATGACTTCACATTTATAATCAAGATTGAATTGTTTACCTTCTTAAGAAGGGGAGGAAGGGTGGGAAGGAAAAAGATAATTTTTAAGTAAAAAAAAAATTTAAAAGCTTAAAAAAAAAGACAATTACTCCATGCTTCATGACTGCATTAAGGCAGAGTTGCTAAAAGCTTGTCAGAGATGTTCTTGTTTCTTCTAGCTCCCAGTTTGAAATTACTCTCTAGAATAGTTGGGGATCATTTCATCCTCTACTAGTAATGTATTAATATGGCTGTCCTCCTACAGCCCACCCAGTTGTCATTATCCTTTGAGAGAGAGAGGGTACTATCATCTTTGCTAATCTGAATAGATATGAGTTACATACTCATTTGTTGTAATGGACATTTCTTTTATTATTAGTGATTTGAGACATTTTTTTAGTTATTTATAGCTTACCTTTTTATTTTGAGAATTGCCTGTACATATCCCTTGATCAATCTATTAGGGAATAGCATTAAAAAACATATTTGAACTAGTTATATACCTTGGATGTTAGATATTTAACAAAGAAATTTGCTTCAATTTTTCCAACTTAACTGTTTCCCATCTAACTGTATTGATGTTTGTACAAAAGCGTTCTAATTCTGTATAACTAAAATTGTCTACATCATTTCCTCTGAACCTATCTTAGTTGTGATAACTATCTCTTATTCCTCTAATGTGTGCATATGACTTTTAAAAAATCATGGTCATATGTCCTTCTTGCGATTATTAGGGTATATGGTGTGAGATGCTGGACAAAACCTAATTTCTGTTAGCCTGCTTGCTAGCTTTCCCAGGAGTTCTTCTCAAATAGTTTTATCATCACAATATTTGGAGTCTTTGTGTTTATCAAATGTTAGGTTATTATGTTGGACTGTTGCAGGGTCTTATTACCTAATCTGTTGCATAAAGCATCTTTTCTATTTTTTTAAACCAATTCCAAATCATTCTTTGTCGTATAGCTTGAGAGCTGGTAGAATGATGTCCACTTCCTTCCTACTTCTTTGTATTATTCCCCTGTAGGTCCCAGAATTTTTGTTCCTCCAAGTGAATTTAAAAAACTATTTTGTTAAGTTCCATAAAATAATTCTTTGGTTGTCTGACTGGTGTGATAGTGAATCTGTAAATTAATTTAGGTAGCATTAGATTGTTATGATCCATCTATGAGCAAATGATATCTGTCCAATTATTTATGTATATCTTTCATTTTTCTATAAGGAGTGTTCACATAATATATTGAAAGGTGGGGAGCTTTATATGTAAAGTATTTTATATTTGATCCTGATGGTAATAATCATTGGAATAAATTAAGTAAATGGTATGACACGTTCAGACTTTATTTGTTTCTATTTAGGAATATATATATATATATATACTAAGGTAATATAATTAGAACACTTGATACAAAAGATTTTCCCCAAACCAGAAGCACGCTCTCCCACAAATACATGAAGACTCCCAGGGAAAGTGAGCTTCAGCTTAGAAAGCACAGACAGCCAAAGAGTAACTCATAACTTTTGGCTGAAAGAAGTCCTTTTCTCCTTTTATGAAATCCTCATGAAGTTCCCTTTAGGTACGGTAGAGATTTCTGTTGGTTCCTTAAAAGGTCCTGAGATGCTTTTCTTCAGTGTATCTTGTTTGTTCCTCATGCCAATGCAGGTACTACTATCCTTCACCACTGTTCTGGTCTAGGATGCCAAGGGGAAGGGCCACATCTTCCTAACTTTAGGAGTTTGTAAGGTCTTTCTTTGGTCTATAGTGAGAGAGAGAAGGAGTCAAAGGTTCACTCTTCTCTTCTCACAACTATTCCTTCTCAGAGGAAGCAGCCTCAGAATACGTTCGCATGATACAAATCAAAAAGTTTTTTATTAAGGGAAATTTTCCAACTCTGCTTGATGAGTTCATGGGGCAATGAGCCTTTGTTTGGAATCTTGGATTGCTTATGCCTCTCTCTAAAAACTATGACATGTTCACTGGTGCCTTGTAAAAGAGAAAATATGATTCCGGATTAAGTCTCAGTGAATGGCTGTCCAAGATAAACAGGTCTGGAGCTGTTCCATGATGTCTCTTAGGACAGTGGTCGCCTAAAGTTTTTGTTCACATACTCTTATCAGAAAACATTTTGGAGAATTTGCTCAGTATATATACATGTACTAACACACAATATATCCTGTGTATTATAAAATATTCACAATGGAAAATGTTTAAGGACATGATAAAGATGAAAAGTGACTGTTTTTATCTTTGCATCTCCAGTGCATAGTAAATACACTACAAAGAAAATGTTTAAGCATGTGACAACAATGAAAAGTGACTGTTTTTATCTTTGTATCTCCAGTGCATAGTAAATACACTTCAAAGCAAGCATTTGATAAATGCTTGTTTTTAACTTGAAACAAACAATATTTAAAAGTATCTTACTTATTAGTAGTACAAAATTGTTTTGCACTTGTTTTAAAATATGAATAACAATAATGGGTAGAATATCTATCAATCAACAAGCATAAAGTGCCTACTGTGTGCCAGGCACTGTGCTAAGTGCTGGCGATACAAAGAATAAAATATTTCTTACTCACATGGACCTTCGTTAACAATAATAAAAAAATTTAGGCAGAGATTTTCGATTTTATTAGTGTAGGGAACACCCACTGAGGAAACTCTCTGGCAATACAGATTTGCAACAACTTACAGCTAGCTTTTATATAGTGCTTTAAGGCTTGCAAAGTGCTTTATTTATTACCTCATCTTATCCACAAAACTGTAGGAAATAGGAGCTATTGTTATTCCCATTTTAAAGAAGAAAACTTTAGCTAGGAGAGCTTAAGTGATTTGCCTGGGCTCATAAAGCCAGAAGACATTTGAACTGAGGTCTCCCTCAATTCCAACACTCCTCTAAGCCTCGGAGCTGCCTACACCTCAAAGATTTGGATGGGGCAGTAGGATTTGAATGACTTGTCCAAGAACACTCAGCTGCTCTCCATCAGAGACAGTATGAAAAGCAAGTTCTTCTGGACTCTGAGGATAGTTCTCTGCACCATACTACCTCTCTGATAACAAATATCAATGGTTATATTTTTGTAAGAGAAAAATGATTCAATGTACTTTGTTATTTTTGAAAATCTTAATACTGTGAAACAACAATTCAAGGTCTGGCTCTTGGTACTTGGTTTGAATGGCTACCATAGCTCCTTGTGGAAGAACTGGGCCACACTGAATTAAATCATGGTCCTCTTTTTTCAGTGTCAACCATCAAAAACATAAAGGTTTTTGTTGAAATTGAGGTAATAAATTTCCATTTTCCCTGATGTCAATCTGTTGCCCTTGCAAACTCTTTGGAAGATGTTATGGTTTTGTACACTTTTAACAAATAAGCACAAAATCCTCTGAAATGTTACATTTGGAAAATTTTTAGAGGAGTTACAAATTTTTTTCTCAATTTTCTAAAGTATGTCTATGTGCATGTTCTTATAGATGACACACTATTTTGCTAACAAAAGCTGAGTTTTTCAATGTCTTAATGATCATCTTAGATTCCTGTTTTCATCTGGTAATGTCCAAAGGAACAATATATATACTCAAGGACTCCCAGACTAGATATGACTCGGGCTGCATCAATAGTTCAGGTCTAATTTCTCAGTTCTTTCCCAGAAGGAGAAAGACATTCAGTAAGGGGGAAGAAGAAGAGATAGAGAGAAATAGAGGCAGAGAGACAATCAGAAAACAACAAAGAGAACAAGCATTTAAGGATGTAAGCTCCTTCAGAACAAGGATTGTCTTTTGCCTCTTTTGTCTCCCCTGGCACATAGTAAATGCTTGCTGATTGGTGGGCACTATGCTGAGTACTCTGATAAACATCTCATTTGATCTTCACAACAACCATGGTCATAAGACTAGCAACAGATACTAGGATTGCACTAAGGTCCAACTGATTCAGCCTTCTGTGCCTCCTTGCCTCTGTATTGGCAATGCTGGTCGAAAGCTTGAAGAAGTTTGATTCTGACCTGACTTTTACATTTGGGACACCACAAAGTTATATATCTATGTCCTGAGCTTAGTCTATGGATCAATTTAATCTTAAGTACAGTTTCAATACCTTTAAATGAAAATTAGCCTCTTCTGATTGGGATAGGGTCCTAGAAAAAGCTAGTCTCACTTATCATTAATTATAAAAGAAGTAATTCCATATTTCAAATAATTTAGAAATATTTTTGCCCAACATGCCACATTTGATTAGCTAGCTCATTATTGTTTTTAACTTGTAATATGGCAGAAAGAACTATACTAGGAATAAGAGATATTGGCTCTACCATTTTCTTTTAGTTTATTTTTTCTCATGGTATTACTGTTACCTAGAATCTGAGGATTTTTTTGGCAGGAATCCTTTGAAGTCACTTGTTCAGTTTATAAATGTTAATTTAATTAAAGACTATCCATTTACCTGGGAACACACATGTAAATCATAACACAAAAGCAAATGAATGGTTGAAGAGGCTACTATGAATGCCCCTGGAATCTGATATTCTCATACTTCCCTCAGAAAACCACATTGACAGGTAATTATCTGACATATAGACTGAGGGCACCAGTGTACATTCAAAAGCTAAATATTAGTAAAATTTAACTTACATGTTTAAATGACTAGAAATAGGCATCCTCATCTTTTCTTCACCTTGGAAATGACTCTCCCAGGGAATATTTTAGTGACTGGGTTGCCCCCAAGATAAGGTTCTTAAATCTTGGGAGAAAGGACCCTGTAGGGAGGAGATGCCCTTTTTGATGGCCTAAAAGGGAAACAAAAAAACCTGTTTTGCCTTCCAGGCCTTGTTCCTTTTCCCTTCCACTTTTCTCCAATTGGAACTCTGAGTGAAGTAGAAATAACCATGAGTTGTTCCAACACAAGTCTGAAAAGATGGGTGTTGCCTGGTCAAGAACCCTGAAATGTGTATTTCCTCCTGAGGGGAGTTCAAGTCACCATCTGGCACTGCTAGTCTTAGAATTGTGTGGAGTCAAGGAATTCCACTGAAAAAAGTGGCGACCACAAGTCCAGTTGTCTCCCAAGAGGCATGAAAACCCAGGCTCAGATACACTGTGTCAGAAGGACTTTGGGACACTGGCAAAACAGTAGAGCTGTTTATATGTATTATATTTTACGGAGGCAATTCTGAGTTCCTTTATACATTTTCTACATTTCTTATTAAGTCTTCTGAATGTCTTTTCAGTTTCTGCAATGCCTCTAGAGTGAAATACCAGCTGTCATGAACCTTAAGTGAATTATAACACTGAGTGCTTGTGCAGAAGCCATGAACCTGTTAAGACTCTTTTATAGCATCCCTAACATAAGTTGCGGAGATTTACCACAGTAAAGCACAGAAACTCTTTGGTAGAGGCCCTCCCCAAAGTTATCTAATAAACCTGCTCAGACTATTTTGCTACTTTCCTCTTTCCCTTGTATCCTTCTTTCCCTGAAAATTCTGAGAATTCTCTGGGAATGGAGGCAATTAATTAGGGAGAAGCTATTCCCCCTGTCCTAAGCTCATTATTGACTACTTTGTAGCAGAAGGATCTTGGGGCCAGAGTAGGGAGTTCAGGGAGAATACTGCTAAACTCCAGCCTCCTGAAAAGAGGTGGGAAAATGTTGGGTGACTCAAGATCTGTATATTTACAAACTGTTTTTGATCTCAGAAATCAACATACAGGATCAGTCTCAATGTACCCATTTGATCATATTACCAAAGTCCAGAATCCACTCTTGGAAATGTCTGAAAATAGTTTGTGTCAAAGTTCCTCAGTTTATATTAAAGCACTCAAAATGAGAGAAAGTGCTGGGTACAGGACAGATTTTATTTTAACCAATAGACTTGCTGAAAATTCAGAAGACTTAGTGGATACAAGCAACCCATAAGAAAATGCAGAAACACCTAAGGGAACACATAGGTGCCAAAATAGTTTGCACAGGATTATATGCAATAATAAAAAATATGAGAGGAGGAGATGGGTTAAATAATTGGGAAATGACTGAACAAACAGAGTTATAAGAATGTAATGATAAATATGAATTCAGAGAAACACAGAAAGACTTATACTAAGTAACACACTGAAAAAAGCAGAGCTAAAAGAATAACATATAGTACAACTTCAATGATGTAAATGAAACAATACTAAAAGGTAACAAGATCTAGGCCAAATATAATGGATAAGCATGCTGGGAGGGGGGCTCAGAAAGCCATCCTAAGCTCAGGTCTCTAGATGGTACAAATAACCCGGCACAAACAAAGAATATAAAAGTAAGTTTACTTGGGATAAGGCTACAGTTATTGAATACAGAGAAGGATACATGTTGGTGGTTCTGGTAACCCAAATCTCATTCCAGGGCAAAGTTCTGTCTCCCTCTCCTTGCAGATATGATGCTCACAAAATGGCTACTCTGGAGGATTCAGACATCCTGGTCTGAGGCAACACAACCTCTGTGCTGGGAGGTTTAAGTGTCCAGTGGGGACTCGGGGAGAAGGGAAGCCTAATACATTCATTCACTGGGCACAAAACAAAGAAAGCTTTATGCTCTGGCAGCCTCCTGCTCTGTGGGATGGGCCTTGTCCTGGGAGAGCACTGCCCCACAGCAGTGCTAGAACTACCCCAGGACATCGCAGCTGTTCCCTCAATCTTTCTTCCTTTCTCACTCTGTGTATAGGCCTGGCCACAGGAAGGATAATTCCAAATCACTACAAGAACAGAACATAGCTTTCCTTTCCAAGAACAAATAGCGAACTACAAACATGAGACATACATTTACTATGACTGAATAGTCGGCTGAGGTTCAAGCCGTGACACATGCTAACTTGATGAGGGCAAGACATGTGAGCCCTGACCAAAACGACCCATTATGGAAGGACGGATGGATGGCAGTTTAATATATAGGCAGAACTGCAAGGGGCCTTAGAATCAATCTTTTCCAAGACCCTAATTTTATTAAGAAAATAATGAGGTCCAGAAAAGCTAACTGGCCTGGCTAGCAAAAATCAGATCCAGTGTGACCTAGAGCCACCTAGTGATAAGGGAGGCTCCCCACTGCATAATACCTGAACCATGAAATCACAGACCCAGAACTTAACGCAAAAGCTCTGATGCCCTGGTTTGCATTTATCATCATTAGATGCTGTTGTCTAGCAGCCAGAATAAGGGGGGGGGGGGTTTGTAGGGGTTTTAAAGTCTAGCACTGAAAGCCTTCCACACCTTGGTCCCCCCCCCCCACCGCCCCTTTGCTTTCCAGACTTATTTCCTATTACTCTCTCTTATGGACTCTACATTTCAACCTATTAGCTGTTTTCTGAACCTTTAAAGCAATGTTTTTTTTAACTTTTTCTCAATGTTAAAGTATGTCTTTAGAGTATTAAACCATGTCCAACTGGTCACACCAAGTGCTATAACTGCACAGTGCGTACTTTCAGACCCCTGTTCCAGACCAACAAGGAAGGGATGGTCTTCATCTGTCCAATAGGGTTCTATGAATTTTATGGCACAACCTAAAGAATTTCAGGAAAGGGAGAATTGACATTTTTCAGCAGCACACACAAAAAAAGGAATGAAGTCATAAACTACTTGGAGGTTTGTTGTTTTTTAAACTGGATGATCTCATTATGATTAGAAGAACTTAAGATAGATGACATGGTATCAGATGCATCACTGGTCCAATGTCATGAATGTAACACCATGTGATGTGGGACCTTCTAGTGCAGACCCCTACTCTACAGCCACTTCTTATGGATAGTTTATGCTGTGGTCAAACCAGACCCTTGACTCATCCTCCCTCACTGTTCACACCACCTTCGTTGAAGGGGATTATTATATCCGTAAAGACCTTCCCACTGCAATTTCTGTTTGTTGAAATTCCCATCACGTCATCTCCATAAATCTTTCTGATTCCCTGACTGTGTAAGGGACAGCTAGGTGGGGGAAGTGGCGAGAACTCTGCACTTGGAGCTGGGAAGACCCACATTCAATCTGACTTCAGACATTTACTCACTGTGTGATCCTGGGCCAGTCACTTAATCTCTATCTGCCCTCGTGTCTTCATCCATAAAATAGGAATAAAGGTAGCACCTACCTCCTAGAGTTGTTGTGAAGATAAAATGAAATAATATTATAAAGTGCTTAGCATGGTGCCTGGCATATAGTAGGCGCTTAATAGATGCTTGTTTAAAAAAAAAAAAAACTAAAAACTAAAAAAAAACTAAAAACTAATAATGATTCTTCCCTACTTAGGATAACAAAAATTCTACATTTACTATGTGTCATTTTGTTTTAGTTATTTGTGTTATAAGCCACGTTCCTCCACCCTTACCCCCACACCCTGGTTGCAAGCTGCATGCTATCAGTTTGATTTACTCTCCCATAGCACCTGGAATGTTGTCAGCCATGACCAAAAAGAAGGATATAATGCCCGTACATTTTTCTTCCAAATAGCAACATATAATTATAGCCAGTAGTAAAATCGGACACCCTGAATCTCCAGTGTTGAATTATGATTCAATTATATATCAACGGTTCAATATCATCATGGAAGGTGACTTCCAATGGAATGTCCCGGAGATCTGTGCCAGGACTTCTCTTATTTAACGTTACTATTAATGGCTTAGATCAAATCACAGGACTACAATCAAAACCAAATTTCAGATGATACAAACCTGAGAGGGAGAGCTCACACAAGGGAACACAGAATCAGAATTTAAAATATCTTAGCTGTGAGATCACCAGACAAAATGAGTAAGATTAAATGGAAAGGGATAAATATAAAATTTATATTAGGTTCAAAATATTAACTGAATAAGTACAAAGTAGAGGGGGCAAAGTTAAATAGTCATCTATATGGGGGATAAAAAAGGATCCTAAAACTAATTCAAAAGGAGTCAACAGTGCCAAAGGGCAACCAAAAATGTACATTTGACCTTGGGTTCTATTAGGAAAGGTATAGAACCCAAAGTGACAAGAGATGAGAATTGCTGGATTTACCACTTCTGGGCAATCTATTTTAACAACCAGCATGGTGAAGGGCAGCTAGTTCATGCCAGATGAGCATGGGTTGAAGGAAATACGTATGTAACCATGGAAGAAGAGAAGACCTAGTAAGGCCATAAAAGTTCACTTCAAGCATTCTATAGGCTGTTGAAGGGAAATGGGATTGTTTGTTCAGCTTGGCTATCATTGGCAGAATGAGGAGAAATGGGGTGAATATTAAAGAGGCAAATATAGGAATGTCTTAAGGACAAATTTCCTAATAATTAGCATCATCCAAAAGCAGAGCTGGCTGCCTCAGGAGACAGTAGCTACTTCTTCATTAGAGATCTTAAAACAAAGGCTGGATGACTTATTTGACTGTACACACAGGATTCTTTTACAGATAATGGTTGACTAGATGATCTCTGTAGCCCCTTCCAATTCTGAAATTCTGTGATTGAAAAATTTTCTGAAACTTTTCCTATATGATGACATCTGCACAGGTAATATCCAATATGAAATCTCTCATGAGCTTTAAAGTACATTCATGGAGATTCCAAGTATTAATTATCTGAAATGAGTTTCCACCAGCTGAAACTTTCCCATATATATATGTATATATATATAATAGACTTAAAATTCTGTACAACAATAATTTCCTTATATGTAGCAAAAATTTGGACTCAGCCTGAATACATCCACCTGTTCATTACATTAAAAAGATTTCTCTCTACAGTATTATTTCTTATTATGATCCTGAAGGTCTCTACTTTGAAAGTTTTTCCCCATTTATTACCCTGAATGTCTCTTTAATTAGGATCAAAGCTCTAATGTGCAGCAAGTGTGGCTTCCTCATGAAACTTTTCTCACATCCTTTACATTCAACAGGTTTCTAGCTCTTATTGTCTATGTCTAGGCAGGAAGACTATGTTTCCACACCATTTGAAAGCTTTTTGATACTCATTACACTAAAAAACATTTTTCTTTAATATTAGTATTAGTTTTAGTATTAGTTTTCTTAAGGTTTCCTTTCTGATTAAAGGTTTTCCCATATTCATTAGATTCAAAGAGGGATAGGCTGAGAGATGTCACCTGTATGAATTTTCAAGTGTACTAAAGTTTCCCTTCTGGCTAAAATTTATCCCACATTCATTATTATAAGGTTTGTCTCCAATATGACTACTCTTATGTTTCATAAGACTTGAGCTGAATCTGAAGCCTTCTCCACATTCATTACATTCAAAGGGTCTCTCTCCAGTATGAATTCTTTGATGTCTTGTTAGATTTTGACTATTATTGAAGGCTTTTCCACATTCATTACATTTGTAAGGTTTCTCTCCAGTATGAATTCTATGATGCTGCATAAGAGATGAACTTTGCCTGAAGCTTTTCCCACATTCATTACACTTGTAGGGTCTTTCTCCAGTATGGATTCTTTGATGTCGTGTTAAACTTTCATTATTGCTGAAGGCTTTCCCACATTCATTACATAAATATGGTTTTTCCCCAGTATGAATTCTCTTATGTGTATTAAGGTTTCCCTTCCAACTGAAAGCTTTCCCACATTCATTACATTCATAGGGTTTCTCTCCAGTATGACTTCTCAGATGCTTCATAAAGGCCGACCTAAACCTGAAGCCTTTCCCACACTCATTACATTCAAAGAGTCTTTCTCCAGGGTGAATGACCTTATGTACATCAAGACGAGAAGTAGTACAGAAGGCTTTCCCACATTCATTACATTTATAGGGCTTCTCTCCACTATGTATTCTTTGATGTCGTGACAGGTTTCGATTATTGATGAAGACCTTCCCACATTCATTACATTTATAGGGCTTCTCTCCAGTATGGGTTCTTTGATGTTGTGATAGGTTTTGATTATCAATGAAGGCTTTCCCACATTCATTACATTTATAGGGCTTTTCTTCAGTATGGATCCTTTGATGCTGAATAAGATAGTTATTATTACTAAAAATTTTCCCACACTGATTACATGCACAAGGTTTCCCTTCAGTATAAATTACTTGATGCTGCATAAGGGATGCGCTTTGCATAAAAATTTTCTCACACTCATTATAATTATGATACTTTTCTTCAATATGGCTTTTTTGATGTGGAGATAGCTTTTGATTATTGCTGAAGACTTTTCCATACCCATTATATTTATAGGGTTTTTCTCCACTATGAATTCTCTTATGTGAAAAGAGATTTCCCTTTGGGCTGAAGGATTTCTCACACTCATTATATTCAAATGGTTTCAATGGAGTATGAATTCTTTGATGTACTAGAAGGCATGAATTGATGCTGAAGGCTTCACCAAATTCATCACATTTAGGATGTTTTTCTTGATTAAGTATTCCATTGTAATGAATGCCATTTGAGTGGTAAATGAAGGGTTTCTTGCATTTATTATAAGTACAAAGATTTTCCCCTAAAGAGATTCTATTATGTTCAATAAGATCTGAAAAATGTTTGAAGCTCTTTCCAAGTGTATCGTAGTTATGGAGATATTTTCCTATAGGAATTCTCTGCCATGGGATGAGAATTGTGCCCAGACTATATTTTCGTCCAAATATATTATATTCATGAAGAAAATCTGAGGAAAAAAAGTTTTCAATATTCAATGCTGTTATGAAAAAAATTTATTTTTACTACCTTCCTGATTGTGGCTCTCATCAAAGAAAATGAAGGACAATCAGGTCAGAACAAGAATTCCTAAGAAGTAATTGAAATCCAAGGTAGATGAAGAGAAAATAAAAGAATAACTAATTACCAAGGATTTAATGACTGGCTGACTTATCAGAAAAAAAAAGCAACAGATTAATTCTAGTAAACCCAGAGTGCTAAACCTGAAGCCAGTCTCTGGCAAAATTCCATTATCTATTTTTAAGTGTTTAGAAAAAAAAACAATGATCCCTAAGACTCAGAATTATTAATAAATTTTGTGAAGTACATGAAGGATTTAGGTACCTGATATATAATTTTAAGTAATTCATTTGACAAAAATCTTTCAAGATATCTTTATGGATATGGTTAAGATATATGCACATGGGTATATTATACAATTCAATGAGTTTGTAGTCAATTAAGAAACATTACTAATAGTCTTGAAAAATGCATTTTATCAAACTGGATTATATTCTTGAGGTTTATGTCTTAGAGATTGCCCAATCATATGCAACAACTTTAATAACATCTTGGAATAAATTATAGAAAGTATTCATCTATTTAATGACAAAAAGGATACCAGATACCTGACAGACTACATAACTAATTAAGAATTTTTTCAAAATTTAAACTAGACAAATGATTAAGTTAAGACAATTTGAAATTTAACAAGAATAATTATATTATTCATGCATACATTTTGGAAATAAAAAACTTTAATAAAAATTAACCAATTAATTAAGTAATTTTTTAAAAGAATAATTATAAAGTTTTGCACACTGGTTTAAAATATCAATTGACCAACAGAGCATCATGTATACTTGGTTAAGCAACAGATTGTGTTCAAAAGCCTTGAGGATTAAAACTGATTATAAATTACTACAACTATATCAGTAAAACTGATCAGGGAATAAAGGCTTATGCTCTTACTCTGATTAAGATTTTAAAAAAATTAAGTCTTTCCCCCTTCCAAGTTATCTTTCTTTCAAAATGGAAGTTCCAGGAAAGAGCTCCCCAAGTACAATGTTGGAAGTATCTCAAGCATGGAAAAAAATTTGATTTGTAAAGGACTCAAGAAGTCTTCTAGTACAGTCCATATTTGTTTGAAAATCTCCACTCCTCCCTCCCTTAAGAAAAACCTGAAAAGTAGTCATCAAGCCTTGACTCAGAGAACTCTAGGGAGAGCAAACCCCTTTCCCTCTACAGATGAATCATCCCATTTTTAGACAGCTGATTGGAAGAAAGTTTTCTCTCATACTAACTGTAAACCTTGCATATGACAAATGACCATCCAGCTTCTGCAGAAGACTTCCACTTTACAGAGAAACTATTCTCTCTTGAAGTAGCCCTTTCCCCTTTGGACAAAACAAACCGACAGGAAGGTTTTGCTTATATCAAGTCTAAATCTTCCTCTTTACAACTTCTACTCAATGTTACTAGTTCTTCCCTATGAGTCAAGAAGAATGAGTTGTGTCCATCTTCCAAATAATAGCTCCTCAAATATTACAAGAAAGTTATCTTGCATAATTGCAGAGATATTATTTGCTCATAGTTGGGCTATATCAATAGAATAAAAATGACAACCCTACCTAAATTAATATACTGTTTCAGTGTAATAACATAAAAGTATCAATGGGTCACTTTATAAAACTAGACCAGATAATAAAAAAATTATTTGAAGGAAGAAAAATCCAATAATATAAAAGAAATAAAGAAAAAAATTGGAAAGAAAGGAAAATTTTCTATATCAGATCTCAAACTATTCTACAAAGCAGTAATCACTAAAATTACAAGGTACTAGTTAAAAAATACAAAAGTTGTTCAATGGAACTGTACATTTTTACAAGACCCAGAAGCAATCACTATGATATTATTGTGTTTGAAAAACCTAAGGATAAAGAGAGGGTTCTAGAAAGATGATATAGTAGGTCAAAAAATTGCAAGTTCGCCAGATTTTCCCCCTAAACAAGACAAAATACCACCTAGGAGTAAATGTAGGACAATAAAAATAAAGAAGAGTTGGGACAGAACAGTGATCCTCTTGTGAATACCAAAGAATATTCGAAGAAAAATCCAAGGATGGAAGTTTGCCCCCGAGTGAAGTGTAAGTGTCTCCAGACTAGTTCTGCTGAAACAGCCATCAGCAAACCCTGGGGCCAGGTAGGTTGGGAGGCCCCAGCCACAGGAATTTTCATCTTCTGGACAATGTGGGACATTAGGTGTCTGAGAGGGCAAAGATTGAAGGAACCTCTGCTGAGCAGGAACACCGGGCCCAGCTGTGGTATAAAGACCTGGCCTTGGGTGAGAAGGAACTAGCACATGCCCTGTGAGTACAGAAGCAGTGGGACAGAGACACTGCTGGCTGTGGACCCTCACCAGAGAGTGGAGTTCTTAGTTTCCATTCCAGACCAAAAGGGGGAACTGAAGGAAGAGCTGAGATCAGAGATATTATACCCCATACCCTAGTACTAGAGATGATTACAATTACAAGCTGCTCTTATTTAAAAAATAAAATAAAATAAAATAAAAGCAGGCAGAAGAGAGAGAATCCAACCATAGAAAGTTATTAAGGGAATAGAGAAGGCTGAAGTTCCTCTGCAGAAAAGAATACTGAAGGAAAACGCTGTCTTATCCCAAAGAGTAATGTTAAATGATTACTAAAAAGAATTTATAGAAGATCACAAAAAAACTTAAAAATCAAATTGGAGAAATTGAGCAAAAACTTAAAAAAAAAAAAAGAACATCCAAGAAAAACAAGATTATGAAAAGAAAGTCCACCAACTAGAAAAGGAGATCCAGAATTTTAAGGAAGAAAATGACTCCTTCAAAATTAGAACTGGGCAAGGAAAAGATAGCAAAATTATAAAAGACCAAGAAATAGTATAATAAAATATAAAAAATTAAAAAAAAACCTGAAGAGAATGTGAGGCATTTCTTAAGAAAAATAACGGCTCTAGAGAACAGATCAAGAAGTGCTGAAAAGCTGTAATCAAAAATAAAAAGAATTTTGATACAATAATTTAAGAAATAATTAAAAGAAGACTATCTTGAAGTATTAGAACAGAAGTGGAACGAAGTAGAAAAAAATCCACTGATCACCACCTGAAAGAGATCTATAGGGAAAACCTACAGAAACATCATTGCCAAATTTAAAAGCCCTAAGAACAAAGAGAAAACTTCACAAGCAACAATAATATATTCAAATATGCTGGAGCCACAGTTAGATTCAAACAGGACCTACCAGCAACTACAATGAAAGACTACAGTCTTGCAAACTAGGCAATAACTATAGCAATTTAGTCTGATAAACCCAAAGACCCCAGCTTCTGGGATAAGTACTCACTATTTGACAAAAACTGCTGGGAAAACTGGAAACTAGTGTGGAAGAAATTAGGGCTTGACCCACATCTAACACCACATACCAACATAAGATCTAAATGGGTTCATGATCTGGATATAAAGAGTGATACTATAAGTAAATTAGAAGAACGTAATATAGTTTACCTCTCAGTCCTATGGAGATGGAATAAATTTATGTCCAAAGAAGAACTGGAACTCTTAACTGAAAACCAGATAGATAACTTTGACTATATTAAGTTAAAAAGTTTTTGTACAAACAAAACCAAGATTAGGAGGGAAGCAATAAATTGGGAAATCATCTTTACATTTAAGGGTTCTGATAAAGGTCTCATCTCTAAAATATATAGAGAATTGTCTCATATTTATAAAAATTCAAGCCATTCTCCAATCAATAAATGGTCAAAGGATATGAACAGACAATTTTCAGAGGATGAAATTAAAACTATTTATAGTCATATGAAAAGGTGCTCCAAATCACTACTGATCAGAGAAATGCAAATCAAGACAACCCTGAGGTACCACTTCACACCTGTCAGATTGGCTAAAATGACAGGAAAAGTTAATGATGAATGTTGGAGGGGATGTGGGAGGGCTGGGACACTGATGCATTGTTGGTGGAGCTGTGAACGGATACAGCCATTCTGGAGAACAATTTGGAGCTATGCTCAAAAAGTTATCAAACTGTGCATACCCTTTGACCCAGCAGCATTTCTATTGGGCTTATATCCCAAAGAAATCATAAAGGAAGGAAAAGGCCCCACATGTGCAAGAATGTTTGTGGCAGCCCTTTTTGTAGTGGCTAGAAACTGGAAATTGAATAGATGCCCTTCAATTGGAGAATGGCTGAATAAATTATGGTATATGAATATTATGGAATATTATTGTTCTGTAAGAAATGACCAGCAAGATGATTTCAGAGAGGCCTGGACAGACTTACATGAACTGATGCTGAGTGAAATGAGCAGAACCAGGAGATCATTATACACGGCAACAACAGTACTATATGACGATCAATTCTGATGGACATGGCTCTCTTCAACAATGAAATGTTTCAAACCACCTCCAATTGTTCACTGAAGAAAGCCATATACACCCAGAGAGAGGGATGTGAAATGTGGACCACAACATAACATTCTCATACTCCTTGATTGATGTTTGCTTACATTGTGTTTCCTTTATCTGATATATCGTATGCGTAGATAAGATTTTTCTTGCACAACAATGATAAGTTTGGAAATATGTATACATATATTCAATTTGCCAATATTTTAACATAATTAACATGTAGTGGATATCCTGCCATCTAGGGGAGGGGTGGGGAGTTGGGGGGAAAAATTTGTAACAGAGAGCTATGTAAGGGTTATTGTTGAAGAATTACCCACACATATGTTATGCAAATAAAAAAAAAAATTCAAGCCATTCTCCAATCGATAAATGGTCAAAGGATATGAACAGACAATTTTCAGAGGATGAAATTAAAACTATTTGTCGTCATATGAAAAGGTGCTCCAAATCACTATTGATCAAAGAAATGCAAATCAAGACAACCCTGAGGTACCACTACACACCTGTCAGATTGGCTAAAATGACAGGAAAAGTTAATGATGAATGTTGGAGGGGATGTGGGAAGGCTGGGACACTGATGCATTGTTGGTGGAGCTGTGAACGGATCCAACCATTCTGGAGAGCAATTTGGAACTATGCTCAAAAAGTTATCAAATTGTACATACCCTTTGACCCAGCAGCATTTCTATTGGGCTTATATCCCAAAGAAAACATAAAGGAGGGAAAGGGCCCCACATGTGCAAGAATGTTTGTGGCAGCCCTTTTTGTAGTAGCTAGAAACTGGAAACTGAAGGGATGCCCATCAATTGGAGAATGGCTGAACAAATTATGGTATATGAATGTTATGGAATATTATTGTTCTGTAAGAAATGACCAGCAGGACGATTTCAGAGGGGCCTGGAGAGACCTCCATGAACTGATGCTGAGTGAAATGAGCAGAACCAGGAGATCATTATACACGGCAACAACAGTACTATATGATGATCAATTCTGATGGACATGGCTCTCTTCAACAATGAAATGCTTCAAACCAGTTCCAATTGTTCACTGAAGAAAGCCATATACACCCAGAGAGAGGGACGTGAAATGTGGACCACAACATAACATTTTCATACTCTTGACTGATGTTTGCTTATATTGTGTTTCCTTTATCTGATATGTCTTTTGTGTAGATAAGATTTTTCTTGCACAACAATGATAAGTTTGGAAATATGTATACATATATTCGATTTGCCAAGTATTTTAACATAATTAACATGTAGTGGATATCCTGCCATCTAGGGGAGGGGTGGGGAGTTGGGGGGAAAAATCTGTAACAGAAAGCTATGTAAGGGTTAATGTTGAAGAATTACCCATACATATGTTTTGCAAATAAAATAAAATTAAAAAAAAAAAAAGAAAGACTACAGTCTTGGAACAGCATATATTGAAAAGCAAAAGAACTAGGGTTGTGGCTGAAAATTTCATAATCAGCAAAATTAAGCATAATCCTGAATGGAAAAAAGAAGAATAATGAATTGCCAGATTTTCAGGATTTTGTTGTTTAAAAAAAAACCCTGAACTTAATAGCAAATCTGACATATAATATCTAAGAGAAATATAAGGAAAACGTCAAAGACAAATTATTTATTTTTTTATCTATGGAAAAGAAAATCATATGTCTTAGATTGTCATTAGTAATTGGTTAGCTTGAAAGAAAAATTGGGGTAGAGCTGAGTATGATGTGATTCTAAAAAGCAATTACAGAAAAAGTAGAAAGTAATTATTTTATACAAATGAGGTATGAGAGGAAGAGATGACACAGAAGAACAAGATAGAGGAGGAGGGATGGTAGTTCTGGAAACCTACTGGAATAAATTAAAAAGGAAACAATACACACATTGTATTGTTTGTATACAAATACACATACATATATATACATATACAAAAATACATACATACATATATATATATATGGGTATGTCTTCTAAATTCAGAAAGAAAGGGAAGGGGAAGAAAATAAGGGAGAGATTTTTAGAAGGAATCCTACACACATCAGATATGGATTAAAGACAGAACAACATATACATTTAGAAGGGAATAAAAGTCTTCTCAATTTATAAAGAAACAAGAAAGTAAGAGAATAGGATAGAGTATATAGAAAGCTCTATAGATTAATGGGAATGGGAAAAAGAGGGAACAACATATATATTTGAAGGCTATAAAAGTCTTCTAAATTTATATAGAAGCAAGAGGATGAGAGGGAGGAATGGTGGGGGACAAAGAGGAAGGGTGAGGGGAAAAGATAAAGGAGAGATCTTCAGGGAGGTATGTTAAATAATAGGAGGGCAAGGTAGAGAGAGAGAATAATAGCAGAGAAATAAAGCAGAAGAATCAGAAGGGATAGTAAATAAGATACATACAAACATAAAATAAAGATCAGGAGTAGAATATGTTAGTTAAAAAAAAACAGGGTTTAGTAATCATGATCTCAAAATTAAAGCTGAAATAGATTTACTCAAAAAAGAAAAATAGGGAAATGATACTATATGTCAGCCATATTAATCACTACTGTTTTAAACTATTTAAAATAATTAGAGAGTACAAGGTTAGAATAGTGCTGTGGTATATGAAATGATGAGTCAGTAGATTTTAAAAAATATGAAAAAATTTGGACTTATGAAGGAAGATGTTATTCACCTTCAGAGAAAGAACAAATAAACATAACAGAGTTGACACATATGAATGTATATGTATTATAGATTATAGCCATTTATATATAAGCTTTTTATATGTGTGTATATATAGGTGTATATGTATATATGCATATGAAAATTAATGAAATGTTCCAACTTTTCTAATTCCTTCCTAAGCCATGAAACACAAAGCTGCCCACAGCTGACCAGATGTGGTCTAACCAGAACAGAATACAGGAGACTATCACAAGTCCTCAGAGTTGGAAGGGAAACCACAGTACGACTAGTCCAATTTGTGTCCAATAAAGAATTGCTTCCACAATACCAGTAAGAAATGTCATGGTTGGCAAGGTTATGAACAGCTGGAAAAAGGTGAAAGTGATGAAGATTTGAAAAATACATTTCAATTCAGGGAAAAGAAAGAGAATAAGCATTGTAGATAGAAGAGAATACGTGGTGGCCTTAGAGAGGAAGGACCTTGAGTTACTACTAACCAAGTGACCACAGACAAGCCAAAATCTCATTGAATCTCTCCATGGTCTTCTTCAAAACAATTGGAGTACTATTTTTATTGCCCACCTTCCAGGACAGAAAAGCAATTTGTAAACTCTAAAGTGCTATAGAGATATGAAGACCCCTGATCGTACCACAGAAGTATATGGAGAGTTTACATAGAGAGATGGGACAGAATGTAGAATGGGACCAGAAGAAATAAAGACAGAAGAGCAAGAGACAAAGGACATCACTCATGTTTGTGAGAGTTGGCAGTAAATGGAGAAGAATGAGAAGGGAAATAAAAAGGGCAGGAGGAATAAGCAAAAACTGAATTAAATTGAGAGCAACTTTCCCTAGACCTGAAGAAAAATAATCTTCAAAAATGGAAGAACTGGGGATAGAGGAAGACAAGAAAATAATCATGGGAAGTGATAAGAAAGAACAGGATCCAGAGTACAGGTAAAGGGATCTAAGATAACTGCTTAAGAGTTGGAAGATGCAACTGAAACCATCAAATGCAAACTTCCCACGTGAAACCTGAGGCTCAGGGAGATTAACTCACTTAGAGTAAGTGTCTAAGGCAGAATTCAGACCTATGTCTGACTGAACACAACTCTAATGCTCTACTCAATATACCATGCTGCTTTTCCTTAGCACATGAGGTAAAAAAAAATTAAAAGGAAAAAATTTCTTTTTCTGATAGTATGAAGAAAAGGAGATCAGGAGACTCATTTGTTGAGCTGAAAGACAAAGTTATAGGAAAGAGAGCCCAAGATGGACAGCCACAACTCTTCTCAAGAGGCTTAAAGAACCTTAAAGAAAAGTCCTAAAAAAAAAAAAAAAAAAAAAAAAAGGAAAAAGAAAAGTCCTACTCCAACATATCCAAGATAATGTCCTCTCTGCTGATCCACAATCACAGTCCTTGGACTGATTTTTATTCACTTACCTAGGTAAGTGCCTCTTGGGACTTCTCCCTCCGGCAGCCTGAATGTTTCCCTTCTTTCCAGGTGAGAGGTCACATCTGGTTTGGAAACTGGAAGCCCTGAACATGGGGTAATAATTAGAAAAATGTGAAAACAGACAGACATTTCAGAATTCCATCTCCGCCTCTTCAACTTTAGGGAATAGAGTGTGCTATGAAGAGCTTGGAAGGATACTCTGTTTTGTGTTCTGTTTAAAGTATGTGAAATAAATGACAGGGTTTGATTCGGGTTCACAGAAAATGCATTCATTTTAACACACTATGTGCTAAGAGAATAAAACTAGGATACTAGTTTTGGTTTTCAGGGATCTACACAGAAACTTTGACCTGGATATGCAGATGGTGGAGAAGTTGTACCCCTAAGAGAACAGCCCAGGAAAGCTGCTGAATTCTACTTATACAGAACAAAGACCTTCTGTCTGGAAAGAGGAAGCAGAAACACTGTGACTATTTATACCAAAGGACTCAGAAATCTTTCCACATCATATCCATTTACAATTTAAATCTTGCACACCAGATCAAAACTTGGGTAAGCATTTCTGGTTTCCAATGGCCTTTAGGAAGTGAGAATATAAAGTCAACTCTCTGGCCAGATGATTCATGAGAAAGAAGCCAGCCTTACCAAGAGAGACAAAATTCTCATAGTTCTCCAGCATCACTTCCCTGAACAGGTCCTTCTGAGCTGGCTCCAATAGCCCCCATTCCTCCTGGGTGAACTCCACAGCAACATCCTGGAATGTCAGTGATTTCTGAAATATCCAAACACATTCATGCTCATTGAAGAGCATTAAGGGAGAAGTGAAGTTGGTACAACACACAAGGAATGATTCTTACAGCATTCAGAGTTTGGAATACATTATATTAAAAGTTTTAAATTTACCAATCTATATGCTTTCTACATAACTTCTTGCCAAACTTTATATAAAAATAATTTCATCTTCAAGCTTAAGATGGCTCTTATGAATTATCTCCCACTCTTAACCCCAAGTATCAAAGAGTGTGCTTTATTCTTCAAAAATTGCACTACTTTCTAATTAGATTCAATATATCAATCACTCTCTAGTCTTAGTAACCACAATTTGGGCAGTATTTGTTAGAAGCAAGGCCACAAATGAATGAGAAAATACAAATGCTTTGTCCTCTAAACAAAATAATTCTGTTATTCTCCTCAAGCTACTACTTATTTTACTTTCAGGAATCCATATATATCCCATTAGCATGTGGTGTCTGGAAGAGTATGGTAATAGTAGGCTGGAGGCATTTGGTAATGATCATTACAGACCAAGTGGAAAATTTGAATCAGGTAATCCTATCGTTTTCAACCCAGCCATCAATTCCTCCCTATGAGATAAAGAACAGAATTCCCTCTTAAAGAAATTTGATACTTTATCTTATAAAGAGTTAAATTGTAATTAAGTCAAGAAATTGACTACTTTTTTTGGCCGAGAGAGAACTTGAATCAATAAACAGGTTATTAAAGTATCCCATCTTCATGTTATCACACCTTTATTCTAGGAGAATTCCTAGAACAGTCTGTAAAATATTTCAGTGACAACATTGGCCCAATGTCTAATTTTGTTTCCCCAATGTTCCTCACCATATGCAACACTAGGGCTGACTCAGGCCAATACCCTGATAGTCTTGTTTTAATATTGCAACCAAATCCAAGAAGCAATAATAGTTCCAAATAACTACAAAATGCAGAAAATCTCTGGGGAGCAACCTACCAGTTACGGAAAAGACTTATATAGATAAAGTACTACCTAAAGGAACAAAATTAGTCACTTTAAGGTCATTCAGCATTTATCAAAGAGCCATATGCTTAGCCACAGAAGAAGAAGCACTGAGGACATCTTGAGTTGATCGTGCTAAAGAAAGCTTGAGTTTTCTACTATAATTCACCAATCAAGAACTACCCCGAAGTTCCTCCTGGCAATTTTCTACTCAAGTTAACCAGTAAGTAATTTCAGTAGTCTAAGACTTTGGTCCCCTGAACTAACCAAGATTTAAGAAAGATTTCAATATCTTTCAAGGAAAAATTAATACAACTTGCATGGAAAGAATTGTTAATATATTGCTCCTACCAAATCCCTGTGATTCCTACATTTCTTCATATGATGATCTCTTCTTAATATACGCTACTCCCTTACTCTACCCCTTTATCATCTTATATTTTTTGAATAAATCATACCTTTTCCTAGTGATAATCCAGTCTTAGATCTCATTATACAAAAGTTTAGTGATATCTGAAATTTGACTCTTTCTGTCAGAATTGTTGTTTTATCTTGCTAATGCCTAGATAACCTGTCGTGGATTAAAATTTAGTTAATGCATTAGAAGTGAGATTCAAAAACCTTAAAAACATTTTTCTAATTAAATTTTATTTTCAGATACACATTCTTCGCTTTCTCTTTTTCTCCCTCACCTACTGAAAAAGTAAAAAATAAAACAAAACCTCTCTTGCATCATCAAGCAAAAACAAATTCCAGCAAGGGACAGCATTCCTTGTCCAAATGTCTCTATTACCTTTCTATCAGGAATATGTTTTGTCATTAGTCCTCTGGAATAGTCATTGGTCATTGTGCTGATCAGAGTTTTTTCAAAATAAAAAAAAGTCTTTCAAAATTGTTTGTCTTTAAATTATGTTATGATTGTATAAATTGTTCTGAAAACCAAGTGCTTCTTAAATCCATATCCAGTATAGTCTATTCCATATTGTCTCCAAAAGGGAAGAAACTTAAAAGCACAGTGTATTACAGCTATCATTTATTGGTGGGTGAATCTAGGTCCTCTAATTCTAGAGTCACTGCCTCTTCCACTACACTAATGCTGCTTCATGTGTTACAAAGAATAATCTATTTCTTTTTTTCCAAGTTATTTGGTGTATGCTATGTCCAGGTCCTAGTAATCTTTTTTCACAAAGGAAGGGCTCACAATAAAAAAAAATGGGTCTTTTCTTAAAATAATAAGTCTTGCAATAATGCACTGTTGGTGGAGTTGTGAACTGATTCAACCATTTGATAGAGCAAATTGGTCTTATGCCCCAAAGGTTACAAAATCATGCATACCCTTTGACCTAGCAATAACACTACTAGGTCTATATCCCAAAAAAGATAAAAAAAAAAAGGAAAAAGACATATATGTGCAAAAAATATCTATAGCAGCTCTATTTGGGAGGCAAAGGATTGGAAATATCAGAGATGCCCATTAACTGGAGAATGGCTAAACAAACTGTGGTATGTATTTAAGATGAAGTACTATTGTGCTATTAGAAATGATGAACAGGATGCTCTCAAAAATAACTGGAAAGACTTCCATGAGCTGATGCAGAGTAAAAGATACTGTGTACAAAGGCACAGCAATATTCTAAGATGATCAACGGTAATTGATTTAGCTATTCTTGGCAATACAATGATCCAAGACAACTCTGAAGGTCTTGTGATGAAAAATGCTATCCAATTCCAAAAGTAGAACTATTGGTGTCTGAACACAGATTGAAACCATACTTTTTTTACTGCCTTAATTTTTGAGAATTTTTTAAAAATCTGTTTTCTTTGACAACATGACTAATATGGAAATGTTTTACATGACTATACATGCATAACCCATGTCGAATTGCTTGCCTTTTCAACGAGGTGGTTGGAGGGTAGATGGGAATTTGGAACTTAAAATTTTTAAAATGAATGTTAAAAATTGTTTTTACATGTAACTGGGAAAAATATTAAATAAATTCCCCTCAAAATCTTTTAAGTTTTTGGCCTCTCTCATTCCCCCTTTTTTTCCCCCTATCCTATCCTCACTTTGGTCCACCTTGACCTAAAATCACCATGGCGCTAAGCAGATCCTGCTTTGATTTAAAGCATCTTATCAAGTTTTTTGTTGAATTCCTCTATCTCTTCATTACTCCCTCGACTTCTTCTCAAGAACTGTCTTGCCACCCCGAACAAAACCCAAGCCCTGAAGGACTTAACTACTGCATCCCTGAAACTGTAACACTGGATCCCCAGGGTCCTGACTGGTGGGCTCTAGCATTTCATCCCACTGGCCATCTTATCAGCCACTTGCCACTACCTAAGTACCCTTCCCCAATTCATAGATCTGGATGCATAAAATAAATCAACTCAATCATTACTGCTAAAGAGCCACTTCTTTGTCCCTCCCTCAATCCAAGTAATTTTGCAAATTAAAATACTGTCACTACTCCTTTACAATGCTGTATCCTCCCATTTTGAGTGCAAACTATTTGAGGGTAGGGATTGTCTTTCTTCTTTGTCATCCTTCTATTCCTTTTTTCCTTCTGATTTCATTTATAGCAAGAATGTCAACTCTACAAGCCAGATGTGCCACAATTCACTGCAGAAATTTCACATTTAGAGTATCAATATTCAAAATAAAATTCAAATTTTAATGCATTGTTGGTAGAATTGTGATCCAATTGTTCTGAAGAGCAATTTGGAAATATGCCCAAGAGGTTATACAACCTTTTGGTTGTATGGTCTCCATGCTCTGACCCATTAATATCGCTGCTAGGTCTATATCCTAAAGATAAGGACCTATTTTTATAAAAATATTTGTAACAGCTCTTTTTGTGGTGGCTAAGAATTAGAAATTAAAGGGATGCCTATCAATTGGGGAATGGCTAAAGAAGCTATGGTATATGACACATATGATTATAGTGAAATATTATTGTGCTATAAGAAATGACAAGCAGGATGACTTCAGAAAAACTTGGAAAGACTTACATGAACTGATGCTGAGTGAAGTAAACCAGGAGAACCTTGTACACAGTAACAGCAATATTGTTTAATGAAGAACTGTGAATGACTTAGTTATTCTTAGCAATGCAGTGATTCAAAACAATCCCAAAGGACAAATGATAAAGCATACTATCTGCTTCCAGAGAAAGAACTGACACTATTTGAATACAGACTAAAGCATGTTATTTTTCACTTTCTACTTTCATTTTTTCTTTTATTCAAATCTTCTTTTATTTGAGTCTACAAAATGAATAATATGGAAATGTTTTACATAAATGCACATGTGTCAGGGAAGGGGGCAGGAAGGAGGAAAAAAGAGATAGAATTTGGAACTCAAAACTTTAAATATGTTTTTAAAAATTAAAGTTTATGGATGGTTTTAAAAGCACCTTATTCTTAGCACCTTATGCCCTTTTTTGCTTCTATGCCCTTATACACAAGCAGAAGGAATGGAGGGTGAAGAGAACTGGGGACCACTTTGTATTTCTCTTTGTTTCAGGAACCAAATATCACACTCTACTCCCAGGAGGCTACCTTTTTTGGGGCATACCTCCCTGTGCTTAGGTTAGATGAACCTGAGAAAATAGCCTCCATCTGATGCTGGGATTATGTGAGAATCCTTCCCATTATGGCAAAAACTGAGGGACTTGTGGTATAGTCTTGGAGAACTCAAGGTCACTTCTATGTCTTTATGATATATTGTACTATCACATTTTTAAATTGTATATATTTCAAAGAAGACCTGGAACTCCTAATTGAACACCAGATGGATAATTTTGATTATCTTAAGTTAAAAAGTTTCTGTACAAACAAAACAAATGCAGACAAGATTAGGAGGGAAGCATCAAATTGGGAAATCATCTTTACATTTAATGGTTCTGATAAAGGCCTCATTTCTAAAATTTATAGAGAATTGTCTCATATATATAAGAATTCAAGCCACTCTTCAATAGATAAGTGGTCAAGGGATATGAACAGACAATTTTCAGAGGATGAAATTAAAACCATCTCTAGTCATATGAAAAGTTGCTCCAAATCACTATTGATCAGAGAAATGCAAATTAAGCCAACTCTGAGATACCACTACACACCTGTCAGATTGGCTAAAATGACAGGAAAAGATAACGACGAATGTTGGAGGGGATGTGGGAAAACTGGGACACTGATACATTGTTGGTGGAACTGTGAACGGATCCAACCATTCTGGAGAGCAACTTGGAACTATGCCCCAAAAGTTGTCAAACTGTGCATACCCTTTGACCCAGCAGTGTTTCTACTGGGCCTATATCCCAAAGAGATCTTAGAAGAGGGAAAGGGCCCCACATGTGCAAGAATGTTTGTGGCGGCCCTTTTTGTGGTGGCTAGAAACTGGAACCTGATGGGATGCCCATCAATTGGAGAGTGGCTGAATAAATTATGGTATATGAATGTTATGGAATATTATTGCTCTGTAAGAAACGACCAGCAGGACGATTTCAGAGAGGCCTGGAGAGACTTGCATGAACTGATGCTGAGTGAAACGAGCAGAACCAGGAGATCATCATACACAGCAACAACAGTATTACATGATGATCAAATCTGATGGACATGGCTCTCTGCAACAAAATATTGTCTCAAACCAGTTCCAATTGTTCACTGAAGAAAACCATATACACCCAGAGAGAGGGAAATGAAATTTGGACCACAACGTAACATTTTCATGATCTCTACTGACATTTGTTTGCATTGTGTTGCCTTTCTCTGATTCTTTTTTGTTTTTGTTGTAGATAGGATTTTTCTTGCATAACTTCTCAAGCATTTCAACATTATTAATATGTAGTGGACTTCCTGCCATCTAGGGGAGGGGAAGGGACTGGGGGTAAAATTTGTAATGGAAAGCTTTGTAAAGATCAATGTTGGGGAACTACCCATACATATGTTATACAAATAAAAAGCTTTAATTAAAAAAAATAAATAAATTGTATATATTTCTCATTTATACTTATATATATACATGTTGACTCCTCCAATAGAATGTTGGTTCCTTGGGGATAGGTATTATTTGTTTTTTAATTTGTATCCTTGTATCCTAATGGAGTGTCTACTGATACTCAAAGCTTATGGTTAACTATATGATATGAATACTAGAAACTTTACGTTGTCCATAAGGATGGCCAGAGACATTTGGGAAAAAAAACAACATTTGTTTGGGACCTTAGATTCATCTTGACAGAAGAGAGAAGCTGGGAAAAAAAGGGAAGGAAAGGCACCCATATTTTTAGGAATGAGATAGCATTTCAGGCAAGAGATGAAATAATGACTCACCTGAGACCAGGCTGTCAGGAATCCAGAAGTCATCTTTTTTTCTTTAGTTCTTCCTTCTTGGAAAAAGCCAGAATCTTGAGGAGCCAGAATGGACAGAGTAGGGAAAAAAGTTATAAAGAATACCAGTCCTGCCTTCTCTTCCAGATTCTACAGTCACCAGGATGGATGACACCAGGTTCCAAGACCCCCATCTAGGTGTAAGTTTACTTAAATTTTTTTCAGGAGAAGAAAACCCCATCCAGAATCTATACTTTCCTAGATTCAGGAGGAAGGGCTATGGATATTAGTGCAGGATACCCTAAGGTGACAGAGAAGATAGGGGATAAATCCATAGGACTTCTCCCTGAGAATAGCATGATACTGAGTATGCAAAGCAAGTTCTCTAAGGCTCGGTAATTTCTTTCTTTCTTTCTTTCTTTCTTTTTTTTTTTTTTTGCTGAAGCAATTGGGGTTAAGTGACTTGCCCAGGGTCACACAGCCAGAAGTATTAAGTTTCTGAGGTCATATTTGAACTCAGATCCTCCTGACTTCAGAGCTGGTGCTCTATCCACTGTGCCACCTAGCTGCCCCTGCTCTGTAATTTCTTCTCCAAATTAAGAAATATATTTCCAAACTCCTCCATGCCTGAGAGTATATATGAGAATCAATTTGATGAAACCTTGAGAGAAAGAGTGGATGGGGGAGGAAAAATGGGAAAGTGACTAAAAGAGAGTTCAAAGCCCACAGAAATATGAAAATAATACTCATTTACCTTTATCAGTTCAAATCACAAGTCCCAGAGGAACTACTTCCCAGAGTTCTGAAGAATTTACAGTTGTGATCGCTGAGCTTCTGCCCATGATCTTTAAAAGACTCTGGAATATCATAATAAATGTCTTATTTCTAAAATATAGAGACCTGAAACAAACACACAACAATAGTCATTCTTTGAAGAAAGTCAAAAGAGACCAAGAGTTTCAAAAGAACTGCAAACTATTAATAGTCCAAATTACTAATAATGAAAGAAAAACAAATCATAACAACTCCAAGGTTTCAGGTCATACCATATAAACCAGTGTGACGACAAAAAATGGGAATAGTCAATGTAGAGGAGCTACTGAGTAATGCTCTAATCATTTTGGGTTTCAATTTGAAATTATGCAAGTAAGCAAACTGTCCTTACCCTCTGACTCAACAACCCTACCACCATCCCTACATTCCAGTACATGATCCAGAAGATCAAAAAATACAAAGGTTCAACATGTAGGGAAATCAGCACTCTTTGCAGCAGCAAAGAGTTAGAAACTAAGTGGGAACTAGAAAAGAATGTTGTTGTTTTTTTTTTTAATGGCAAATGAAGGTATCATAATATTATTTTGTAATACAGAATGACAAATATGAAGAATTCAAAGAATCATAAAGAGTTGTATGAACTGAAGAAGAAGGAAAATAGGACCAGGAAAATAGATATGACATAAAAATAACAGTAAAAGACATATTTAATTGTATTTAATTGTACATTAAATATGATCAATCTTGGCCCCAAAGGGATGGACAAATAAAGAAATGTCGCTTCTATGAAGAAAGAGGAGAGATTATAAGTTAAAATGCTGCATATACTGTCAAACTTCAACTGTTTAGTTTTATGTATTTCTTTTTTTTTAATAAAGGTGGGCGAAGGAAAGTGTAGTTTCTCTCACTCAGAAATGACTCACATAAAAAGAAAAGGCTTCAATTTTTAAAGTCATATGAGACTAATCTCATTTTCCTTTTTGGTAGGAATAGTAGGTCAAAGAAATGCAATAGATACAGCTTACTTTATGCCATCCTTGTGGACAAAATAAAGAGGGTTCAGATATAGATGGATCTGAAATTGCCTAAAAGGTTAAGATCCAAAAGAAGCCATTTCTGACCAATTAGAAGGTTGTAAATGGAGAGCTTCTAAGGATCTTGTCCCTGGCTATGTCCATCCTGGACTTAGATAAAGGCATCCATTGACAACACATTTACTGGGTGACAGCAAGCTGGGAGGGACTATTAACATACAACATTCAGGTCTAGACTGAACCCAAATGCTGAAATTTAATAAAAGGGTAAATGTTAAGTTTAACACCTGGGTTCAAAGTACTTAGTACTTTGCACAAGTATAAGGACAGGAAATAAAGCCAGTCTGCAAGTAATGTAAAAATATAATAGGGGCTACTCCAGATCAACAGAAGAATGCAATATGGCAACTAAAATAACCTAGTTCAATCTTGTGCTGCCCAGAATGAGGGATGAGAGAGGCTGTAGTAGCCTTGGTCAGAGTATGCCTGGACTCCACATTTTAGGAAGAACTTAAAAGTGGAGACTATCCAAAGGGACATGGCCAGGAGTCCTGATCATATACAGATTGAACAACAAAGTCTGACAGAATTTTATTTTTATATAGTGAAGCTTCAGTTCAAAAATAGGATGTTAATTCTAATAAAAGAAGATTTAAGGCAGCCATGATAGTTGCAACTCAAAGACTGTTATGTGCAAGAGGGATTAAATAGGTTCTTTCTTTCTCTAAGGAATGTAAATCTAAATTCTGTACAGTAAATGAAAGGACCCAAGCTTTAGCAGCCGAGAACATCAAGCCACATTTAATCAGATGAAATTAAAGAGATAAATGAAAAACACTCAATATAGGTTCAAATAACTGCCTACGTTGGGGAGAGAACAAGACTGCATTAGAAAAAAATTGCTAGCAGCAACTTCTCAGTGTTTACACAAAGGTGAAAAATCTTGGGCGATTATGAGTCTTCCCCAGCATCCCCTTCTGAAAGAACTGGGGCCCCAGAATGGGCCCCTGCAGACCCTATCCCAAGATTCTGAGCCAAGATGGCATCACTACAAGGATTCTAGCACCCTTTTTTTTGGCAAAGCAATTGGGGTTAAGTGACTTGCCTAGGATCACACAGGTAGAAAGAATTAAATATCTGAGGCAGATTTTGAACTCAACCCAGAGCCCTGCAAGTGACGGCCAAACTCCATGGACTTATGAATGGTCACAGATAACTGATTCTTCATTTGACAAGTATTTTAAGGCTTTGCACTCAGTACAAATGTTTCCTGCTTCCTGCCAAGATGTTTCCTGAACAGGAGGCTGACTGCCCAGCACCCATAAATCTCCTCCAGCCAAACTTTGAGGTCCACTAGATTAAAAAATGAATGAGAAATCCAATGAGCTCTACTACAGAATTCCACAGAAAGAACCAAGAAGCTCATAGGTGACAGGAAAGGGGACTACAGGAAAGTGAGTCCCAGTATGATCACACACAGAACACCCACAGTCTACAAAGCTGTGAATGAAGGCAAGTGTAGTTTCCCCAAGGAAACCCCAGGGTGGTTAGGAGGCCCCAATGCAGTGGTCATCCTAGTACTGACCAGAATGGTCATTGGGATGCACTCGAAATGGGTGAGCCCAGGCCCAGGGACTCCAAAGCTCCTCACACTCTGTCTTAAAACACCAAGAGAGGGCTCTGAAGAACCATCAGCTACATCTCCTCTCCTCACCCTCATCACAACTAAGGATTTTGCTGGTTTTGAAAGACCTAAAAGTCAGATTGGACTCATGGCTCTGCAAAGAGCCTAGCCCCTATATAGGGGTCTTTTTCTTTTCCCCCCTCCTATGGTTCTTTTTCAGGAGGCTTAGCTAGAACACCACATCCTTCTAGAATACCTTCCTTCTCAACTTAAATAATATTTTATAGACAGTCCCTAAGATACAGTCAAGTTCTTGGTCTCTCCCAACACGATTCTTGCATGACTTCATTCTAGTCTTCTGATTGGCTGCCTGAGACGTTCTCACCAGTGAAGGTAGCAGAGCTAAAAGGGGGTGATATTTCATCCCCACACACATATATGGGTACATGTTACATACACATGAGCATTATATGCACCTCAAGCAGACAAGCAGTTAGCTAAGCTTTTCCTCAAAGACCTAAAGAAGGTCTTAGGAACTCTCTCAGCCAAAGCCACTTAGGCTAAAGAGGTTAAATAATTTACTGGGAGTCACAGAGGATGCACGTGAGGCCGGGTGGGAAACCAGCTTTTCTGGATGTCAGCACTCTGCCCACTGCATGGGAAAAAGAACTGAAGACCAAGAAGATGGAGTTGGAAGGAAGGCCAGAAATCCTCATGTCCAGCCCTTCCCTCAGACATGAGTTAGGGGCCAGAAGGGTGGCCAGGCCTGCTTCGATCTCAGAGGGAGTTTTAAAGTTTACACATAATCTCCTGTGAAGCTCACAACCAGGCAGGTGGTGCCAGTGTTATTGTTCTTTTCATTTTGATTTTCCATTTAATAATGAGGAAAATGAAATCCAGACAGGAGAGACTCAACTGTGGTTACACAGCTAGTTAAGGATCAGCGCAAGTCTCTCCAGGCTCAAAGGACCTCAGTGTTTTCAACTCATAAGGCTGGGCCAGTAGATATCAAAAAGCAAGGGGGAGGAATGGAGAGAGAGAAAATTTTAATAGATGGATTGTGACCTGACTGACTCCGATAAGTGGAGCTATACTTCAGCATTCACATAGTACAAAGTAGAGACTAGACTCAAAAAAAAAAAAAAAAAAATTTCCACAAGGACTACAAGAATTGCTAAGAGACTGAAAACATTTAGTATAAAAAAAAATTAAAAAGAATCAGGAGGAGAATAAATAATTTAAAAGAGAAACTACTAAATCTTATCCATGTAATACACTCCCTGAAAACTAGGAGCAAAGAGAAATCAATGATTGTGAGATAGCAAGAAATATTAGAACAAAATCAAAAAATTGAAAAAAATGATATGTAAGATAATACCAAAAAACTGACCTAGAAAATAAGTCAACAAGATATACTTTTAAAATCACTGGAGTCTCTGAAAACCATTATTTAAAAAAAAAAAAAAAAGGTTAGATTTCAAGAAATCATAAATGACTACTCAGATCTATCAGAATCAGAAAGTCAAGTAAAGACAGAAAGAATATACCAAGAAACCACAAAAGTAAAAGTCCCAGCAATGTCAACCAAAATGCAGAGCTCCCACAAAAAAAGAAAAAATATTAAGATTCCCTCATGTCCAAGGTCTAATAAATCACAGTACATAAATCATAAAAGACCTAACAGCTTCTCCTAAAAACCATAATATTCCAAAAAAGCAAAACAAGCTATAGACTTACAACAAAGAAAATCTTACTCTACAAAATTGAATATAATTCTAAAAGGGAAAAAAATGGATCTGTAGTAGAATACAGGACTTTCAAATATTTTCATTAAAAGATCAGAGCTGAGTAGGTATTCTGAAATACAAACCCAGATCAAAGAAACCTAAAAAGGTAAATTTATTTGAGGAACTGAGAAAAGATATATGATATAAGGCTAACATTCTAATTAATGGGGCATGAGAAACCAACTTCAGAACTATTATGTCTTTAAAGGGCATGGAGGGAATTAAATCATAAAAAAAAAAAAAGAAAGAAAAAAGGTCTTGGGAGTAGCCAGGTTCTGAGAGTTTTAAGAAGTAAAAAAGTATAATAGAAATACACTAGGTATAGAAAGTAAGAAGGGGTGGAATTTATTATAACTGAAGGAGAAAAGTATGGGGAAAGTAAAAAGAAGACAGTAAAGGGAGGGAATTATCAGATAAACTATCTTATATAAATTATCTTATCTGAAATGGATAAGGGAGAGTTGAAAACATACACAGAATTTGTTGTAGAAATATATCAAACAACAGGAAAATAGATGGGGAGGAGGAGGAAGTGGGAGAATAATAATGTGGAGAGAAAATATTCAAAAGTAACACAAAGTTACACACACAAAGGGGAGATGGGAAGGGTAGAGCAGGGGAAGGAAATAGAGGAGAAGAAAATAAGGAAGGAAGAGAAAAACTAGAAACCCAGGGGTGGGCAAGCTGTGGCATGTGAACTTAAAGGTATACTCCAATATACATAAAAAAGTATATTAAGAAATGACAAAAGAGAACATGGAAGGATCTTGTGAAGGAGGAAATGTGGAAGAGAGAAGTAAACAGAATTGGGAGCACAGTTTATTCAGTGAAAACAATATTATGATGAAAAATAACTTTGAAAGACTTAAAAATTCTCAGTGAAGCAAGCAACAGCTGCATTTTCAGGTTTCGGGATGTCTTAACGACATCCATCTTTGAGATGGATAGTCATCCCGTGCTTCTGTCTGAACCGTTATACTCATTTCCAACAAGGGTTTTATTTTGCAATGGGGTGAAGGATAGCAATAATGTTTAAAAAAAAGGGGGGGAGAACCACTTAAATGGGCTAGCAAGATCAGAACTAACTTAGGAAAATCACTTTGCACTTGTGTGGAGAAAGGTTAAGACATGAAGGTACAAACACAAATAGGGGCTACCACTGTACTATACTCCGGGGGTAGGGGAGCAAACCACCAGATACGCAGCTGCACACGTGGGGCGCTGAGGGGCTAGGAGGGCAAGGGGCCTGGGCAGCAGCCCGGAAGGCTCTGTCCGTGAGGCGTCTGCTTGGAGATGGCCAAACCTAAGGCAGGGTGCACAGAGAATGGGGCCGATCAGCTACAGTCAGAGCCATCGATGTGGAGGGCACCAGGGAAGAGGGGAGTCATCAAGTAAGATCCCAGGCAGCAAAGGGCAGGGTCCACAAGAAGCCCAAGTGCTCCTCTCCTCCCTCCCCCACCTCGGTCCTCCGGACCTTCCCAACCTCCATCAAAAACACCTCTGCCAGCCCCAACCCTGCCCTCCTCTGGAGATCCGGGACCCAGGGCCCCTCTCTAGGGAGGCCCTCTCCGGGAAATGGGCAGGGGACCACCCCTTCACCAGACCCTGTCTTGCAGGCCTGCTCTTCTTTCCTCTTGCCCCCCAGACCCAGTCTTGCAGGTGAGGGGAAAGTGCCTGCTCTTCCTCTCTCCTATTCCCCCATCTCCCGACCATTCCCCGGGAGGGGGGGATTTCTGCTCTCGCACCCAGAGACTTTCCCGTTCTTTCCCTCGCCCCCTCCCCTCTCTTCACCCCGTGTCAGCTCCTCTCGGACCCCGGAGGTCCTGCTCCGCCCCTGCAGGCCCCGCCTCCGCCCGATGCCCTCCCTCGGGGGCGGGGAGGTGGGGGGCGACGAGGTCTAGGAGGCCCCCAGGGCCTCGTTAAGCAGGGAAGGAAACTGAGGCCTAGAGGGGCCAAGGCCCGGCTCCTCCTCCACCCGGGGGCTCGGCCGGACACGTGGGCAGCGGGTCTTTGTCCTCTGGGATGCAAGGCCTGAGGGGGTGGGGGGAGGTCAGACCCGAGGGCGGGGAGGGGAGGGACGGAGGCACGCCCCCTCCGTTCACACTCAAGTTTACACTCACGCTCACGCTCACACCACCTCACACTCACCTGCTGCCTGGGAGTCACTGCACAAAAAAAGAAAAGAAACAAGAAAAAGATGGGCTGAACGCCCCAAGCGCCTGGTACTGCGCCGGCGCAGGGAGAGTCCCGAACTACGATTCCCAGAATCCATTGGAAAACAGGCAGGCCAAAGAACTCTGGGAAATGGCGTTCGGCAGCTCCTGTGCCAGGTTTTCCTCGTACGCCCCGCCCCTGTCCCGCCCCCAGAATCATCCTCTCCTATTCCTCCCTCCCGCCCTCCGACGTCCTAAGGGAGACTGGGACGCGAAGGCGCGGCGCAGGGGGCGCGACCTTCGGTCCTCTGAGAACTGTGTCCGAGGCACTTCGATGTTACGGGGTGACCCGCTCCTAAAGAAATGGGCCCACCCCGGCCGGAGCCGACGTCACTGCTGAGCACCCTCCCCGGCCAGACGTGCCCTTCGTAGGCCTCCACTCCCCCTAGCAACCTTCTCCTCTGGCGGCATCTCAAGCCCGTGGGAAACCCCAAAAGTGTCCTCTTGAGCCCTTTGATCCCTGACCCTTTGGCAATCTTGCTCCGGCCCAAAGGCTTCTCTCTTGCTGCTGGAAAAAGTCACCCACACACCCCCCACACACACACACACACACACTCTCCCTTCCTCTCCCCTTTCTCCTCCCCCTCCTCCCCACAGCAATGGCTCATCCAAACCTGCCCCTACCCCACCCTGCTCCTAAAGAGCACTGGCAGGTGCGGATTCTGCCCCAGGCTCCCCCGCTGCCATCCCCAACCCCTCATTTTTCTTCCCCCGCCTTTATAGTTCCAAACATTCCTGTTTCCCCCAGCCTCCAATGTCCTCACTTGACATGTCCGTCTCCATCGGGTACCTACTATTTCTGTCCTCTCTTTTGTGGATAAACTCTATAGATACTCCCACTTCCTTTCTTCTCCCTCTCAACTTCCCCCGCTCTTTTGGTGGTTCATGATTCCACTAAAGCTGTCCCACCTCCCCTCACCGAAAGTTGTCAGTCAAACTTGACTCTAGGGCTCTAACCGTGTCTCTGCCCACCTTTTGGACCAAATACAATATTTGAAATCGACAATTTTAAATTTGCAATTCAAACCTTTCATAACCTGTTCCCCTCCCATCTTTCTCGTCGGTGCTTTGGTCTGTGCCCTTCCCTGAGATGTATGGTCCAGTGATCTCGCCTTCTTCAAAGACACTCTGTCCTTTCTTCAGGCGTTTTAATTGAGAATGCTCTCCTGGTATCAGGGCCCCAAGATCCTTGGCAGAAAGAAGCATTTACATAGCACTTTGTGCCAAGAAAATATTATTTCATGGGACATGTTCATCATTTTTCAAAGAGAACCAGGGACATCTTGGAGTGATGTCTTGACTCTTGAGTGAATTGGATTTAAGGGAGATGGAGTTGCACAAAGTTGTCGGCCTTTTTCTTCCTGAGACACCGAAGTCCAGTGGCAGGACAAAAGTCAGGGTGATAGTCCAAGATGCAGTGAATGAGCCTGCCATTTTTGGTTCCTGGCCAAGTTCTAAATACTGCACAATGCTTGCTCCAGCATCTTCCTGACCATTGGAAGGTAGTTCTCATTCACCCATTCTACCAGGCAAAGTCTTCATATATTTGGCATATATTTCACCGACAGGTTGAGGCTTATTGATAACCCTTCAGATGGCTTACCAGGATGTGGTGGCCGCCCTTCTATGTAGCCACAGGTAAGAGTTGGTCAAGGTGGATATCAAAGGTGGACGAGCAGCCCTGAAAAGGGCTTGGTAGCTCTCACACAGAATTGCTGCTTCTCGTTAAACACCACATATGGATTACTTACCTGAGTTTTTTTAAAAGACTATTTATAAGGTGCTCTAAATCATTATTGATCAGAAAAATGCAAATTAAGATAACTGTGGAACCACTACACACCTTTCAGATTGGCTAAAATGACAGGAAAAGATGATGAATGTTACAGAGGGATGAGGGAAAACTGGAACACTAATATATTGTTAGTGGAGTTGTGAACTGACTAAACCACACTGTAGAGCAGTTTGGAATTATGCCCAAAGGGCTATCAAACTGTGCAAACCCTTTGATCCCGAAGTGTTTCTGCTGGGCTTGTATCCCAAAGAGATCATAAAGGGAAAGGAACCCACATGTGCAAAAATGTTTGTGGCAGCCCTTTTTGTAGTGGCTAGAAACTGGAAATTGAATGGATGCTCATCAATTGGAGAATGGCTGAATAAATTATGGTATGTGAATGTTATGGAATATTATTGTTCTATAAGAAATAATCAGCAGGATATTTTTAGAGAGGCCTGGGGAGACTTACATGAAGTGAGCAGAACCAGGAGATCATTACACAGATTATACAATGATTTGTTCTGGTGAAATGGTGATTCAGACTAGTTGGAATGGTCTTGTGATGAAAAGAGCCATCTGCACCCAGAGAGAGGACAGTGGGAACTGAATGTGGACCACAACAAAGTATTTCACTCTTTTTGTTGTTGTTTGCTTGCATTTTATTTTCTTTCTTGTTTTTTTTTTCCTTTTTGATCTGGTTTTTCTTGTGCAGCATGATATTTGTGGAAATATGTATAGAGGAATTGCACATATGTAGGATCACTTGCCGACTGGGGGAGGGGTGAAGGGAAGGGAGGGGAAAAAATTAGAACACAGGGTTTTGTAGGAGTGAATTTGAAAATTATCCATGTATATATTTTTGAAAATAAAAAGCTTTAATATTTTTAAGATGCTCTAGTCTCATTACATTATTCATCTAATAGCCCATTTTATTTTGTCACTGCTTGGGCCTTTGAGTTGGACTTCAGACACATAGAAATCATCTTTTGTTAGCCAAAATAAAATAAAATTACACACACACACACACACACAGCATATGTGTGTGTGTATATATATATATATATGTATATATATATATATATGTACATATGACCAAGGCTGGAAATACTCAATAATGTCAAAAGACATGTATGTCCACAAAAGGAGGTAATCAGAATATAGGAAAGAGAGATGAGAGAGGCAGGCAAGGTATTATACAGTTGCCTGGTGAGATATAGTGAGAAAATGCACTTACAATACTATCTGGGAGCCTGAAAAAAAAATGAGTAGGATCAACAGACTACACACACAGACCACAGACAAGGTGGTGAGTAACAGGAAGAGAGCATCCTGCTTCTGTCACTGCCACTACCTCATGAGTTGGAGCAAGTCACTCTCCAATCTTGTCCTCAGTTTCCCTATTAGGAACTCTAAACTCTCTTCTAGTTCCAGAATCCTATTATTCTATGATTTCATATAATCTATCATAGCACATGTCTTTGAGATTTAATGTGAATCATGATTTAAATAGATGCCACATCTCAATATATGTAAAATTAAAACCTGTTGCTTTGCAGCTTCTGCTTTAACACCTGTGTCTACCTTTTAGCTCTATGCAAAAGCAATCAAACTCCTCCTGTACAAGTAAAAGACATGATATGCTAAGCCATATGTTTTCTTCAGGCTCAATGCCCCTATTTCTTCAGCTGATTTTTCAGGGGATGATCTCTAGACCCTTATTTTCCCTGGTCCCTTTCTTAGCTTCCCAGTGGCCTTTGATAGAGGTGACTAGAATCAAACCCAGGACTCTAGATGTGTTCTGACTAAACCAGAAGCTAGCAGGACTATGTTCTCCCCAAGCTTGGATGTTGTCTGTTAATCCCATGGGGTGAGGGTCCATCTCCAGATGGAAGCTCTGGTAGTCCTTGATTCACACTCACAACTCTGGCTCCAGTGCCACCAGCGACCTCCTTGAAGTCTCACCTAAAATCCCATTTTCTACAGATCTCTGTCTCTTGATCTCTCTAAATTCAATGCCTTTCATGTTCTGTAATCTAGTTTACGCATAATTCTTTGTGTGTTGTCACTGAAATTAGCTTTGGTGCTCTTTAGAGGTCACTGGATGACACCTAAATTCAGATCCAATTCAGCCACTAAACTGTGGCACCTTGAATAAATTATTTAATCTCAGTCTGCCTCAGTTTCCTCAACTGTAGGAAATAATAATAGCATCTATTGCCTTGGGCTCTTGTGAGGATCAAATGAGATATTTGTAAAAGTGCATAGAACCTGGAAAATAGCAGGCACTTAATAAATGCTTTCTTTCTGTCCTTCATTCCTCCTTGATGAGAGCAGAGATTATCTTTAACCTTTTTTGTGGTTTGCAGTGTCTGACATTTAGTAGGTGTTTAACAAATAACAAAATGTGGGAACTAAAAGGGACCACAATTGCCATCTAGTGTAACTTTTTTATATCAATATCCCCACTATACCATACCTGAAAATGGCTATCCAACTGCTTTAATAACTCCATGGAATGGGAAGACTTTTTTTTAAAAAAATTATAAATTTAAGCACCAATACAATGTGCATTTCTCTTTATATATTATGTAAGAAAAAGGATAGTATATGAAACTGAAGGCCTCCTACTGGGAAAAAAAAAAGGCAAAGCTTACATTGGCCATGTCTGAAAATGTGTCTCATTCCTACCTTGGTTGTATTCCTTTTTTGTCAGAGGTGTTAGCATGTTTGATCATTGCCTCTGGAATTGTGATTCATTGTGCATTGCTCAGAATCCTTGTCTTTCAAAACTGTCTTTTCTGTAAAATATTATTGTAGAAATTGTCTTGTTCTGTTTATTTCACACTGCATCAATTCATACTGGAATGGGCCCCAGCAGAGCTTCTATTTGTAGTTAGGGGCATGGGAAGAAAAACAAATAGTTTTCCACCAGGCTGGGTATAGGGGGCTTGGGTTGTGGTAAACAGGACATGGTTAGCCACATACCCAGGTTCAAGGAGCTTGGGTCCTAGTAGACAGGATGCCAAGAAGCTTAGATCCTGCTATATGTTTCTATTCTTTGTTTTTCTCAAAATTTGGCCAATAGTTAAGAAGTAAATATCTCCCTTGAGAAAGTCTAATCAATGAGAAAACAGATTCCACCTTTCCACTTAGTCCTCCCTTTCCCTATAAAATACCCATCCTGAAGTACCCCCTTCCAATCCCTTGCTGCTTGGTTCCATCCTGCTTTATACAACAATAAAGCCTTTTCCTTTAAGAAACTAGTCCAGTGTACAGGTAATTCTTAGCTATCGACCTACTCTCCTAATGTAATATGAATTTTCTTTCATTTCTCTGAAACTATGTAGTCATTTGTTATGCATTATTATCTATTCCATTCATATACAATAATTTTTCAGTCATTTCACAATTAAGGTCTTGTCTTTAGTTTTCCTGCCTGTTGAAACAACAAAGAGTATTGCTATATCTTAGTATTCATGAGTCCTTTTCCTTTTTAAAATCTGAAATATAGAACTACTAGTAATGTTGCTGGGTCAACATATATACCCTTTGGGGACATATATCCAAAATTGATTTCCAGAATAGCTAGACTAATTCACAGTTTCACCAACAGTACATTGTTATATTTTTTTCCCTAGAGCCTTTCCAACATACATTTTTATCTTTTTTTTTTTTTTAACCAACCTAAAGGAGGAGGAGAGGTAAAACTTTAGTTATTTCAATTAGCATTTCACTTATGATTAGTGATTTGGAATATTTTTTTTCACTTCATTGCTGATAACTTGGATTTCTTCCTTTGAAAATTGTTCATACCCTTTGACTATCTTTTGAGAAATGAATATTGTTATAAATTTGAATCAGTACATTGCACAATTGCATTTGAGATCTTTATCAGAGAAACTTGTTGCAGTGTCTTCCCCCACCCCAGTACCTGTTTCCCTTCTAATTTTTACCAGTTTGACTATTTGTGCAAAAACTTTTAAGTTTTATTTCATTAAAACTATCCTTTTTATGACAAATGTCAAATATTAAGACAAATGGGAAAATTAAGGCACTAGTGCATTGTTACTGTAGTTGTAAATTAATCATTCAGGAGAGCAATTTGGATCTTGCTCTAGTTCCTTATTTTTAACTCTATATGCATCTTTCTGTATCAAGTATATTTCTTGTAAACAATATATTGTTGGACTCTGATTTCTAATCCATTCTGTTATCCTCTTTTGATCTATGGGTAAGTCCACCCAATTTACATTCACCGTTATGAAGAACAAGATCTTTTATGCTTCCGCTAAAGTAAAAAAGGCAGAGGGTGAAATAATAATATCAGACAATACAGAAACAAAAATAGAACTGACTAAAAGGAATAAACATGGAAACTTTTGCTAAAAGGTACAATAAGGTACATCAATACTAAGCATATGCATTAAATGGCATAGTATCTAAATATTATGTTTCCTCCTACATCCTGTTCTCTTGTATTTATCCTTCTCTCTTGTCCCCTCTCTAAGTTTGTTTGGTTTCCAATTAATGCTTCCTTTAATATACCCTCCCTCTAATCCCCCCACTATTTTCCCATAAATCTTTTCCTTTCTATTTTCCTGTTGGGTAAGCTATATTTCTGTACCCAGATATGTGTGTATATGTGCACACATGTATCCTTCCTTTCTTTAAACAGTTTAGATGAGAATGACATACAAGTTTGGCTCACTCTCCAATCCTCTATTTCTTTGTTGTTGTATAAACTTATTTTTTGTTTACCCCACTTATATGAAGTAATTTTTCTCCTTCCTCTCCGTTCCTCATCTCTTATTCCATTCCCCTTCCTCACTCATACCATTCTTCTTTTTGAGATTATCCAGGCATAGAATACTCACACTAAGACCCTCTAGTCTCCTTCTATGACTCTTGGGTATGATAAAGTTCTGGGAGGCTATGTGAATCATCTCCCCATATAGAATGTACAGTTTAGCCTTATTTAGTACCTTCTGATTTTTCATTCATTTACCTTTATATGCTTCTCTTGACTCCTATTTTTGTATGCCATTTTGAATTCTTTCTGGCTCTTTTGGTACTTTTTTCTGTGACTTTGTAGCTCAGAATTTTGGTTAAAATATTCTTGCAAGATTTAATTTTGGGATTTCTTTTAGTTAACTGGTAGATGCTTTCAATTTCTACTTTGCCTTCTAATCTAATATCTCGGCAGTCTTATGATTTCATGAAAGATGATGTGTAGGCTTTTTTTGTTTATGGCTTTCAGGTAGTTCAAGGATTCTTAAATTATGTCACTTCTTTTCCAGGTCAATTGTTTTTCCTGTGCAATAATTCATATTTTATTCTATTTTTTCAGTCCATTGACCTTATTATCTTGATATTTTATGGGAGACATTCAATTCTATTTAGCCAATTATAATTTTCAAGGAGTTATTTTCTTCAGTTAGATTTTGTACTTATTTTTTCCAAGCTGTTAATTATCTTTCCCTTTTTTTCTCCAAGTCTTCCCTCTTTTTGCATTCTTTATTCCTCTCATTTGGTTAAAAAAATTTTTTTAATCTTCTTAAAAATCTTCAAGCAGTTTCTATTGCACTTTTGTCCAAGCCATTTTTTCCTTTGAAGGCTTTGTTTGCAAATGTATGTGTGTTCACATATATGCATATTATGTGTATGCATATACACACACATATATATGTGAAATTTCCTCTCCTCTATCACACACATATATATATGAAATTTCCTCTTTTCTATCTCATATATAAACACATATATATACACATATATGTATGTATATGTACTTATATATACATACACACATGTATATATTTGTTGTATATATGTGTGTGTGTGTATTTATTTATTCATTTTATTGCTTTCACAGCTTATCATGGGGGTCCCACATCTGGCAGGAGTAAAGAACTATTCACTCCCTTACTGGTCTGAGGCTACAAGCTTTTGACCCAGTTTTGGATCTATTGGCTTATTTTTGGTTAAGTTTCAGTAGACTACTGCTTGATTAAGCCACTTGGAGGCCATACAGGCTCATAGTAAGTGAACTATCAGCCCTTTATTGTCTGGGATGCTGCACTCTACTCCTGAGATCAAAGCCACACAACTACCATTTACTACCTCAAAACTGTTCCTTGCTTAGTACATTGCTAGGGCCTATGACTGCTTATCTCTCCCATGGATCTGTGACCTAAACTGGACAGTGGGTGACAGAACTGCCAAGACTTTTTTCTCATACTCTCCAGTTTTTTGTTTAACAACTCAATCATTGCAATACTTTTTATGTTCCTTCTGGCCTGATCATTTATTCCTATGTAAATGACCAGATGCTTGTGGGTGTCATGTTTCAAAAAGTCTTGGGAATTTCTCTTATGCCTTAGATATATGTCCTGGGAAGAAAACTGGCCTATATTTTCTTTATTTTTTTTTCTTTATTAAAGCTTTTTATTTGCAAAACATATGTATGGGTAATTCTTCAACATTGACCCTTACATAGCTTTCTGTTACAGATTTTTCCCCCCAACTCCCCACCCCTCCCCTAGATGGCAGAATATCCACTACATATTATGTTAAAATACTTGACAAATCGAATATATGTATATATATTTCCACATTTATTTTGCTGTGCAAGAAAAAAATGTGTCTACAAGAAAAAAAATCTGAGAAAGGAAACAATGTAAGCAAAGATCAATAGAGAGCATAAAAATGTTATGTTGTGGTCCACATTTCATATCTCTCTATCTGGGTGTCTATGGCTTTCTTCAGTGAACAATTGGAACTGGTTTGAAACATTTCATTGTTGAAGAGAGCCACGTCCATCAGAATTGATCATCATATAGTCTTGTTGTTGCCGTGTATAATGATCTCCTGGTTCTGCTCATTTCACTCAGCATCAGTTCATGCAAGTCTCTCCAGGCCTCTCTGAAATCGTCCTGCTGGTCGTTTCTTACAGAGCAATAATATTCCATAACATTCATATACCATAATTTATTCAGCCATTCTCCAACTGATGGGCATCCTTTCAGTTTCCAGTTTCTTGCCACTACAAAAAGGGCTGCCACAAACATTTTTGCACATGTGGGCCCCTTTTCCCTCCTTCAAGATCTCTTTGGGATATAGGCCCAGTAGAAGAAACATTGCTGGGTCAAATGGTATGCACAGTTTGATAACTTTTTGAGCATAGTTCCAGATTGCTCTCCAGAATGGTTGGATCTGTTCACAGTTCCACCAACAATGTAGTGTCCCAGTTTTCCCACATCCCCTCCAACATTCATCATTATCCTTTCCTGTTATTTTAGCCAATCTGACAGGTGTGTATTGGTAACTCAGAGTTGTCTTAATTTGCATTTCTCTGATCAATAATGATTTGGAGCACCTTTTCATATGACTAGAAATAGTTTTAATTTCATCATCTGAAAATTATCTGTTCATATCCTTTGACCATTTATCTATTGGAGAATGGCTTGAATTCTTATAAATATGAGACAATTCTCTATATATTTTAGAAATGAGGCCTTTATCAGAACCATTAAATGTAAAGATGATTTCCCAATTTATTGCTTCCCTTCTTATCTTGTCTGCATTAGTTTTGTTTGTACAAAAACTTTTTCACTTAATGTAGTCAAAATTATCTATCTGGTGTTCAATTAAGAGTTCCAGTTCTTCTTTGGACACAAATTTATTCCATCTCTACAGGTCTGAGAGGTAAACTATACTATGTTCCTCTAATTTGCTTATAATATCATTCTTTATATCTAAATCATGAACCCATTTAGATCTTATCTTGGTATGTGGTGTTAGGTGTGGGTCAAGAAACTGGCCTATATTTTTAATAAGTTAACAAATAACTCTCTTAGTACCCCCTGAACACAAAATGAATTATTACTTTTCTCCTGATTTTTACTGAATGATCTCTCAGTTGCTATCTTCTGTGGCTCTGTATATCATTCTTAGGATGACAAGCTTCTGCCTCCAGATGACCAAACTGCTACACATTAGTAAATCTTAGTTTTCAAAGTTCTAATTTTACAGCTGTCCTTTTCCTTCCTTTTCTCTTCTTTGACTCCAATATCCTGAAAAGAATTGCCTCTCTTCCTCCCTGCTGGCTAAACTTCAATCCTAAATACCTGGTTAAAAGCAGCCAGGTATCATTTCTTACCCTGACAACCCCATTCATCTTACTTTCCTTAATCTAATGAAGTATGGGGCATATCAATCTTCCCTTTAGCCTTCTACTAACTTCATATGTTTCACCATCAACACAGTCTATATTGATATCTTCCAATTGTTCAATTTACTTAAAAAAAAAACTTACTTTGTCATGTGTCTTCCCAAATACTTCCCCCCCTCGTTTTCCTCTTTTGATTCTATTTTTTAAACACCTTTAATCCTTTTATAATCCCCTTAATTGTCTTTGATCCTATTACTTTTTAAATTTAGAAGTAGACTTGAATTAGAATCTGCACCTGTATACTTTTCTTCAAATTTTCCTTGGTTTCTCCAAACATCTTAAAATCTAAATCCTGCTTGATTTCTGCTTTCTTATTTGACCCCAAATTCTTTTCCCTATCCTCCCATGGAAACCAGAAGTGTGTGTGTGTGTGTGTGTGTTTTAATTAAAGTTTTTACTTGCAAAATATATGCATGAGTAATTTTTCAACATTGACCCTTGCAAAACTTTCTGTTCCAAATTTTCCCTCCTTTCCCCTACCCCTTTCCTTAGAAGGCAGGTAGTCCAATACATGTTAACTATGTTAAAATATATGACAAATCCAATATATGTATACATATTTATACAGTTATCTTGCTGCACAAGAAAAATCGGATCTAGAAAGAAAAAAAACCTGAAAATGAAAACAAAATGCAAGCAAACATCAATAGAAAGGGTGAAAATGCTATGTTATGTGGTCCACACTCAGATCCCACAGGCCTCTCTCTTGGTGTAGATGGCTTTCTTCATCACTGAACAATTGGAACTGGTTTGAAAAATCTCATTGTTGAAGAGAACCATATCCATCAGAATTGATCCACACAGATATGGAACACATGTAGCCAGGCCATATGAATAGAGATAGGGCCAAGGCATGTATGAAGAAAAGCAAATCATGCCTTTTTTCAGGGACACTAATATCTCCACTAGGTATTTCTGGAAACTAATTAGCTCCTTCAGTTGCTGATTCACTTGAAATCATCAATGATTTTGTACCTCAACTAGAGTGCAACAAATGAAGCATTTGGATTATTTTTATTTCCTTTCCCAAGGGCAGGAAGCATCAATAAATCTTTCTCAAGAAAAAATAGTGTTTGTAACCAAAATTTAAGAATATTTGAAATTGGAATTATCCTTGAAGTAATTCTGAAAGTTTGTGCTGCCCCAGAAATCTCTCCTAGAAAGCTAGAATATAAGATTATATTTTCTAAAAGATTAAAAAAACAAACAATCCATAATCTTCTACACCGGATTCTTATCTTGGAATCTGTGAATTTAATTTTTAAAAAATAACTATATTTCAACACAATTGGCTTCCTATGAAATCCTATAAGCTTTGTTTTATGAATTTAAGAATATCCTTCTGAGAAGGGGTCTATAATCTTCACTAGCATGCCAAAAGGATTCATGAAACAGAAAAGGTTAGGAACTTCTATTCCACATAGAAAGTTGGAGGTTCAGGAAGCACTTATATGAATTCCCATATTAGACAACATATGCTTATCTCATATACCAGTTTATATTAGTTATTTCAAAATGTCATACCCTTCAAGATACATTGTCAGAGATCTTGATTTACATAATCTCTCCAGAACCTAGAATAATGTCTCTAAATAGCAACTTTATATGATCAAAAAGAGAGACATAAGAACCAAGTCACATTGCCCTCTCAAAATAACCATATGCAGCTGTTGAAAAAATCTAATACCCTGATCTGCAGTATAGAATAAATAACAATTTCATTTCATGTCAATGGCTCAAAAGTCCTAGGAATCTGTGCTGACTTCAATGTTGTTCAGCATATCAAGTTATCTCTGCAAAACATCTAGAGATTTTGGTGGATGATAGGTTTAAAAGGAATCAAATAGTGTAAAAGAGCAGTAAAAAAAGGTAATTCAATCTTAAGCTATATTAGAAGACATGCTACCCAGTGTGTATATCTCTACTATGACTCAGAATACAATTATAATATTGTCATCAACTGTTAAAAAAAATTGCTAGGGAATGGTGGAGGGTGAACATAAAGCTAAAGGGCTTTATTCATGTCACATGAGGATGAGTTAATAGAATTAGGACATTTTCATCTGAAGAAAAAAAAATGTATCAGGGATATGTGAGATGACCAAATAATAGTCTGTTTGAACAGACTAAAAACTAAGAGAATGGATATAAATTGCAAAAAGGCTAATTTAGGGTTGATATAAGAACCTATCCAAAATAGAAACCAAATATTCAGGAGTCGGTGTTTCCCTAACTTGCATTAGAAGTCTTACAACAAAAGTTACTTATTCTATCTTACACAAAGAATTTTTTCAGATAAAAGATGGAACTAGAGGAGTCTTTTAACTCTAAAATTCTATGATTCTGTGAAATTTTCTGGACCTATCTTTCCATTATTAGGTCTGAACAGTTCATTTCCAATATAAAGTCCTTCATGAAGTTTGAACTATATACATTAGTTTCATTTTGTGTATTAAGGAAAAGAACTGGTATAGAGAGGTGTCTCAAATTCAAAAAATTTCTCTCCAGTATGGATTCTTTGATGTCATAATAGGTTTCAAATACTAATAAAGGTTTTCCTACATTCATTATATTTATAGGGTTTCTCTCCGGTATGGATTCTTTGATGCTGAATTAGGCAAAATTTAGTACTGAGGCCTCTTCCACATTCTTAACCTATAAGGGGCTTCTCTTTAGTAAGTATTCTTTGATGTTGTAATAATTTTCAATTGGTGATTAAAGCTTTCTCACATTCACTACATTTATAAGGCTTCTCTCCCATATGGATTCTTTGATGTTCAATTATATAGCTATTACTAATGAAGGCTTTCCCACATTCATTGCATTTAAAAGGCTTTTCTCAGGTATGTATTTATGTTGAAGTAAATAACTATTACTGCTAAAGGATTTCCCACACTCATAACATTTATTTGACTCCTGTAAATTATGCATTTTTTGATGTTTAATAAGGTAGTTATTACTCCTGAAAGCTTTTCCACATTCATTACATTTATAGGGCTTCTGTCCAGTATGGATAATTAGGTGTGGAGATAGGTCTTGATTACTGATGAAAGCTTTCCCACATTTATTACATTTTTTAGGCTGACAGCATGAATTCGATGATGTTGGATTAGGTAGCTGTTACTGATGAAAGTTTTCCCACATTCCTTACATTTATAGGTTTTCTCTCCAATATATATAATTTGATGTCATGATAGATTTCGATTACTGATGAATGTTTTCCCACATTCATTACATTCAAAGGAATTTTCTCCATTGTGGATTCTGTTATGTTCATAGAGTCATCCCTTTTGACTGAAGGCTTTCCTACATTCTTTACATTTAAAGGGCTTTTCTCCAGTATGAATTCTTTGATGTTCAATTAGGTAGCTATTACTGCTGAAGGCTTTCCCACAATCAGAACATTTACAGGGTTTTTCTCCAGAATGGATTTTTCAATGTTTTTCTAAGTGAGATTTTTTTTTTTTTTACTGAAGACTTTCCCACATACATTACATTCACAGGGCTTTTTTTCCAGAATGAATGATCTTATCTATTTCAAGATGTCTCCTACACTTGAAGGTATTGCCACATTCATTACAAACATAAGGCTTCCCACCAGGGTGAATCTTCTTATGTTTACAAAGAGTCCCCTTCTAGCTAAAGACTTTGCCACATTCATTATCTATATAGAGTTTTCCCCCACATTGAATCATCTGATGTTTATAGAGAGTTCCCTTTCTGTTGAAGGCTTTCCTATATTCTTTAAATTCGAACAATTTTTCTCTACTATGAATCTTTTGATGTTGAGATAGGCTTTGAATTTTGTTGAAGGTTGCTGAATTACATTTAAACAGATTCTCCCCAGGATCATCTGAATGGTGAATAACTAGATTTTGTTTACTGCTAACAGTTTTCCTGGATATTTCGTGTTTAAGGTGTTTTCTTTGAGTATCTCTTCCATGTTGAAAAATATAGTTTGAATGGCAAGTGAAGATGTTATTGCATTTATTATATTCATAAAGGTTTTCACCTCCGAGATATTGGCATTGTCAATTACATCTGAATCTTGTTTTATATTTACTTCAAGAATTTTCTTTTGGGCATCAGGGATTGACTCCTGATTATATTGCATTTATGAGGAAAATTTGGGAAGAAAAAAAGAAGTGTCAATATTTGATGCCTTCTCTGAGGAAAGGAAATTGTTTTATGTTAAATTCTAGATTCTATCTCCTTCATTGAGGATGATGACTCTAGAACAGGTAGAACAAAATTTTATAAGAAAGAACTAAAGCTTAAAGTAAATGCCAACCTGATGATTAAGAACTTCACAAATGGATGGATTATCATTGTAGGTAAACAAGTAATTCTGGAAAATATAGACTGCTAAACCTGAAGCCAATATGTAACAAAAACTTGTTTATCTATATAAATAAATGGTTTGTGAACATTTAAAAGAGAATGGTAAACTCTTAAGACTTAGTCTTGATTTAATAAAAGCAGATCATATAAAACAAAGTTCATTTCCCTTATTAATAAGACTTATGAACAGGTGGATAAGGGATGTAAATAGCAGATAACCTAACTTTCAACAGTGCATTTGACAGAATTTTTAAAGAAATCTTTTTGAATACAATAAAAAAATGTGAATTAGACTATAATACAATCTACTGCATTTGTATCAATTTTAAAAACCTTACTGGGGGCAGCTAGGTGGTGCAGTGGATAGAGCACCAGCTCTGAAGTCAGGAGAACCTGAGTTCAAATCTGGTCTCAGACACTTAACATTCCCTAGCTATGTGACCCTGGGCAAGTCACTTAACCCCAATTGTCTCAGAAAAAAAAAACCCTCACATATATCTATATATCTACATATATATCCATATATAGATATCTTTCTATCTGGCTATATAGCGATACATATATATATATATATATATATATATATCAAGAGAAGAAGAGAGAAAAAAAAAGAAATTTTACTTGTGCATTCAATAATGAGAGAAAGAGAACGATTAATTCTACTTGTAATTCAAATAGACACTTATCTGTTTTGATGACACAAATTTAGAAATTGCCCAGGGTCACAACAGGTAGGAGGTATCAAGTGTCTGAGGTCAAATTTGAACTCAGGTCCTCTTGACTTCAGGGCTGGTGCTCTATCCACTGTGCCACCTACCTGCCCCTATTAATTGGTTTTCAAAGGCAAAGGATTACTTAGCTTTGTTTCACATTGCAAGTCAAAATGTTAATATATGACACATGAAATATAAGTATATGATATAAAATTTCATTCAGCAAGGCAAGAAGGCTGGCATAGACAAATGCAATGAGTAGAGAAATAGCCAAGAGGGAACCTACCACAGAATTTTGATACAGAAATTGGCCATGAGAGTCTCAATTACATTGACAAGGAAGATCACACCTAGGCTCTTATCCAATATAGAAGGAAAGTAACACAAAATTTGCAGTGACCTGCAGACATCATTTTATGTGTATCTTTCTGCTGTAGTCATTTAACTGCCACTTATGTTCAAAGTGAAGTAATGCCTTCTTACTATAAAGAAATAGAAAGACTTTTCCATTTGACATGTTAATAGAGAGAATGAAATAATTCCTTTTAAAAATGGAGGAAGGTCTTTGAGGTAAAAACAACAACAACAAAAGGAACAAAAAAGGGAAAATCATATTCTGTCCAATGTCAAGAGACATTTTGATGGGAAAATATCAGCAAAAAGGGAAGAAGGAATCCAAAACATTTGGAGATTAATAACAGAGATAAGGACATTTCAACATCGTAAGGAGTTGTAACTCATAAAGAAAGAACTCTTTATACACCAAGAAACTATGATTTGGATTCAAAGATACTAAAGCTTTTAGGTGAAGATCAACAGGAGAAACAAAAGTGATACTGTTCTAGGAAGATACGATAGATCACCTGGAAAGAAAAAAGAAATAGATGATAGTTTCAGAAAAGTGATCACAAGCCTTCTACAGAGGAATAATAAGGGATTCTGTTTATCACATTCAGGTTCTTTGTTTCTAAGAGGGAATAATGATATTTTCACTAATCATCTCAAAGGTCAGAAAAGTGCTTTGTAACTTATCAAGTGCTACAAATCTATATGCTACAAGAATAGTATATATGTATCATGGGCTGTGTCAATCACAGAACAGTAGAATTTCAAGGAAGAAAACAGGTCACAAGAAATGAAGAGAAAGATATAAATCATGTATTTGTGGGGTTTAGAAGTGAATTGAAATAAAGTGAAAAGTAAATAAGACAGATATAAAGGACAAGCAAAGGTTTTGGTTTTTTTTTTTTTTAAGTAATGATCAGATATCTATAAAGAACCTTAAAACAAAGGGGAACTGAAGATGCAAGAAGACTTAAAAGTAAGATCATAGGAAAGGAAGAAGAATTGACATCAGAAAGAAAAGCAAATACCTCTTCCTCTAAGGCTAAAAGGAAATGTAAGATCGGGAAATTTGTGACTGTGATCTTTTAGAGGAAAGGTGAAAAAATAGTTCCAGATGGACAGCAATCAGAAAGGTCCTCCCATGACTTGTGGCCTTTAAGAAGTGCCATTCTAAGATTTCAGGGTAATGCACCCTTACTAACCAGCTAAGTTACTGCTTGCAATTCTACCTCAGTTCCTGGTTTCCCTTACTCACCAAGATAAAGGCTTCTTGGAACTTCTTCAATTGGCAACCTTGATACTGCTCTTTTTTCCAACTGGGAGATGACATCTGGCTTGAAAACTGGAAACCCTGCTCATGAAGAAACAATAGGAATTTCTGAAAATTTAAGATATTTCAGAATTTAATCTTAACTTGTTAGCCAATGAATTTTTTTAGGTGTCTACTATGTGCTAGACAGGCACTGTACTAATACCTGGGGATACAAAAAGAAGCAAAAAATAGTCCCTGCACTCAAGGAACTCACTTTTTCATTAAGGAATACTAGAAAGGACTCCTGAAGCATGCTTTTTATTGAGTTCAGGCCCTCAAGTAGCAGGACTGAAAATGGGATCTAAATTAGACTGGAAGAAAATTATTCCATTTAAACACATTCCCTACTAAGATGAAAACTTTTCATGTCTGTCAGTAACTACAATGGGACTGTAGTGGAGAAACATACAGTAGGAAAACTATTCTCAGGAAAGTCATAATAATACTTCTGAATACCACTTAAACAAAGCAAAAACCTTTCATCTAGAAAAAGGGAACAGACCCATTGTGCTTTTTCATACAACACCATTTAGGAATCTTTCCCCATTAGATGCAATTCTAAGAATATTCTCTTAAACAAAGTTCAAACTCGGTGAAGCACTTCTTCAGATATCCCATAACCTATAGGATAAGAGAATGCCAAGAAATCTCAAAGGCCAGATGATTCAGGAGAAGGAAGCCATCCTTACCAAGGGAGATAAGATTCTCATAGTTTTCCAGCATCACATTTCTGAACAAGTCCTTCTGAGCTAGTTCCAACAGCCCCCTTTCCTCCCAAGTGAATTTGACAGCCACATCTTGGAATGTCAGTAATTACTGCAATATCAAAAAACATTTCTTTTCATGCGAAGTCTGTCTATTATATGGAACAAGAATGAATCAAGAAGCATTTATTAAAATATGCTATGTGCCAAGAACTATGCAGAGTGCTGAGAGAAAAAACAAAAAGCAAAAGACCAGTATCTTCCACTGAGTTTACATTCTCAAAGACATGCAGGGAAATGGTGGTCATAGAGGATTATTTTGGTTTAGAGTCACAAGAACAGTGATTGGAACTTCGGGGAAGTAAATTGATATGTCCTTTACAAGAACAATGACAGAATGGATTTGAACAAAGATAATTCAAGAACTGGAAAGTAAGAGAGGAGTGGTGGGCCCATGTAGATAGACAAGGTTTCCAGTGAAAAGATGGCCAGAGTGAAAGTAGGCAGTTGAACTGATATGTGGTAAGAGACTGAAATAACCACTGGCCAGGGCATCTGGGACTTAGAGCTTAGTATAATTGGTGAAGAAAGGCCAGAATCCTCAGGGCATGGTTTCTGGTTTAGGCAGCAAGGTTGCTCACAAGAAAATGGCCAGGAAGTAAGACATGAAGCTGGCACAACAAACATGGAAAGATTCTCAAGGGTTTAGAACACTCTACATCAAGGATTCTTGAGACTCCACTTACATTTTTCTCCCTTTATAAGAGACTTTCTGCATTGTAAATTTTATTTTATTACTCAAAGTCAGTCTTACAAATCATTTCCCACAGAGACCCAAATTTAATACATACTTCATTCTTCAAAGTCACATTTTTATCTAGATTCAGTTTATCAATTATTCCTCTTTACTGATCACCCCATTTGAAAAAGTATTATTCACAAGATCACAAATGGAATATTAAAATACAAATCCTCTCCACAAAATAATGTCTAATTAATGACACTACTTTCTCCCAAGATGATGCTTCTTTTATTTGAATACTATTCCAGGTTCTGTCTTAGGGTCTCTACTTCTCCCTCTCTCTTTCTCTCAGTGCCCTCATCATCTCCTATGGATATAATCATTCTAATGATTTCTGGATCCAGAGGTCCAGTTTGTCTTTCTTATTAGAGCCACTCTTAAAACATCAACTTCTTTTGGTTATTTCAAACTGGATGTCCCATAAGCATCTCCAACTCAACATGTTCAAAACAGAATTCATCATTCCCCCCAAACTCACCCTTTCCCTAAACTTCCCTGTTCCTGCCAGGGGTTCTATCTTCCTCAGCCACCCTACCATTCTCCTGAACTTTTTTCACTTCACAAATTCAGAAAATTGAAAAATCTTGCCATTTCTCCCTCTATAACCTCTCTTAAAATAGCCAGTTTCTTTCCACTGACCCAGTCACTATCCTTATTCAGGTCCCCATTACTCCTAGCCAGCTTCTTACTCAGCCTCTCTGTCTCAAGTCTCTTCCTATTCTACTCCATCTTCATTAATAGTGATGTCAAATAGAAACAGGTCACTATGGGATCATATTGACTTAGAAAATTACAGATTAATATCTGCTTACAGCAATGGGTTATGAGTTTGATAAATCTGTCCTACATGACCACTAAAGTAATTTTCCTAAAGCCCAGATCTATGTCACAAATTCCAATGGCATCTTATTAACTCAGGAATCCTACTTAAAGTTCCTCTGTTTGACATTTAAAATCCATCACAACTTGCCCAACCTACACTTTTAAGTTTATATATTACTCTTTATAATTATATTCTAAGGGTTGGGACAATGAGCACACCTACACTATACAAGGTAACTTTGGAGGGAGGCATTAAGTATCTGGAGGAATCAAAGATGTTATCATTATCACAAGCATTTCTAGAGAGCTTTAAGATTTGCAGAGTGCTCTATAAATATTGTCTCAATTGATCCTTACAACAGTGCAGGAGGATAATGCTGTTCATTACCCTCACTTATGGTTAAGGAAACTGAAGCAGACAGAAGTTAATGACTTGGTTGGGGTCCTACTGTCATTAGATATCTTAAACTTGATTTTAGGTCTCCCTAACTCCAGATCCAGCACTCTTGCTGTGAATTATGTAGGAGGTAACATTTAGCAGGGCTCCAAAGGAATTAAGCATTCTAAGAAGTGTAGGTGATGACACTGTATATTCTAGGCATGGAAAATAGACCTGTGCAAAAATACCAAGAGGGAAGATGGAATCATTAAAAATGTAATTTTCAATAAGTAATTAATCACACCCTCTTATTCCAATTGAGTTCTAGACTCAGTTCGCTGTCCATTTAAAGTATCTGTCCTAGATGGACTAACAACCTAATTGACAGGCATTCTCCAACAGATAAGTGGTAAAAGGTGATCTAAAAAAAGGTTTTATAAACAAGCAGTTCTCAAAAGAATTGAAAAATATTCATAACCACATTTTTTTTTGTTTGTTTGTTTTTGTTTTTTGCTTAAGCAACTGGGGTTAAGTGACTTGCCAAGGGTCACACAGGTAGGGAATGTTAAGTATCTGAGATCAGATTTGAACTCAGGTCCTCCTGACTTCAAGGCTGGTACTCTATCCACTGCACCACTTAGCTGCCCCCATAACCACATTTTTAAATGCTCTAATACACTAATAACATGAGAAATACAAATCAGAACAATTCTGATGTTTTACTTCCTATCCTGAAAATTGGCAAAGAGGAGGAAAAAAAATAGCAATACTCAATGCTGGAGGAGTTGAAGAATGATAGGAACAATAAATACATTGTTGATGCAGCTATGAAATAATATAACTATCTTGGAAAGCAATTTGGAATTATGCAAATAAAATTATTAAGATATCTGTACCCTCTGAACCAGAGACTCCATTATGGGTTTGTCGTCCAAGGAAGCCACTGATTCCAAAATATTTATAGCAGCACTTTGTCACAGCAAAGAAATGGAAACAAAATAAATACCCTATCAGCTAGGGAATGACTAAACAAATTATGGCACATGAATGTAATGGAACATAGCTGTGTTATAAAGTATGATGTATTGATGAATAACGAGAAACATAGAAAGGTTTCTATGAACTGAAGGAGTGAAATAAGTAGAGAAAACAATATATTTGACTCCAGGAATATAAATGGAAAGAAACACACACATACACAAATCAAAATTGAATGCTGAAAAATTGTAAGGATGAAACAAGACTTGGGCAATGAAATATGAAAAGATGTTCTCAATCAACCCCCTTCAAGAAGGTGGGAGTCTACAAGAATTACTTATTGCTTTTATTTCCAGACTCTTTCAACATACTAATCAGTCATCCTTTTTTCTTTCAAAACCCAACAACAGTCTTCCTCCATATGATTTTCTATATCTTGTTCATTGGGTCATTTTTACTGAATGACTTTGTAGTTCATTGAAAAGAGTATTATGGGACTTTATACAGTCAACCCAGTATCAAAATGAATTATCTTACTATTTATACATCATTTCCCTTCCATTTGAACTCTGTACAGAGAGCCAAATGTTTGCCAAAAATATTCACCATGTTCCTGAGAGACATGGGGAAAAACACCCTAGGATTCTGTTTTCATTAGCATGGCACTGATAATCAGTGGACTAAGAAAATCTTTTCCATTCTATTTCAGATGATCTTAGCATGTGAATGATCATGTTTCTTGTTTTCTAGGCCCAAGCCTGTTATATTGACTTTCCCTTTCTAGAACTTATTCTTACACCAGGATAAATTAAAAAGCTACTTACAGATATATATATTTTTTTTGTCCAGGATCACTACTTTCATAGAAATAACCTTAAGTACCTAAATGGTTTGATTGATCTTGCCTTCATTTTTAAGGTGATTTCTACTTCTTCCTATAGCATAGAATTTTTTGACTGCTATTTCTGTTCATAAGTGATGGTTCCACTGTCATCAACATTGAAGTTTTTCTATTAAAAACTGACAGTTTTTGCATTCACTGTTCTCCTTACTTTTGGGATATCCAGGCTTTGTTAGGTGTTACAACTTTATGCAGACTCAAATCTCTCCGATCATTCTGAACTGTCAATTATAAAATTTTACTGCTTTTACAATTTAAAACAAGCTCTGAGTGGTCAGGGAATCCCAATGGGGCTTCATGACCCTTTCAGAGGGTCCTTGAGATCAAGACTATTTTCATAATAATAACAAGATATTATTTCTCTATTAACATACTCTTTTCCTTTCCTACATATCTCTGTGAAACTAGTTTTTTAAGATGCTACAACCCAAACAACATATTACAATAGACTGCATGTATAAGCAGACATGAGAATTTAACTGTCTTCTATTAAAGCAGAGCTATTAAAGATTTACAAAAATATGTAACACAATGCTATTCCTCACTAAATGTTATTTTTTTAAAGATATGTTAACATGTAATGGGTTTAATGTTATTTTAAATATTTTAATGTATCCTTTTAAATTTGTGAAATGGCATAGTTATAACCAGTGGTTTGTTGGTAATGTTTAACAATCAGCTTGGGGGAGAGAGGAGGATAACCTATATTAAGATTTTCTTCATCACTTTCTAAAGGCTAGACAAATTTAAAAAAATAAATAAATAAATAAAGGTCTGATTTGTAATCCTTTGCTAATTTCCAGAGTTCCAATGCTTACACTGAAAAGTTAACAACTGGCTGAGTCAATACAAGTCCCAGCTGGCTCCAGCATACCTCTGGATACAACCCACACAAACAAAAACTCTTTTGAACCCTCAATAATTTTTTAAAGTGTAAAAGAATCCTGAAAACAAGAAGCCAGAGAACCTCTAGTCTAAAAATGTTACTGCTTCTGGCAGCTTTGCCAATTTTCTTGACAAGTAAAATTAATTGACTGCTAACTAAGGTGGTTCTCAGCTATTTTTACTCTTTTTTTTTTTAAACCAATGACTGACTTAAGCTATTTACAGAAATTGATGATGGCTCATGTTGATGTCTTTTCCTTTACTCACTGCTCATTTTTTAGCATCAACATGTTTTCTTTATACAAATCAGAATTATAATTGCATACAATATCTTTCTAACATTATCAAATGATGTCATAGATGACAATGATAAATATATATATACATATATATACACTACACAGATATATATATATATATATATATGTATGTATATGTAAGATGACACTGTAATGAGAACATAAAATTTTTCTCAACAAAAAACTGAAAAAAACGTTAGGCAAAGTAAGAAGAAACTAGATAAACCCACAAAAATCACTTGTGTTTCTATACACTCAAATTCAACCAACCAGTTTTTACAAAGTGCTTGGCACTGTGCTTGAATGAAACAATCCTTCCATATTTTTAAATAAGAAATTTAACTTACAAAAAGAAATTAGGCATATTAAAAGATACTTACACTTTGATGATTACAAAAAAATACTAATCAAAAGTAACTGGTACTGGGAAAAACAAAACACCAAAAAGAAACATGACTTAAAATTAAATAATCTACAAAAGATGTTAGTAAAAAGCCTATGGAAAATTAAAAAACAAAACAGGATAAAGTATTTTTATTTAAAATTTAGATCAAACCACACAATTATATACCATATTTAAATTCGGAATGAAGTATAGACAGAAAGACTATAAAAATACATAGAAAATGACAAAATAAATTTCTCTAAAGTGTACATGGAAAATACACATTTAAGTTACTAAACAATAGAAGTAATTATAGGTATATGTATTACTTTGCTTAAAAATGAAAAGCCTATTCACTGAAAAACATAAAATAGAAATAAAAAATAAATAGGGGGGAATGCACATACACAGGTAAAAGCAGAATATTTAAGAATTTTTTAAAAGTAAGTTTTATCTTTTTTGTTTTTAGGTCATTTTTGGATATTCCTCCACTCCCCTTCCTTCAGCTTGAGAATTCTTGAAATAAACATAAGAAGTTAAAAAACAAATTACTGAACAATTACAGTTACTAGCAAGTCTGCAAACTTCCAAGTCCATAGTCAGCTCCTTTTCTGATGCTTCATTACCTTTTCTGAGACCAAAATTTATTTTTAACAACCACTTAGAATTCAGCTTTTTTCTAGTGTTCTATTGACATCGTTGGATTCAACATGTTCTTGTGTTAATATTGTTTTGACCAATCTGTATGTCGTTCTCTTGGTACTTTTCTTTCTGTAGGAGTTCATATACATCTTTCTGGGATTCTCTGAATATGTTTGTCATTTTTTATTAACATCCCATTATGTTAATAAACCAGTTTGTTCAATCATTCCCGAGCAAAGTACCAACTTTGTTCACAGTTCTTTGCTATCACTAATAGTGGTTTCATTAATATTTTTTGCATATATGACGCCTTTCTTCTGTCTTTGGCCTTCACAGATATATGTTCAGCAGAAAGATTGCTGTAATAAACAGAATAAACAGTTTAGTCACTTTTCTTTTCAAACAATTTCAACTTTTTTTCAACTACCAATGTAGTTTCCCAGAGAGAATATTGTTGTGACTATCTTACAAAAGCACCTCAAATAATGACTATTTTGTCAGTTCGAGTTTAAAGAGAAACTTCAATTGTTTTAATTTACATATTCCCTTTTATTAATGATTTGGAATAGAATTTTGATGGTAATTGGTAGTTTGCAATTCTTCCTTTGAAAATTCTTTGACTATATCCTCAAATACTTATCGACTGACAAATATTTTTCCCTAAATTCACTAAAAATAGCTAAGAGCTAGCATTTATATAGCATTTAACCTATTACCTCATTTAGCCAAATGAGACAATATATATAAAACACTGAAAATCTTAAGAGTATTAAATAAGTGATATTTAATAATGGCATTATTATTTGGTTCTCACAAGAATTCTGAAATAAGAGGAAACTGCTTGGAAAGGTTAACTGACAGTTAATAATTGTGAGAGACAAGGGTCAAGTCTTAAAGCCAAGTCCAACACTTTATTCACTGCACTTCCTAGCTACTTAAATGGCATATAAATCTTGGTTATTAGGCATTATCACTGATATGGATTAGAAATAGTTTTCCTGCCCAGCTTTTCTTTTTACAATATCTGCATTAATATCATTACTACAAAAATTTTACATAACTCAAAGTCTATTTTATCCTTTCTGATATCTCTATAAACTATCCCTTTTTGATTAAGAATTCTTCCCTTCTTATGATGAAAAATGTTATCTACCTCCAGAAAAAGAAGTGAATCTGAATGTAGATTGAAGTATGCTATTTTTTACTTTTTCTATTTTTCCCTACGTTTTTGTGTTTGTTTTCTTTGGGTCTGTGTATTCTTTCATATGACATATATAAAACATGTAATATGTTTTACATGATTGAACATGTATAATCTAAATGAAATTTCTTATCTTTTCAAAGAAGAGGGAAACTCAAATTTTAAAAAAATTGAATGTTAAAAATTATCTTTGATTGAGGGAAAATTCTTACCTTCATAGTTCTATGGTTAATTCATTCCATTTTTTTTCCTAGTTCTTTTAAATGATCTTTTATGATTAGGCTGGTCGTGCATTTGGAACAAATTATGAAATACAGTGTCAGATATTGGTCTAAACCTAATTCCATCAAATTGCCTTTCAAATTTCCCAACAGTTCTTTTCAAAAGGGGAGTCGTGTCCCCCATTAGTATAATTTTAGATTTATTAAAAATGAGTTGTTTTCATTTGCTGCTTAATTTTTTTTAAATCAAGTCTGCTCCACTGATTTACTTTTCTATCTTATAATGGTACTAAATTAGTTTATCATTTCTTACCTATAAGATAGCTTTAAGTCTGGTCATGTTGTGACACCATTTCTCCTTTTTCCCCCTTAAGTATTTTGCTTTTCCAAATGTTTTGAAGCTATTTTGTCTAGTTCTATTTAGAATCACCTTAGTAAATTTAACTAGCATTATTAGTATAGCACTAATTCTAAAAATTGTATGCAGTGTAATTTTTATATATTTGCATGGTGCAAACATGAATACTGAACATCTCTTAAATTTTTAGTCTTCCTCTAGTTCAGTAAAGGCTATTTTGTAGTAGTATTTAAATAAGTTCTCCATATGTCTTTATAGGTTAACCTCCAGAAAGTTTATGCATTTTATAGATAATCTAAATAGAATTTCTATTATCATTTTTCTTGATTCTCTTGCACAGCATAGAAATGTTAAAGATTTTTATGGATATCTTTTATATCTTATTAGTTTATTGAAGCTTTATGTAATCTCTGTTTCTTCACTGATCCTTTGGGGTTTTTCCTAAGTAAAGCATTGTCACTTGCAAATATTAATCTCTTCTACCAATTTGGAAACTTTTCAATTCTTTCTTGTCTAATGGCTAAAACTAGCTTTCCTAAATCCTTATCCAATAACAGTAAGGAAGAACATTCTTGCTTTAATCCTGTTTATAGTAGGAAAGCCTCTAATGTTTCTCCACTGCACATAATACTAACTCTTGGATTTGTACATATATGTGAAAAAAAATTTTTTTGACATCTTTCGCTTTTACATCACACAAATTTTCCCTATATCCTCGTACCTTTTGGTTCTGGAGAACAATCCATTATAACAAAGAATGGGGGTGGGAGGGTGGAAGAGGATGAGGAAAAAGCCCCCAGCAAAATTGATCAGTAAATCATAAAATCTGTCAATATATACAATGTTTTCACAGCCCATCCAATTCTGCAAAGTAGAGAGAGGTATCTTTTCTGGGTGACTAAAATTTAAAAATATAAAAATAATGAAGAGCAAAACCCAACTTTTGATAAATAGGTGGTCAGTCAGTGGATATGAATGGAATTCACAAAAGAGGAACACTAAAATTATCAGCTCACCAAAAATGCTCAGACTCACTAATACCAAGAGAAACTTTCAGGTACTATTTAACACCAATAAAAACAGCAAAAATAGCTTACACTAACAAAAATTCAGTGATAACAATGAAATGGAAGAACAAGTATACAAACTACAAGATGAGTTCAAAAGTCATATTATCTTTTAAAATGATCCATCTAGCAGAAAAACAAATATATTCTTATTCTACTACTCCCATTATTAGGAATAAACTCAGATATCATAGGGGAGAAAAACCTATTCAACTAGTTGTTACTCAAGCCAAAAACAAACAAAAAGACACTTGAAATATCCAACAATTAGAGAATGTCAGAATAATCAGTAGTAATTAATGTTATGTAATACATAGTTAAAATCGAAGGTTAGGAATAGAAAGAAACTTGAAAAGATCTGAAACATATAAAGCAAAGAATGCAAAGTGAGAAAAAGACAATTGCCCAGGAACACAATTACACAAATGCTAAAATATCTACAAAATGGAAATGTCAAAGGGGATATGGAAAAAATAAATAATTTATTACAAAGCTCTTACATAACGAAATTCTTATATTCAAATGTCAATAATTGCATTTTTGTTGAAATTAGTTATATTTACAAGGAATTAAAAACAAGATATATTGTAAATTTGATGAAATATTTTGTTTCAGTTATGTTCACAAAAATAAGATTAATATTATAAACTTGATGAAACATTTTGTCATGCTCACAAAAATAGGATTAATACTATAAACTTGAAACATTGTTAGTTATGTTCACAAAAATAAGACTACTATAAATTTGATGAAAAACATTGTTAAGGTTTATAGTTATGTCATAAGGAATTATTTGAAAATAAGATTATAATATAAACCTTATGAAAATGAAACATTTTGTTATTGTTTTAAATTCATAAGAAATTGTTTTAAAATAAAATATTATAAACGATAAAATTGAAATGATCACTGACAAATCAATGCGGCTAGAAAAAAGCTTAGATACATACTTTATCTCATATAACACAGCTAATTCAAAACCAATTAATGCAAGACGAACATGCAGATCTAAGTAACAAAAAGATAATTGAAACTTTTAGACTCGCACCTGTCTCTGCAGAACAGAGGCATGGAAATTTTAAGTGCTCAATGAGAAATGTCATATTAAATAATGTAGTCTTTTATTAACAGTAACCACTTCAAAAATGGCCTTAACAAAGGATAATAATAGCTAACATTTATATAACACTATATACTAGCTACTGTGCACTTTATAAAGTGATCTCATTTGATCCCCACAACAACCCTGAGAGGTGGACTCTATCCTTATCCCCATTCTACACTTAAAAAAACTGAGGCAAACAGAGGTAAGTGATTCGCCCAGGGTCATAACAATGGTCTACAAAAAAGGGTCTGCATCCCAGTTTTAGCTTGAGTGTCCTAACTCCAAGCCCCAACATTGTGCACTAAATCACCTGGGATGGCAAAAAATGTTGGAAAACATGAGTAGGTGTAGCAATAATAATATCAAGCACTGGGACGCCTTTCAGGGGTTAGAGGGGAGGCTTTGTCAAAGCCCCTGCACTGCCTTGCCCTGTCCTTCCGGTCATTCAAAGCCTGGAGCTGGGCTGGGGAGGGGGAATGGAGATGCCTCGCTCCCCTGGGAGGGGACAAAGTAATACAAAACTGGGGGTGGGAGGAATAGGATGGAGCGGCTGCCGGGAGGAGGGGACAAAGCAATCACAAAAAGGGGGTAGGGGGACTCTGCCCCACAGAAGGGGGGGAGGGACAATGCTCACTCAGTAGGTGAAGGTAGGATGGCTCCGCCCTCTGGAGAGGGGGAGGGGGCAAAGCATCACAAGAGGAGTGGGTGGCAAGAACCACTCACGAGATGGGGGTGGGTGGCCCCGCCCACGGAGGGGGGGAGGGAACAACCCGTCACTCACGTGGGAAGGGCCCAGGCTCCAGCTCCCTCCGCTCACATCCTCCTGCCCCTGGATTCTCCCCGCTGGGGCGAGGCCGGAGTCCCGACCAGCCAGACCTGAGAAGAGAAGGTGGTTATGAGGGAAACCGGGGCTGCCCGCGGGCCAGGGACCGGCCCGACCCCCAGCCCTTTTCCCACCTTGTCCCCCAGACGGAGGAGGGTTCCTCTGGAGACACTGACTCTGCACCAGCTGCAGCTCCAGCTCCAGACCCGCCCCGGGCCCGGCTCCCTCCATCGGGGAGTCATCGAGACGGCCCGGGAAGGGGCTGCGGAAGCCATCGGGCGCCCCTCCTCATCGTACAGAGGAGGCAGCTGAGGCCCAGAGAGGGTATTGGCTGTCTCGGGGTCACACAGCATGAGGGTCGGGGTCAGCCCGCCGCCGCCGCCCCCGCCCCTCGGGCGGCTCTGGCCCCTCCCCAGCGCGTGACGCCGCTTTTCAGTCTTCAGGGACCGAATGCCTCAGTCTCAGGCCGAGCTGGGGGGCCGCAGGGAGATCCAGTGGCTGAAGGGCCCGCCCCCGCGTTGGCGCAGGCGCACTGCGCATATTCTCCCCCCCACCCCACCCCCGGTGGAGATGAAGACTCCATCCTACATCCTACGGGAGGGGGTTGGGAGGGCCGAAACTTCTTGAGGGATTCTGGGAAATGAAGTCCAAAGCATATTTCTATGCTGAAACGGTAGCTTACCATTGAGTTGGGAAACATTTTTAAGCACTGCATGGGGAATAAGAAGGGCAAAAACGGGGCCTCTGCACTGGAGGATCTCATAAACCAGGCGGGAGGCAGTATTCAAATAACCCTCAGTTTCCCCATCACTAAAATGAGGAACAGAATAATTGTACCTACTTCCTGGGCCTGTTCTGAGGCTCAAAATGAAAGAACTTGAAGCACTACTACTACCACTAGTACTACTACTACTACCACTCCTACTGCCACTCCTATACTAGTACCACTACTACCACTAGTATTACTATTACTGCTACTACTACTAATACTGCTACCATCACCACCACTACTACAACTATTACTATTTCCACCATTACTACTACCACTACTATTACTGCTACTACCACCACAACTGCTGCAGTTGTTCAGTATTGTTTGACTTCCTGACCCCATTTGGGGTTTTCTTGGCCGTGATACTAATCTGCTATTTCCATCTCCAGCTCATTTTACAAATGAGGAAACTGAGGCAAGCAGGATGAAATGACTTGCCCAGAATCACCCAAGTAGGAAGTGTAAGTCCAGATTTGAATTCAGCAAGATGAGTCTTCCTGACTCCAGGATCAGGGCTCCATGTACCACTGCCCTCTCCATCCCTCCTTCCTCCCAACCTCCCTAAATTTTATTAATTTCCACTTAACTGCAGGATCCATTAAAGTCCTGGTGTCCAAACCCTTCCTAACCTGCATCCCCCACCTCTTTCCAGTCTTCTCACCTCTTACACATACTACATTTCCTGTCATCCAAAGACAATGGCCTCTGGTTATCTCCCAAATGTGACACTCTATCTCCCCATAGACAGAATGTTCTCTCTCCTTATCTGGGCTTCTTAATTTCCCTAGAATCCTTCAAATCCCTGAAAAAATCTGGCTTTCTACTGGAAGCCTTTCTCGATTCCTCTTAATGTTGGTGTCTTCCCTGTTATTTCCAATTTATCCAGGACATGGTTGATTTAAACATAGTTATTTGTGTTTTGTCTCCCCCATTAATTTGTGAGTTCTTCCACAGCAAGGATGATCTTTTACTCTTCTTATCCCCAGCATTTAGCATATAGTAGGCATTTAATTATTAGCTTAATGATTAACTATTTTACTTGCTGACATAACAGGGAGGAGATCCCTTTATTTACTCCAGGAGAATACTTTAGAGGAGAGGTCTAAAAAGGAACTGAGTATTAACTACTATTTTGGACCGGAACCCCCCAAAACACATTTGAACATATTTTTTCCTATTCAAGATTCCTATAAATGTCACCTCAATTGTCGTGGGGTAGAGATATATGTTGGAGGGCATGAGGAACTATGCCAAGTTTGGACATTTCTCTCCTCAGGTTAGAAATGCTTAGATTTTAGAATAATGTTAAATAAAATGGTTTCTGGCAAAACTTGCATCTAAAATGCAAAATATGGTATTTTTTTCCTGAAGGTATGAACATTCATATGTAACTTAGATGTGTTTACCTATTAAGTTAATTGATCTAAAACTTTGTGAGATGTGGTTAAGGATCTAAGACATTTCAATAGTCTAGCTACATAGATTCAGAATGAGTTGAATGATTATTTCCAAGAGTGGAAACTGACATCCGTTAAGTCCCATCCGCTCACCTCGGCGGGGACCCTAACTACCCATCCCTCTCCTTGTCAGGGGCAGACTCCCCATTGCTCACCTTGAAGGGAGTCAACTGGTTTCTCACCTATTTCCCAGGTCTTTGGATATCTCCGACCCTGCTTCTCTAAAGCAGGGAGTTATCCCCACAGAACACCTGAGATACGAAAGGCTGGCCAACAGGTCTTATTCATGGGATATCACAAACTGAAGTTCCCTTTTACATGGCAATGCTCAATGTTACCCGGCAGCGTGTTGGTAGTCTGCCAGTAGTGCCTAAGGCAGTGCCCAATGTTACATGGCAGCCTGCTAAGGTAGTGCCGATAGTGCCACCCCGCGTCTCTCTTATATAATCTCCTATTCCTCATAATCCAGGAGGGTAATCCCCTCTTTACCCGGTCCAGGAGGGGGGAGCCCTTCCCCCTAGTCCCTGTTTACCCACTTCACATGATCCAGGAAGGAGGAGCCCCATTCACAGTATAACAGGGATGAGGAGGCTCTTCCTCGTTACTGAGGCGTACTCAATACCATCCCCGTCTTCCTGAGGGGCAGACTTAGGCAGAATGCACCTCCGAGTGTCCTCAGACTCTTCCCCTATTATCTACTGTCTGTGGGTCCCAACAGACATCAACTTTGAATGAGAAGCAACTAGGGCTATCTCTGGTCATTTTCTTTCAACAATTTTAGATGTATATAGGAATGGCATAGGTAGCAGGCCAGACCCAGCTGGGTATCCCAGGTTGAAAATTACAGAAAAATCATTGACAAAGCATCTCAATTAAGAATAGAGCCTAAATTCAGTCTACTGTGTAATCCTCCTGTGCTGGCTCATCAGCTGGTATATTGTCAGAAACCTAAGCAAAGTTCTCCAAACTCTTAGATCCTGTCATTTGTTTTTGTATTCAGACAACCAGGAAGCAAGGTCAAAGTTAAAAATTTAGTTTCTTCAGCTAATTAAATCTCAAGGACAGTTTCAATACCACAAGAAAAAGCTAGCCTAATCTTTAAGGGCTTGCGTATTCAAATATGGCTCCTACCTTATCATATTTGAAGATGAGAGGCTCTGCTGATTACTCTTATTAGGGGGAAGGGATTATGCATTTATTAAGTCCCTACTATGAGCTTAGCTCTCTACAAATGTTGTCCCATTTGATCTCATTATACTCTGCCTCCTTAAGTACTTGCTGTCTGCAGCAAATTAAGTGCAGTCTATTTGGCACATTTATTTTGATCCCCAATTCTGGAAAGTTCACTAAGGAAGCAAAAGTATTGTTCTTTCCAATGCCTCCTTCTGATCCTTGGACTACAGATTTCCTATTTTCTTTTTTTTTTATTAAAGCTTTTTATTTTCAATATATATACATGGCTAATTTTCAACATTCACCCCTAAAAAACCCTGTGTTCTAGTTTTTTTTTCCCTCCCTTCCCTTCACACCCTCTCCCAGTCGGCAAGTGATTCAATATGTTAAACATATGCAATTCCTCTATACATGTTTCCACAAATATCATGCCACACAAGAAAAATCAGATCAAAAAGGAAAAAAAAAATGCAAGCAACCACCACCAAAAAAGAGTGAAAATACTATGTTGCGGTTCACATTCAGTTCCCACTGTCCTCTCTCTGGGTGCAGATGGTTTTTTTCATTACAAAACCATTCAGACTGGTCTGAAACGCTTCATTGTTGCTGAGAGCCATCAGAATTGATCATTGTATTAATCTTGCCGTTGCTGTGTATAATGATCTGGTTCTGCTCACTTCACTTAGCATCAGTTCATGCAAGTCTCTCCAGGTCTTTCTGAAATCATCCTGCTGGTTGTTTCTTTTTTTTTTTTCTGCTGGTTGCTTCTTACAGAACAATAATATTCCATTACATTCATATACCATATTTTATTCAGCCACTCTCCAATTGATGGGATCTACTCAGTTTCCAGTTTCTTGCCACTACCAAAAGGAATGCCACAAACATTTTTGTACATGTGGGTCCCTTTCCTTCTTTTATGATCATTTTGGGATATAAACCTAGTAGAAACACTGCTGGATCAAAGGTTATGCAGAGTTTGACAGCCCTTTGGGCATAATTCCAAATTGCTCTGCAGAATGGTTGAATCAGTTCACAACTCCACTAACAATGTATTAGTTGGACTACAGATTTTCAATAAAATCTATATAAAAGATTTCTAACAGCTTTCTAAAAGCCAGATAGAGAGTCCCAAGCACTTCACTCAAAATAGTTCTTGGATCATTTGTCAGAGGGAGACTAGAGCTTAATGGAATTGCTAAGCAGTGATGAGCACGGATGATCAGTTTAGCCTCGTAGGCCCACCCTGCCTTGTTATGTCTGGTCAGTTTGACATAACTCTGACATAACCCTAAGGTTAAAGTTCCCTTATAAATCTGTTCATGGCTCACACCATCTTTGCTGAACCCCTTTTGGTTCAGTCCACCATGGCATTGGGACTCATGATGTCTTTTCCTTCCTCTCCCCTGCAGTATACTTCTTCTCATCCCCCCACCATGCCTCCTGGTGTCTCTCCTCATCTCCCAACATAACTCTATTCTTTCTCCTTTTCACATATATCTCATTGTGTCTGTCTATGTTTCTCCAGGTTTGGGTACATTTATGGAAATTCTTACTAGTACCTTATGTGCTTCAAAGAGAGAATTGGTGCAGAAGATTTTCCCACATTCGTCACATTTATATGGATTCTCTGTGGTAAGAATTTTTTGATGTCTGGATAGCTGTTTATGACTTATGAAAGCTTTCTCACAATCATTACATTTAAAGGGCTTCTCTCCAGTATGAATTCTTTGATGTTGAATGAGGTACATTTTAGTACTTAGGACTTTTCCAGATTCATTACATTTATAGGGCTTCTCTCCTGTATGGATTCTTTGATGTCTTAAAAGTTTTTGATTACTAATGAAATCTTTCCCACATTCATTACATTTAAAAGGCTTCTCTCCAGTATGAATTCTTTGATGTTGAATTAAATATCTATTACTGCTGAAGATTTTCCCACATTCATTGCATTTATAGGGCTTTTCTCCAGTATGGATTCTTTGATGTTGAATTAAATATCTATTACTGCTAAAGGCTTTCCCACATTCATTACATTTATAAGGCTCTTGTGTAGTATGAATTCTTTGATGCTCAATTATATAACTATTACTGCTAAAGGCTTTCCCACATTCATTACATTTGTAGGGTTTCTCTCCAGTATGGGTTTTTTGATGTTGAATTAGATACCTATTACTGCTGAAGGCTTTCCCACATTTACTACATTCAAAGGGCTTTTCACCTGTATGAATCATCTTATGTTTTTCAAGGCTGTCCTTCTCTCTGAACACTCTTCCACATTCATTACATTTACAAGGTTTTTCTCCACTATGAATTTTTTTATGTTTTCCTAAGTAATGTTTATTGCAGAAGGCTTTGCCACATATATTACATTCACGGGATTTCTTTCCAGAATGAATTATCTTATGTATTTCATGATGCTGCTTAGAGTTGAAGCCTTTACCACATTCATTACGTGTGTAGGGTTTCTTTCCACTATGAATTTTTTTATGTTTTTCTCCATTATGAATTCTCTGATGTTTAAGGAGGTTCCCCTTTTGGCTGAATGATTTTCCACATTCATTACATTCAAATGGTTTCTCTCCAGTATGAATTCTCTTATGTTTGAAAAGATTTCCCTTCTGGCTAAAGGATTTTTCACATTCATTACATTCAAATGGTTTCTCTCCAGTATAAATTCTTTGATGTTAAGATAAGATTTGATAACTGTTAGAAACTTTCCCACATTCATTACTTTTAAATGGCTTCTTCTCTGATGTGCTTATCTGATGTGCAGTTAGGCTTTCTTTACTGTTGAAGTTTTTTCCACATTCATTACATTCAAATGATTTCCCTTCAGTATGAATTCTTTGATGTACAGGTTAGCATGAATTAACACTGAAGGCTCTGCCAAATTCATTATATTTAGGGTGTTTTCCTTGCGTACAATGAATACAGTTTGAGTGGTCAGTAAAGAGTTTTTTGTCTTTATTATAAAATTTCTCACTTACAGCAATTCCTTCATATTTACTTAAGTCTGAAAAGTGTTTGAAATTGGCTTCAGGAACTTGATGTTGTACAACTAGGATCAACTGCTGACCGCCCTTTTGTCCAACTGTATTAAATTTCTGAGGAAACTCTAGAGAGAGAGAAAAAAAACATCAATATCTAACACTAACATGTAGATTCTCCTTTATCAAAAAGACTGATTATCAATCTGAAACAGATAGAAAACAGACATTTTCAAACTAACAATTGAAGGCCAAGTTAAGTGAGAAGGAACAGGACATCTAATAGTGAATCTTGAAGAGAGCTTATTCTCTCCCTTTTTTTAACTTCCTTATTTATTTCCCTTGCCCTCTCTTGTAGTCCTGTGTTTTTTATTTTAGATTCTTTTTTATTAAAGCTTTTTATTTTTAAAACATATACATGGGGGGCAGCTAGGTGGCACAGTGGATAGAGCACAAGCCCTGAAGTCAGGAGGACCTGGGTTCAAATCTGGTCTCAGACACTTAACATTCCCTAGCTGTGTGACCCTGGGCAAGTCATTTAACCTCAATTGCCTCAGCAAAAAGCAAAAAAAAAAAAAAACATATACATGGATAATTTTTCAACACTGGCCTTTGCAAAACCTTGTGTTCCAATTTTTCCCTCCTTGCCTCCAGTCCCTCCCCCAGACAGCAAGAAATCCAACATAACATGGTAAAAATATATGTTAAATCCAATATATGCATACATATTTATACAATTATCTTGCTGGACAAAGAAAATCAGATCAAAAAAGAAAAAAAATGTATTCTCTCCCTCCCCCCAGGCAATTGAGGTTAAGTGACTTGCCCAGGGTCACACAGCTAGGGAATGTTAAGTGTCTTAAGACCAGATTTGAACTCAGGTCCTCCTGACTTCAGGGCTGGTACTCTATCCACTGCACCACCTAGCTGCCCCTATTCTCTCCCTTTTTTTACAAAATGCTAAAATGCTCATACTAGGAACCAGGATTTGCACAGACTGCCCTGATTAACAACTTTAAGATACCTATGATGGGAACCCAGGCTTTCCCAGATTTCATTTGTTAGTATCTTCTAAGGAGTTACAACAACATTTTGACATTTCATCCTTATTCCTGCCTCTTTCCCCCTCTTCCCCTGAGAAACCCCAAGGTTATTATTTCCCCTTTTAAAAAGATATGCTTACGATGAAGATCTTTGCTAAATCTTTTTTAGAACTAATATCTGTCACTCTCCCCTCCATCTCTCTTCCTTCTTCCCTCTCTCCCTCCCTCCTAATGTCTTCCATTTCATGGAATCTTTCTCCTTACTATAGCTAACTCTGGTTAGCTTACTATGCATTTAACCTGCCAGTCAATGGCATACTCAGGCCTCATGGTATATTCCTTTAATGGATTCTCCCAAACTCTTTTCCTTGCTAACTCTATTGCTTTCCCAAATCCATTTCATATTTACCACTCCTGGTGCCTATTTTACCTCTTCATTTTGTCTGTAACCTCTTCTCCTCAATAAATGTCCTTTTGGCAAAGAAAATGCCATTGTGAATTTGTCATGTGTATTTCAAACATTGCTACCCTGACCTCATCACTCATGATAAAGCCTTGCAAGCTGTCTTTCTGAACAAGATGAAGAAATGTGCAGAGTTTAAAACTTTATGAAAAATAGTGGGGAATAAAGGATTTTTGTTCATCTGGATTATATTCTCCAGTTTCATGCCTTAGGAATTCTCCTTAGTATTGTTCCATTGAACAATTTTGGCAATACTCTGGATGAAATCACAGAAGGCACTCATTCATATTTTGATGATGACAGTTGTTATAAGTATCCTTATAACAAGTATAAGGATACTTGTTAGATACAAACTCAAAAAAGAAAAATTTAAAATACCTCAGTAGGCTGGGGGAATGGGCCAAAACAAACTTTGAATTTTAACATAGATAAATGTGAAGTCCTATATATAGAATTAAAATATTAATAACTCGGGTAGAGAAGATTTGGTTTGACAGCAGACCATGTTAGGCAGCCAGGAAGTTCGTTGTGAGGATCAAATGAGATAATGCACTTTTCAAGTCTTAAAGTGCCATATAAATATAGCATTATTTCAGAGAGGCATAATATAGTAGTGATAAGGAAATTCCCAACTATCTGGACTTCTGCTGGTGTTCTTCCTCTGATAAAAACTGAGCAGCTGAGGCAGATAGGTGGTGCAATGGATAGAGCACCAGCCTTGAAGTCAGGAGTACCTGAGTTCAAATGTGGTCTCAGACACTTAACATTCCCTAGCTGTGTGACCCTGGGCAAGTCACTTAACCCCAATTGCCTCAGCAAAAAGCAAAACAAACAACAACAAAAAAAAACTGAGCAGCTAAGCTGAGGGAGAAAAGGGGAAAGGGAGGGGAAGTGCTAGACTGATGTGCAAAGTCACTTACTTGTTCAGTCAGTCGGAGTGACTCTAAGTTTAAAAACCTTGCTTAGACTTTGGGGAATATACAATCAATCTACAGGAGATGGTGGTCCAGAAAATAACCTTAGGCATATGCATTAATTCCATGTCCCTAAAGTTCTGTAATGAGGTAGAAGCTGAGGCAGCTTTGATCTCAACTTCTCACTTAAAATGTACACCAATCAGGATTATCTTAACCTAATATGGACTGTCATCCTCCATATTAAATTTTATAAAAAACACTAGGCACATAGTTTGAATCCAGCAGCAGCACCCAATTGTAAGCTACTTTGGTGTGTTAAATAAACTCCTTTGTCTTATTTTCTGAGTTTCTTATTAACCAGGACAAGGCCTGAACCAAGATTTCTTTTACCCCTGAAATGCAGAAAATCTAGCTCTGAGTCCCTGAGATTGTTGACCAAGAGATCATGGAAAAGTCAGTTTCTCATCGAGTCTCACTCAGTCTCTTCATCTATAAATTTGTGATGATATTATTTTCACTACCCACCTCACAGGTTGAAAACATACTTTGTAAATCATAAAGTGTTTTAGGTATATAAGCTAATGGAAGTAGCTTACACGTGGGAAGCCATCAATTATAGAATAGTAGGAATAGACGGCAGATTATAGGATTTCAAGGAAGAAAAGGAACCAGAGGAAATGAAGAAAGAGAATGTAAATTATTATTTTTATGAAGTTTGGAAGGGATTGGAGATGAAACAGAAAGCAGGAAAAAACAAGAAACTAGGACAAGCAAAGATTTTGTTATTTGAAATATGAGTCAAACTTTTCCATATCTGAAAGCAGACAAAAAATCTTAGAAAGGGAAAACTGAAAAATACTGACAAGAAAGGATCCACTACAGGTAGAAGAATGAGCATCAGAAAAAAAAAACCAACACCTAATCTCTGAGGCTGAAGGGAAATGTGAGGTCAGGAAATTGAGGATAGTGATTCGTCAGGAGAAAGATGAGGAGGAAGCTCCAGAGGGATGGTCTGAAATGTCTCCCTAGAGCAGGGCCTTTTAAGGACAAGTCCCCCCCCCCCAACAACATTTCAAGGTAAAGCTCCTTGAAGGTGAATAGGGCAGGAGTGACACCTGCCATGCTCTAACATGATGCTGCCTTACATAGTGCACTCACCTGAGGAAGGGCTTCTTGAAGATTCTCTCTAGGACAGTCTTAGTGCTTCTCTTTTTTCCAACCAAGAAAAGACATCTCCTTTGGAAAGTGGAAGCCCTGCTTGTGGAAAAAATAAGATTGAGAATGGAAAGATACCTCAGAATTCAATCTTCCATTCTCTCTTTGGGGAAGAGAAGGCATATTAGGAAGGACCTCTATCTTGTATTCTGTGGAGAAGTGACAGCATTTGAAATGGATTGAAAGAAAATGATTCACTTTCTACTTTGAAGATAGAAACTTTCATGTTTTAAAATACTTATATTAAGCTTATAGTGAAGAATTTAGGGAAATAGGAAGCAGAAGCTATATCAAAGGTTTTGGGGATCTTTCTACATTATGGCATTAACGTGACCATGCTTTTACAAGAAGCTAAAACTCAGTGAAGCATTTTAGTCATCCCATAAACTATAAAAAGTGAAAATGTCAAGAAACCCCAATGGCCAGATGATTCAAGAGAGAAAAGCTGTTCTTACCCAGGAAGATAAAATTCTCATAGTTCTCCAACATCACTTTCCTGTATATGTCTTTCTGAGCTGGCTGCAGCAGCCCCCATTCCTCCCAGGTGAAGTCCACGGCCACGTCTTGAAATGTCAGTATTGTCTGAAATATCAAAAAGGATTCCTTCTCACACATGGGCCATTACTCATATGGAACATGGATGAATGAGAAAACATCTGTTAAGGGCTTATTACATACCAAGCACCATGTGAAGTGCTGGGGATACAAAATCAAAAGCAAAGACAATCCCTCAGAGGACAGATGGTCATAGAGGTTTGGAGAGTTACCGAAATGGTAGCGAAGGCACAGGGGAATAGGTTGGTAGATCCATTCCACCAGCAATGTCAGAAAGGATTTTATTATAGTCTAAGAACTAGCAAGGAGGCAGTGAAGGAAGCAGGCCTCTGTAGCAAGGTCTCTAGCAAGAAGCTGTCCAGAAGCCACTTACAAGAGGAATTCAAGCTTGACAGCCTAGAGCTCAGTGCCTGAGTGTTGTGTATTCAGAAGCCTCATTCACTTTGGTTGTCTTTATGAAGGAGTTAGCACCTACTAAAACTGCTCAGAGTTAGTGCCTACTAAGGAACTGCTCAGAGACTGGAATCTAACAAATTAGATTAGATAAAGAAGCTCCCCTCTAATCCAGGATCCCAGTTTCCCAAAACTAAAAAGCTAAAGGCTACACCAAGAATCTCAGAACTCGCTCAGTTTGATGAAGAAAGCAGTTAAAGGTCTCTGAAGATCAGGAAGGCGATGGGGCAGTCTAGCACTCATATCCATTGAAGTTCCTATAGATCTGACTCTTCACCAACACTTTTGTCCCACAACTAAAATGGAATCCAAGGAGGAACCCAGAAGCTTAAAGTTTCAGAAAAATCCAGTGATGAAAGCTTATTTTTCCTATTCTAGATCAGCAGATAATTTTCAGCCCTCACTGCTTTCCTCAGGGCTTCTCCATCAATAAATGCCCACATTCTCCCAAGAAACCCCAGCAGGTACTTCCCAGCCCAGAAACATACAGAGGCACCCTTGTGAACAGGTAATCAAAAAATCTAAGTATAAGAAGCTGGACAGCTACCAAAGATTCAGTGTCTATCTGGAACTATGTTCCTGCAGGGCCAGCCTAGGTTGACCTTGTACAGTGGTTTAGAGCCTAGGAGAAAGGACCAAGGACAGCAGCTGATAAAGAGTTCAGCTGGACCACAGGTCAGCTTCTGCTTCCCTTGGCAACCAAACAGAACCTGAAGGCAGGAACATGCATCCTATCCAAACAAATAATTCAATAACCCCACATCAAAAGATCTATCTCCTGTCCTCTGAAACATTCAGTCAGGACCCACCTGAAGGTCAGGCAAAGACACACCTCTGATCTTTCACTACCCACTGACCTGACCCTCAGCTCCATTCCCAACCCTAAGCAAAGGACTAATTCCTTGCTAGTTCTCTCCTTTACCAGCTCTGCCAACTAAAATAAGTCACTATCAGTTGTGGTGGGGGTGTGAAGCTATCTCCCTTACCTTCTCTCTCAAATTAAGACCTTCTATGCAATGTTCCCTATGATCCCTTACCCACTCCTAACTATGAGGTTTGATATAAAGGAATATTACTTTTTAAAAAAAGATGTCCAGGGGGAGAAGTGAGACACAGCTGGAACCTGGCTGGGATGTAGGAGACTGAAGCAGACACTAATGGGGAGAGTAGAATCTCTGGGAAGTAGGAGTTAAGTCTTCCAGAGCAAAATTTCTGGTCAAGCTGCTCTCAAGAAGCTGTAGCCCCAGCTACAAGAGCTTTCTTTTGACGTCATAATTTGTCTATTTTCCATACCTATGTATCACAAAAAGAGAATGATTCTCAAGGGTTTGGAGCACTCCATGTCAGGGATTTCTTGAGGATCTACTTACCATTCTCCTTCCTTTATACTCACTATATTCTAAAGAATTTTATTACTCAAGGTCAACTTTATAAATCATTTCTGATTCTTGGACTTAAATTAGGTGTATCATTTATACCTCAAAATTACACTTCTTTCTGGAGACATCAACCATTCTTCATTATTGATCACCCTATTTGGGGCAGTATTATTCAGAAGCAGGGCACAAATGGAAGATTAAAATACAAATGTTTTTCCCTGATGCAATCTATACTTAATATGAAAATGTTCTCTCCCAAGTTTCTGCTTCTTTTATTCCGAATACATCTTCTTCCTATGGAAGAGTTTCAGCATGCTAACCTTTTTCCAAGTGACTACATGAGTTTCATTATCATCACAAAGCTGAAGATTCCCATAATTTATAGATTTAGACCAGGTCTCTTATCCTCAGCTCCAGGTTTGCAATATTAGCTGCTTATTCGACATTTCAAATAGCATGCTCTATATGCAACTCAAACTCAGTACATTCAAAATAGAATTTATTATTATTTTCTCAAAACTGAACCCTCTTCCACACTTGCTGGTTTCTGTTTAAGGTACCAGTGAGAGATCACTGGGCCTGGAGTCAAAAAGACATGGATTCAAATATAGCCTCAAACATTTAACTAGCTCTGGACAAATCACTTCAATCTGCTTACTTTAGTTTTCTTTGTAAAATGGAGCTAATAAAACTTACTTCCCAGGGTTATTGTGAGATAATATTTGTGATGTATTTAGTACCACCCTGATAAGTAGTAGGTGCTTAATTCATTTTTATTTCTTCTCCATCCCTCCAAACATTCTGGCCTGCAATTTTCAATGTTATCCTAGATTCCTAGACTCACTGTCACTCACTCTACATAGCCAAACAATTGCCAAATCTTGTTATTTCTACTCTATAGCATCTCTCCCTCATACTCACACAAAACTATACCCTGAGGTCTTCATTGTCTTTAGCCTGCATAATTACTATACTCTTAACTGTTCTTCTGTTTGACATTTGAAATCTTTTGACTTTTGACACTTTAATCTTTCTAAGCTCACATGTTCCCTCCTTCCACCCATATTCCACAGTGTAGCCAGAATGATCTTCTGACTGTTCCTCAAACAAGAAACTCCATTTTCTTCTTTGTCTTTGCATTGGCTATCCTTCATACCTGAAAGGTCTTTCCTAATCTCCGCAGCTATAAGGGCTTTCTTTTGATATTATGATTTATATCTATTTTGTTTTTATCTATTTTGTCCTTATCTATGTATGTTGTCTTTATCTTAGAGGTAGAGAATGGCTTGCTACTTCTGCATTTGCATTCCTAGAACATAGCATAGTCTCTGACACATAGAAAGTCTTCATGAATCCCATAATTACAGAATTTGACCATTAGAAGGATCTTCAGCAGCTATCTAATCCAATTTACACATGAAAGAAATCTCTATAACCTTATGATAAATGATCATCCAGCTTTTTTTATGGTCATTCTTTTTTTTTAATGACATCATTTTTGCCATTTTTTGAAAATCAGCACAAGTCAAGATGTTACCCATGATGTCATCGTTCCTCTTCAAAAATGAAGGATAAATATGATGATCAATTCTGATGGACATAGCTCTCTTCAACAATGATATGCTTCAAGCCAGTTCTAATTGTTCAGTGAAGAAAACCATATACACCCAGAGAGAGGGATATGAAATGTGGACCACAACGTAACATTTTCATGCTCTCTATTGATGTTTGCTTGCATTGTGTTTCATTTCTCTGATTTTTTTTTCTTGTAGATACAATTTTTCTTGCACAACAATGATAAGTGTGGAAATATGTATACATATATTCGATTTTTCAAGTATTTTAACATAATTAACATATAGTGAACTTCCTGCCATCTAGGGGAGGGGTGAGGAGTATGGGGGAAAATTTGTAACAGAAAGCTTTGGAAGGGTTAATGTTGAAGAATTACCCATACATATGTTTTGCAAATAAAAAGTTTTAATTAAAAAAAATGAAGGATAAGCAATGCAATAACCTAAATGAAGCTTCTTTGACTTGATATTTAAGATTCCCCCATATGCACTATCTTTTAGGAACCTACAATTTGATTATTTGGAGAGACCCAACATACAATAATAAAAATATGTGTTTTTGTGTCAGGAACAGATTAACATTATTAAGTATTTTATAAGTTCTTATTTATCCTGTACCAGATGCTAGGCACACAAAAACAAAAATACAATAATCTCTGTCTCAAGGAGTTTACATTCTATCAGAAGAAACAGTATATACACTTATAAGAATATACAATATATAAACAAGGTAATTTCAGGGGGGGAAACCCTAGTAGCTAAAAAGATAAAGAATATTTTAATATAGAAGATGGCACTTAAGTTGGGCTCTGAAGAAAAATGGATTCCAATAAGCATGGAGAATGCATTCTAGATATGGGAGACAGCAAGCCTTTGCCAAAGTAACAAGATAAAAGATGGATTCATAGCAAGGGCTATATAATTTCCAAAATGCAATCAAGCATACTCTCTTCCTCTGAAGTACTGGATTTGACTCATTGTTCAATTATATAATAGAACCTGTCTTAGATATATGTACTGGTAGACTGCCCAGACAAATATGAGTGTGTGTGTGTGTGTGTGTGTGTGTGTGTGTATGTATGTATCATGCTCCCATAATAGGCATCCTTCATCCATCTGATTTTCCATATATGAATGGAGAGGGCAATCTCCTGAGTGATAGTAAATCATTGAAAAGGGTGAGTACAGTGTTCTTGGTTTTGACACAATCAATAAGATATTATCAACTATTTTGACATGAACCATCTGGAGGGAGTCCTTCTTCCATTCACCCCAGGCCATTTCCAATGGCCATAGGGAATACCTGTGAATCTTTATTTAATGGCTACATTAACATCAGTAATCAGGTATATGAATAGACTCAACCTGTGATTTCAATATAATAGGGAAATGCCCTCTATCAGTGTAGGATACTATTTTTTCTACACTTACAATTTTGGAACTACCTAGAGCACTGAGGAGTTGAAGGGTCACATGGCCAATTTCTGTTATATTTGAGACTTGAATCTGGGTCTATCCAGTTCCAGGACCAGCTCCCTGTAAATGAGGGATGAAGTTCATTTTCTCTTTCCTTATGTCTATCAAGGATTCTTCTATGATCATGGCATATGCATGTTTTAAAATCAACAGAACATAAACAGGATAGTTTGTAGTCTACATTTTCAATGACTGTATAACTGTGAAGACACAGACTGAGGTCACAAATCAGTCCCTTAAACTTTCAAGTCATCATTGTCTCCATTAAGGAGTTACTTGTGTTTTGTTTGTATGCAGTCTGATAGCAGGCTGTTATTTGGATTACATATCAGCATTTAAAAGGAATACCTAAAAGATATAACTCTAGATTTCAGATCTAGAGATTTTATGTGAATATGTCTTCCATAAATATGTGTATATGTTGTGTGAATGTGAGTGTGAACTTGTGAGGGTAAGAGTGTGAATGTGTGTGTGTGTGTGTCTTTTTTGACTTGTAAGTCTTCAAAGGCCAATTATATGCATTAAACTTTCTAGGCCTCACAGTGTAAGTGCTGATTAAAGGGTGATTGACTGATCCTATGCTTTCCGCTTTCCATTAATGCAGATTAATTTCTTGTTAGTTAAAATCAACCCACAGGTCTTTTTGGTTTGGATTACTATTTCTCAAACACGTCTGATCCAAGTACTCCTCTTGTTTTCATTTATAGTACTATTTTCATTTCTTCTTATAGCATATTGGGGATGGATATACAACCAGAAAATCGAAGTTTTTATGGAAACAATACAAATCTGTTGCACTGTTCCCCCATTTCTTGTTCTCCTTAACCCATGACTTGGGATGTTCTCATTAAGATGGCAGTGTGAATAGGTGAAGGAAAAAACAACTCTCCTATGAAAATACTAACAATGCCTAAAAAAGAACATGAAACTAAAAATATATCAAGCAATACATATACAGAAAGTGTATCAGTAAGGTCCTTCATCTAATCCAGCACTGCAAAAAAATAAAATTAAAAAAAAGCTATATAGGTCTGAAAGAAAAGTCCTGCCAGAGGAAAGAAAGTATGGACTCAGCTCAAGAGGCCAGAAGATAATGGCAGATCACTACCAATAGAGCCCCAAGATGGAAAGAAGACCATGGCAGTGCCCTAACTAGTGATAACAAAGGAGAAAATATACAGATCAAAACTGAGTAGAAACTGTGAATTACAAGAGACACATAGAAAACTAATAACATGCATTATTAGAAGGAGCTTAATGATGATGAAGGGTTTCCATTCTATTCTAACATAAGGAGAAGAGATAAGTGACTTACAGGCCTGCTAAAGGTGACAGAAGTTCAATAAGACAAAAGAAGATTGGGATGATTTGTTCTGTGTTGATGGTCTCATAATAGGAAATAAATTAAAAAGGAGTGAAAAATACAACAGTGAAAAAACAAGAGACAAAAGATAACTCTTGTATGTCTTATCATTATAGCATATAAGAGGGAGGGAAAAGGCATCAAAAGGGCTTCATTCTTATCTGAACCAGTCAAAGGAAGGTTGAGCATACATTCACAGAGTTTGGATTAGTAATATGTTAAATTAGTAATATGTTAAAAGGTTTATCATTATAGTATATGAGGGAGGAGGAAGGCATCAAAAGGGCTTCATTCTTATCTGAACCAATCAAAGGAAGGTTGAGCACACTTTCACAGAGTTTGGATTAGTAATATGTTAAATTCATAAGGAATTAGGCAATCAAAGGATTACTTGGTTGGAGCATTTTCTGAGAGCTCTTTCCCTCCTTAATTTGGCAAATGCTTTACATGTATTAAACTTTTAAAAGAAACAGTGACAGTTCATGCTATTTTCCTTTCCTTTATCCATGACTCATTTTTAGTATCTATAGAGTAAAACATATTCAATGACTAAGAAATTTGTTGAATAATTTAATTAATGAATTGTCTCCAAGATATCACTGAAACTTTTCATATTACTGTTAATACCAGCTTCAATAATCTCTTCTACAATGATTAAGGAAATGTTATTGTCTTTTTAAGAGGCTTTTCAGGTTTCTGATTAAGTGAAAGGGCATAGAGTAGCCCAGCTCTTTGACAAAATGTTCAGTTAAGGTGCAAAAAACCCAAAAACAACAAACAAAAAACATCAGAAGGAACAATGAAAAAAAAAAACAAACAGAGAAATGTCAATAATTTCCTTGGATCTTGTTGAGGCCTACACAAGACTGTCAGGAGCCTGTGGAAGCTCTAAGCAAAAATAACCATAAGGAAAAGAAACACAGGATCATCCAAGCAGTAGGAGCTGAGCCCTGGGCTGAGAATTTTCTGGAATGAAAGAGATAACAGAAACATCTCTGAATACAACTGTCATACTGGATATAGTAGGTGAATTCAAGAGAAATAAAACTCTTCGCACTTCTAGGAATGAGATGGCATTTCACAAGAAAGAGGAGATTAGGGTTAGTATTACTCACCTGGTAACTGGAGGACAGCTGTCCAGTATCCATCCTTCACCATGTAGTCTCCCTTCCTGGCCAACACCAAAGTATTCACAAACCAGAACAACTGGAGGAGGAGAAAACAGGTAAATGGGAAACCAGTCCTTCATCAAAGCTCCTTGACTCACCTGGATGGCATTACTGATGTACAATTAAGTTCATTGTTTCATTACAGAAAAAAATCAAACTCACATAGGAAGTCTTATTTCTTTTGAAGAAACAAAGTGAATGGCCATGAATTTTTATTTCTAAACCATTAAGTCTTTCCTTCTCCTGATGGAATTTAGGAGACACAGGCTGAAATAAAATAATTTCCCCCTGTATTCTTCATAATATTCAATAGTCAAATCAAGATGTTAATAGCTGGATCATCCCTGAATTTAAAGAAACAAATTTCCATTTCTCTGTCCTTTCCTGACAGGATATATGAAAAATCAATTTAGTTAAATCTTTGGAGAAAACTTTTTAAAAAAAAATTAATATAGTTTGTTTTAATATTACCCATATTTCCCAATGTAATCCTCCTTTTCCCCTGTCATCCCATATAGTTAAAAAAGGGGAAGGGGATGAAAAAGGGGGGAAGAATTGAATAAAACTAACAGTCCCAAAAGTCTGCTATGATATGAGATGTCCTCTGAGAACTGATCAACCCAGACACTTACCAGCAATGTATCTTCACTGCTCAATGGGAAACTGACCACCTCCCTACAGTCTCAGCTTAAGTTGATCTCATACTCTTTACAGCTAAGTAACAGCCCTTTGATAGAAATAAAGAAGATGGGTAGTAAGATGCTTAAGCTCATTGGAAAGAACTTGAACTAAAAGGCAGAGTTTTCCTAAGAAACCTTGATGCTCATAGGATACACAAGTCAGCAGATCAATGAAAAGTGACTCCTTAGGAGTTGTAGAGACTGAGCAACTTGTTCATTTGCAGAATAGTCCCAGAAACCAGCATGTACTCAGGGAAGGCTATTTACTGCCTTCAGGAGATTCCCTGATAAGCAGGAAGGGAATGATGGGCACCCACCACCTCAGTGAACTCTGAAAGTGGATTGTACCAGTTTTTCAGGCTGAACCAGAAAAATGTTCCAGGAACAAAAATTTCAAGTGAGAAGACTCGGTGAACTCTAATGCAACAATCAACCCAAAGAGAGGGAGCAGATTGAACCCCGAGTTAGTATCTTTGCCTTCTAAGACATCAGCTACAAAGGCTGTACCTAAGGTACCTGGATGTCTCACAGAGCATAGTAACACTGCTTGTCAAATTGGACCCTCCGGAGTTCTGGTGTAGAAATGCAAAGACAATAGCTTTGATGTAGACTATCATTAGCTAATTTAAGTATAGGAGAACAAATAAGTCATCAGGTTGAAGAAGGAAGAAGGGATGGAGAAATGGAAGGAATGGGGGGAAAAAGGGAAGGAAGGATGGACAGTAAGGAAGAGATGAAGAAAGGAAAAGGGAAGCAAATAAGGAAGGGATGGAGGGAGAGAGAAGGAAAGAAGGAAGGGGAGGAAGGAAGGAAAAAAGAAAAAAGCATTAAGTACCTACTATATTCACTTTGCTAAATGCTTTACAAATATTTCATATGATCCTATTCCTGGGAGATAATTATTATCATCCACATTTTACAGATGAGGAAACTGAGGAAGACAGCAGTTCAGTGACTTATCCAGAGTCACACAGCTAGTAAGTGTATGAGATTGGATTTCAAATCAGGTCTCCCTGAGTGCAAGTACCACCTTTAACCTGAAGCTACTGCCCTCCCTCCAAAACTATCTCATTAAATATGTATTGACTAGTATTCTCTTTATATGTATTCTGTATAGATCATTTTATTCTTTGTATTTGTATACCCAGTGGCCAGGACAGTTCCTGCTACACAGCAGGCAATTAATAAAATGCTTGCTTGATTACAGAAATTTCCATAACTATCTTGCACGAAGTCAAGGTCATGTGTTCACTACAGTAGGGTAGGATCATACTGGGAAATGGAGATGAGAGATGAAAGATCAGACAAGAAACAAGTTGGACTCGGGTCTCTTCCGCCTCCAGCTTCCTCATTTTTCTCAACAGAGGAGGTTGAGTGAGTGACAGGCGAAAAATCGGGACAACTGAGTGGGAGGGGCTGGGCCGCCAGAGCAGGGTAAGGAGCAAACAACTACCCCCAATCCCCAGCTCCTTCTCGCAGGACCATCCCCTGGGAGATTTCCAGGCCCCGCCCCCTGTCCTGACGCTACCTTCTAGACCACTATGTGCCTCTTGAGTCCCGCCCCCTGTAGATTCCCAGACTCCGCCCCTGCTCTGACCCTGCCTCCCACAGCTGCTTTCTGCTCCCACCTCAGCCCCGCCCCCCAGAGATTTCCAGACCCCACCTACCCCCTCATTTGGACAGCCCTCTCAGGCTGTCAGCTCCTCCTAGCCCCGCCCTTCTGTGGCTGGGGGTTGGGGGAGTGGCTTGGAGGCCGCCATTTGGGACTGCATTTGACAGAGGCGGAAACTGAGGCCAGGAGAGGCCAAGGCCCAGCTCAGGGACCGGCGGCTAGGAAGAGATCAGCCCGGCAACCACTCGCGCTTCCGTCCCATTCACTCACCAGTTCCACGAAAATCAAAAAACAACAATAAAAAGTCCGACTCCAACCCCAATCCGAGGATGGTAACTGGGTCCGCTCGCAGGGAACACCGAACTACGACTCCCAGAATTCATCGGGAATATAAAGCACCAGTCCTAGAGACTATGAGAACCCTCACTCTCCCCTGCCACTTCTGCCACACTCAATAATCTCTCCTTCCACTTAAATTCAATCTGTTAAATCCAATCCAAATCATGGTACCTGGGGGATACCAGCTCTCCCTTTCCAGAGAATGAAAATGAGCACTTGATCATTGTCCTTTCTTCTCCAGTTCCTGTCTTTATATCAGAGGATTTCAATATTTATATTGATTTTTCTCTCAAGTTCCCCAATCTCCCAATTCCTTAATCTCCTAAAATGCCATGACCTATTTCTTCATGTGTCCTCAGTTAAACAGAGGGATGGTCACACTTTGGTCCTCAACATTACCCACAAATATCACATGACCTTAATAAAAAAAATCCTGATATAACCTAACACTTCATCTCTCCCTATGTCCTACCCCTCCTCAATGTATTCTTCACCCTAACCCTCATGGGTAATTCCTCCACCCCTCAGCACTTTCTCAAGCTCTTACTCTGCTCTGATTTTACATTTTCCCTCCCCAAACTCAGCTCTTTGGACACAGTTCAGCTCCACACTATTCTCTCCTCTCAAGCCTTTGTCCTGAGAGGGTTCCTCTCTGGCCAAAACTCAGTCCTGGATTATTCCTATCACCTGTAAAAAGAGAAAAAAATTAATATCACCTCTGATTTTCACTATTTTGATTTTATGTTCACTTTGCTCAGGAATTGTTTGCTTGCATTTTGGTTTTTTTATTCATTTTCTTTCCTTTTTGATCTGATCTTTCCGTGCAGCAAGAGAATTGTACAAATATGTTTACACATATTGGATTTAACATATATTTTAACATGTATAACATATACTTGCCATCTAAGGGAGGGGGTGGGGGGAAAGGGGAAAATTCAAAACACAAGGTTATGCAAGGATCAATGTTTTAAAATTATCTGTGAATATGTATTGAAAATTAAAAGCTTAAAAAAAAAAGAAAAAAAGAAACTACTCTCTCCAAAGTTACTAATAATCTTTTTTCTCAGACTTCTCCGAAGCCTCTGGCATTGTTAATCACCCTTTTCTTGATTCTCTCTTCTCTCTCTTCTGTCAAAACATCCTTCTCTGCCTCATTTGCTGGATCCTCCTCCATGTCACATCCTTTCATCATAGTTATCCTATAGTTTTTTTGTCCTGGAACTTCTTTTCTTCTTTCTCAATACTGCTTCACTTGAAGATCTTATCAGTATCCATGGATTTAATTACCATCTCTATGCTGACGACTCTCCACCTCTCCGCTGACTTCCAATTGCACATCTCCAAATCTTTCAGACATTTGGAATTGAATGTCCATTGGATTTATTAAACTCAACAAATCCAAAACTGAACTCGTTAACTTTCCCCTTTCTACTTCCCTTATTACTGTTGAGATCAACACCATCCTCTTGGTCCCTCAGGTTCACAGCCTACTAGTCACTTTGGATTTCCTTACTCTCTCTCTCACCCCCCATATCCAAGCCAGAAACAATGTTTGTCCATCTAACCTTTATCACATCTCTCAAATACATTTCCTTCTTTACTCTGACACTGCTACCCCTCTAGAGCACATTCTAATCACCTCCCACCAGGTGCAATAGCTGCTGATAGGTCTGTCTGCCTCAAGTCTTTCCCCATACCAATCCATTCTCCATTCAGTCCAAAGTGATTTTCCTAAAAAGCAGGTCTAATCTTGTCACTCAATAAACCCCAGGGGCTCCCTATTGCCTCCAAGAGCAAACATAAAATATTCTGTATGTCATTCAAAGCCCTTCCTAATCTAGCCTCATCCTACCTTTTTAGTTTTCTTATACCTTACTCCCTAACATGATCCAGAGGCAGTGGCCTTGTTGTTTCTTGACCAAGAAGCCAATTTTTGATTCTGAGTGTTTTCACCAGTTGTCCCCATACCTGGAACATTTTGCCTCTTCATTATTGCCTCCTGGCTTCTTTCAAGTATTAAGTAAAATCCCATCTTCTGAAAGAAATTTTTCTTGATTCCCCTTAATCCTAGTATTTTCCCTCTTAGATTATCTCCAATATGTCTTGCAAATATCTCCTTTGTGTGTGGATAGCCCCAAGTGACTATTGTGGTAATAATAGAGATGCCCAGAAGCAATGGAGAAGTGAAGAAGTAGAGGTATCCAATATAGAACAGAAAGAACAACAGAGGAGGATCTTCGATCAGCAGAGAAAGCAACTTGCCCAGTGACATCAACAGAATTCACTGACAATTCCATTAGATTGGAGGCATTAGCTGTTCCAAAAATATATGCTTTGGTTTCATGTATTCCCAGTTTAAATCTTACCTTAAGCACATTTATTAGCTGTGTGATATTGGATAAGTCACTTAACTTTTATTTGCCTCAGTTTCCTCAATTATAAAATGGGGCAATAACATGTATTAGGTGCTACATAAATGTTTATTCCATCCCTTCCTTCTCCAGGTATGACCTGTCACACGTCCCCTGGTCATCTGTTTTACCTATATGTGTCCCTCCTCCATCAGTAACGTAGAAATATGTGAAAAGTATAATCCTATGTACATGGCAGAAATATTTTTTTTACTGCTTTTCTTATTATTCTGTTTAATTAATTGACTTCTGCTTTGAACTAATGACAAAAGTAACATTGGGGTGGGGAGTGAGTTATGATCTTGAGTGTTTGCTGATTCATATCCACCATGGGCTTCAAACCTGGAGTTGTATTTGGGGAGATCCACATTTTGGGGTGGGGGTACTACATTTGATTACAAATTAATATGAGTCAATAGTGATTACAAATTAATGTCAGTCAATAGAATGGGCAGGATAGAAAAAAAAACTTCAGTTTTATTAATGGATTGTGAAAAATGAACTCAGCTCTATTTCTGGGGACTCTGAGAGTCAAATGTACCACAAGAAAATTGATCCTGATTCTGATAGTCACGGCTCTCTTCCACAATGAGGTGATTCAAACCCGTTCCAATTGTTCAGTGAAGAAGAGAGCCATCTACATCCAGAGAGAGGCCTGTGGGGACTGAGTGTGGCCCACAACACAGCATTCTCACACTCTCTGTTGTTGTTTGCTTGTATTTTTTCTTTCTCAGTTTTTTTTTCCTTCTTGATCCAAATTTTCTTGTGCAGCAAGATAACAATATAAATATGTATACATATATTGAATTTAACATATATTTTAATGTATCTATCATGTATTGGACTACCTGTCATCCAGAGAAGGAGAGGAAAATTTAGAACAGGTTTTGCAAGGGTCAATGTTAAAAAATTACCCGTATGTTTTGGAAATAAAAAGTTTTAATATTTTTTTTTAAAAGAAAGAAAATTGATGCTGGGAGAATTAGATTTGGCTCTGCTCTCAATGGATGAGCATGAATTTAGGGTCAGGGTGACAATGGCTACAACATTATAAAGCACACAACAACAATGACAACTTTGAAGGCTTAAGACTTAAAATTGAGACTTTCCCTTGAGACCTGCTTGAGCTTCTAAAGGAGATAGGCAGACTCTGCCCTTGAGAGGTCAAGCAGCTGCTGCTCTGGGAGGATGGAGAAGCAGGTGGGACAGCAAGAAGTTGGCTTGGGGAGCGTTTGTTCAGGGATGAGACACTGTGCTTCAGGCGGCTAAAACCTGCTGGCAATCATATCTGTGGCTTCCATACTGCATATTGTGAGAGTGAAATCATCGCCAAAAGATCATCATAACCTTTGAATCTGCCTTTAAAATGGGATTAAATGCCTCATACAGGATCAGATTCGAAGCCTCTTCTGGCTTCTGCGGGTACCAGTGGAGGAAGGAAAAGCTCCAGTCACTTTTTTTTTTTGAGGCAATTGGGGTTAAGTGACTTGCCCAGGGTCACACAGCTAGGAAGTGTTCTGACTTCAGGGCTGGTGCTCCATCCACTGCACGACCTAGCTGTCCTTCTGTCACATGCTTACTGGTTTTCTACACTTAACATTAATGGGCTCCCCCAGAAATAGGGGAGAACAAAGCTAGAGACTGAGTCAATCCCATTTGTCCCCTGGGACCTGAAACCAGAAACACAATCAAATGAAATCAGCCTCACAGCGCCTTCTCACTCTTTCACCTGTGGCCCATCCAGCACAGTGTAGCATTTATCACTCTCATCATCCTGCCTCCCTCCCTCCTCCTTCCCTTCCTTCTTTCCTTCTGCCCTCTCTTCCTTCTTTTCCTTTCTTCTCCTTTTCCTTTTTTCTCCTTCCCCTCCTTTCCTTTCTTCCATTCTTCTTTCCTCCCTTCCTTTCTCCCTCCCTCTCTCTTCTCTCTTCCTTCATTTTTCCTTCCTTTTTTCCTTCCTTCCTCTCTTCCTTCCTCCCTTCCTCTCTTCATTCTCCCTTTCTTCCATCTTTCTTTCCTCCCTTCTTTCCTCTCTCTCCTTTCCTACTATCCTTCCTTCTTCCCTCCTTTCCCTCCTTTTTTTCCTCCCTTCCTTCCTTCCTACCATGCTCCTTCTCTTCTTTCCCTCCCTCCCTTTCTTCCTCCCTTCTTTCAGTCCTTTTTACCATTCCCTTCTGGGATCAGATAGAGGCCAAAGAATTTGGTTCTCTCTCATGTTCTCAACCCTCCACCCCTCTTTTCTTTACTAAGGATCCAGAGCATTAAGAAGCCTAGAAGGTGGGTAGGGAGCACCATCTTCAAAGGCAGCACCCTAGAGTTAATCAGAAACCCCACAAACTGTGATGGTTATTTATCCAGACTCTGAGCAGAAGGGACCCACTGAGAGAAGGAGGCAGAGCAGCTTAGGTAAGTCTAAGGGCTCAAACTGCAGAGATTCACAGAGCTTTTTATTCCTTTAGCAGGGCCTAGCGACCGAGTTTTAGCAAATAAAGAGAGAGAGCTCCCTCTGGTGTCCATAAAGCTAAATTTATGGCACTTTGGAGACAATCACCAAACTTTGGGATTTGACAGGGAAGGGTAATTAGGAGGAAGATCTTCGACAGCTCCCCTTCCCCCAACACACACCCCATCTCTTCCCTGATGGAAGCCTCCCCTCTGCCATTCCCTTTCCTTCTACTCCAGATTCCCAAGATGTTGAATGTTAATGGATGGAGAGACTATTCTGTCTTTTCTCTCAGCCCACAAATAAACTCATCTCATCCTAAAATACTTTTCCCTTAAGTCGTAATGCCAGAGAAACTGAGGCAAGACAGAGATTAGTTTTTAATATTTTAATAGTGGAAAATCTGGGCTCGCTGATCGGACAGGACTCATAAATAAGCAAAATAATATGTTGAGTGAAGCAAGGAATATCTCTACATAAAATAGACAGGTTTCTCCTTAATTTGGGCAGGAGGAAATGGTATAATCTATCCCAGTCAGTGTCCTAAGTGGTCATAAGATGGTCATCTGCAGCTATTGGACAAATGATTGGTCGGAGGCACAAAAATACTCTGGAAGACTTTCATGTAGTTGTCATCTCTGCCAAACTGGGCTTGTTATCATCACAAGGCAAAACATGGATGGAGGGCCTTTGGTTAACTTCCTATAGTTAATTAAGCAAGTGAATTTAGAATCTGTAGCTCTGTGACAGCTTTGGGTTCTTATATACAGAACTTTGATATGATTCTATCAAGTTAATATATCTAATTGGGATAGAGAATTATCTGATGTGTTTTAAGATGTTTCTCCTTGCTAAAGATCTTACTGCACTTAATATATTTATAGGATTTCTTTAAAACATTAATTCTTTTAGGCAGAGTGAGAGATAAATCGATCCTGAAGGTTTTGCCACATTCATTACCCAGAAAGATCTTAAAGGAAGGAAAAGGACGCACATGGGCAAGAATGTTTGTGGCAGCCCTTTTTGTAGTGGCTAGAAACTGGAAACTGAATGGATGCCCATCAATTGGAGAATGGCTGAATAAATTATGGTATATGAATGTTATGGAATATTATTGCTCTGTAAGAAACGACCAGCAGGACGATTTCAGAGAGGCCTAGAGAGACTTGCATGAACTGATGCTGAGTGAAATGAGCAGGACCAGATCATTGTACACGGCAACAATAAGACTATACGATGATCAATTCTGATGGACATGGCTCTCTTCAACAATGAGATGTTTCAAACCTATTCCAGTTGTTCAGTGATGAAGAAAGCCATACACACCCAGGAAGAGGCCTGTGGGATCTGAGTGTGGACCACAACATAGCATTTCACGCTCTCTATTGATGCTTGCTTGCATTATGTTTCCCTTCTCTGATTTTTTTTCTTGTAGATCTGATTTTTCTTGTACAGCAAGATAACTATATAAATATGTATACACATTAAAAAAAATAAGTGTGATTGATGAATGCATGAAATGAATGCAATTTTCTTGACTTACTTTACACAGGGACTCCACTGGGTGGCTCTCCTCCCCAACTGCCAGACTGACCCTGAATGCTAAACCTATTCTGATGAGTGGTCTAGGGGATTGGTAAAAAGCAGAAGGCAAAAAATACAAATCTTTTGCTCTTCCTTGCTCCTCCTAGCACTGGAACAGTCTTTCTACTTCTCCCTAATCAGTTCCCAATCCCAACCCCTAGAGCTATTCCAAACCTTTTCAGCCCCCTTCCTAGTTCCTTCTTCTATCCTCCCATCTTCTTTGCTGAAGACTTTGCCTCAGTTTATTGAAAAAATGAGCCTAATTTCCTCCTCCTCCTTCCTCATCTCTCATGTGCATCTTCCCTTCCATCTTCTCCAGAAGACTGCCTTCTCTGTCACCCCTAATCTTCTGTTTCTTTCTATCTACTGGTTCCTTCCTACCCAGACGTGAAGGAAAAGCTGGGGGAAGTGCACAGAACCTGATGGAGAAGCTTCCTGGGGCCTGGGGCAGAACTCTGAAGGACACTTACAGTTAGCAAGCATGATGTGAATGAAGGTTCAACAGAAGGGACAGAAAAATCTGTCAGAGAGAGAGGAGGAGAAACAGGAGGGAGAAGGGAAAGTCCTCAAAACCTCCATGGATCCTAAATTCTCACTTGATCTGACCACCTCCACTTGTTTTCATCCTATACTTCTCCTTTATTTGCAACTAAACTCCTCCGGAAAATGATCTGCACTAGGTGCTTCTCATTGACTTCTAAACCCTCTGTATTCTGACTTTATAATTCAATCAAACTACCGTCTCCAAAGTCAACTCCTTTTTTTAGTCATTTCAGCCATTTCTGACACTATGTGACCCCATTTGGAGTTTTCTTGACAGAGATACTTGCATGGTCTGCCATTTCCTTCTCCAGCTCATTTTATAGATAAGAAACTGAGGCAAGCAGGGTGAAGGAACTTGCCCAAGATCACACAGCCAGGAAGTATCTGAGGCAGGATTTGAACTCAGGAAGAGGAATCATCCTGTTTCCAAGTCCAAAATTCTATCCCATCCCCCCCCCCCCCAACACATAACTGCCCTTAGGCTTTTTAAGGTGTTTGTGAAACCAATCTTTCCCAATTCTCCTTCAGCTTATGAAAGCACTCCTCAGCTGGATTCTCCCCCAGATCATGCCCTACAGCCATAGATAGCCTTCACCGTTCTGTTCTGGATCCTCTTCTCTCCCTCTAGACTCACTTAGTGACCTTATCAGCTCATTAGTTCAATTAACCTCTCTATGTAGATTTATGGCTCTAGATATCCTGCCTCAATCTGCTGAGTTTCAATCATACATTGCAAAACACCTTCTGGATATTTCAAATTGGATATATTGGAAACATCTCAAACTCAACATATCCGAAATAAGAGTTCATTATCAGATACTTAGATGACCTTCTTCAACTCTGTATATGTAAGTATCTAATTATTTACATGTTGTCTTCTCCACTAGAATAGTGAATGGCTCTGGACAGTCAGGCTCATTAATTCACCACTGGCACAGCTGTGAAGTGGTCCAACCATTCTGGAAAAAACTTGGAATCATGTGTTAAAAGTTAATCACTTGTTCTTACCTTTTAATCTAGAGATCTTGTTACTAGGCACATAGCCCAGTGAGGTCAAAGGTAGAAAAGTTCTATAGATATCAAAATATTTGTAGCAGTCTTTTAAAAAAAGTTTTATTAATGACTTTTGTCTTGATGTTAATCAAGATCTTTAGTGGAATGAAGCCACTAGGTAGTATATTAGGGATGGGTAAGAACCCATCCCAATTTGAACTCTCCTTTGTGACAGAAAAAAAAAAAAAAAAGCAAAAGTCTTTAACTCAGAAACTTGTATGTCAATGCATACAGAATTTTATCTCAGAAATCTCCCACTTCCCTATTGTGAGGGATACCCGATACATGGCTATTTCTTCTCCAGAATATTCAATGCTTTTTTCATTACCCAGATTTTTGTTTCCTTCTTGGGAAAAATATTTGATTTACATCACCATAATCATATCTATTGTTCTCTTGCTTCTGTTTATTTTGCTCTGTATCAGTTCATACAAATCTCTCCAAATTTCCTACTTTGTTTCTAGTTCTTTGTTATGGCAAGGAGTGTTGCTATGCATATTTTGATTGATATTAGACTTTTTAGTTCCAAGTCATTTGACTTGCTTGAGGTCTTTTCTTAGTAGTGGAAGTGTTGCATCCAGTGACATGGTCACTTTAGTTACTTTCCTTGCATCATTCTAAATTTAGATCCATATCAGTTGGATATCGTGGCCACATGACTATAGCTTCAGCATTATTTCTGGTTAAAAAAAAAAAACAATTGGAAACCAAATAAGTGCCCATCAATTAGGGGAATGACTGATCAAATTAAGTATAAAGATAATGGAATATTAGTGCCCCATAATTAATAAGGACTAGGAGAAATCTAGAGAAATATGAGATTGTATGGGCTACTGTTGAATGGAAAATGACTAACATCATGTAAATAAAAACAATAGTAAAAGACAACAGAACTCAGGTTAAATGGAATGTCCATTTAACTCCCAGAAAACCAACAAAATATACCTTGTTCTTGGCAAAGAAATGGTGGACTAAGGGTTTGGAATATCAAGTACGCTTTCAGATAATTTCCCTAGGTGATTTATTCTTACTTAACTTTTTACTTTGCTACAAAGAAAATTTCTGTGGTAGATGGAGCAGATGAGCAAGTAATTTTGGCCTAAAAATTTTAAAAAGGCATTGATAGAACTTTTAAAAATCTAATTCCATGGGGGGAAGGGATTGTTTAATATATTATTTTGAAATTTTGGTGCAATAAAGAATACAAAGAATGTACAATGATCAAGAAATCCAACAATCAATAAGCATTTATTTATTAAACACCTGCCATGTGTGAGAGTCAGGATACAAATACAAAGAATGAAACAATTCCTATACTCAAGAAACTCAAAATTCTAGGTAGTACATTAGGGATGGATAAGGTAGCATCTTTAATGGAATGAAACCTCTAGGTAGTATATTAGGGATGGATAAGGCAACAACTTACTGTAGAAAGAAGTCTGGATTTGGAGCCAGAGGACCTTGCTTTGAACCCCTCCCCTGTATTGTACCCCAAGGCTGTGACTTGGTTATACCCCTTTATCTTTCTGAGTCTTTTCTCATTTAATAAATGAAGCACTGGAATCCATTAATCAATCAACAGTCATTTAAAGGATCATACCCCATACCAGGCGCAGTCCCTATAAAGATAAAAATGAAATAGTTCCCACCTTCAAGGAATTTGTATCCTGCAAGTAGTAACAATATGCAATGTATACATAAAATATAAAGTAACTGAAGGGGGCACGAGCAAAGGGTCCTTGTGGAGGAGATGCCCTCAATGTAAACTCTGGAGGTGAGGTGGACATCCCAGACATCCCAGACCTGCAAGATTGCCTGGGCAGAGAGGCCCAAGAAGGTCAGCAAGAAGGCAAGTGTGGCAGGGTTACAGAGCATGGGATTAATGCATGATAAGGGAAGGTGGGTTGAATTAATGTTAAATGATATCTAAGGTTGCTTTGGTTCTATTATCCAGTGAATCTCATTTTACTGACACATAAAATGGGACAATCTTTGGAAAGGAGAATAATTGTTTGGGTCTCTGAATGCAATCTGGTCAACAACAACAACAAAACCCAAAATGACAAAATGATGTGTCTATCCTTGGAAAAGCGAGATGGAATTTTGGAAGAGAAAAACAGCCCAGCTCCCCTGGGACCTAGTTGTCAAGCCCCCAGAAACCATTACCTCTTCTTACACCCCCTTGTTTCTCCTTTCTTGGAAAAAGGAGAGTCTTGAGAAGTCAGAACTAAAGAAAGAGAAATATGTTTTAAGGGAAATAAATCCTGCTTTATAGCTCTCCAAATTCATCAGAATAAAATTCCCCAGATACCATCTGAAAGTGAATCCCATGGTCCTTTCCAGAGTGAGGTCTATTTATTTTTGCCCAGGAAAAGACCAACCTGCTTCCAGAATCTGAAGGAAGAACCATATAGTCTAATTCCTTAGAACCTTTGCTCTATCCCTTTCTCTACCTTTAACAGGTTCCTTGGGATGGAGCACTAGGGGAAGAACTGGGATTCCCTATGTGCTGTGTAAGAGCTTGTACTTCAATTAAAGAAGAAAAAATTATTTCCATTTTCTTCCAGCACTTAGAGGAAATATCATGAATTAATTTGCTGAATTCTTGGGGGAAAGTTTTGATGGGAAAGGGGGGGCAAGACTATCAAGACTCAAGATAAATAGAATAAGAACACACATGGCTACCTTTGATGAGTTTTAAGTCATGAAGGCCAGAGGAACTACATATCAGCCAGAGAAAAGGAAGAGAAGTTGGGATGGCTGAGCCATGGCTGCCAGTGATCTCTCAAAGGGCAGGCCAAATGAAGTTCTTATTTAAAAAAAAAAAAAAAAAAAAAAGCAGAGCTTACAAACTACAAGTAATGAGATTGACTCTGATATTTGGCAAATTCTAGAAGCAGAAAGAGTGCAAATATTTGCAAACAAGAACCTGGCTCCATCATTGCAAAGGTATACCAGACTAACTTCCTTTCCTTTATCAAGAGACTCACAAGACTGGGAAGTTAAGTACAGATAAGTAGACTAGAAAGGACTCAAATGGATGGATCCAAAGAGAAATTATTAATGATCTCCAGCGGAATGCCCCAATAATAAAACTTAGCATGTGTTCTAACATCTTTATTACACAGACATGCACAATCCAGAGGCAGTGTGACAAAATGGACAGAGAAGTGGACTCAAGCCCAGGAGACTGGGGTTCAAGAGCTTCCTCTGACACTAAGAGGGTGGGTGATCCTGGTACCTTAAATGCACTCTTAGTGCTGTAGGCAAGTGATGACTAACTCAAATAGAAAGGGATCCCTGAGAAGCAGAAGAAAACCACAAATTGATACTATCTCTGTTGTATTTGTTTTGTTAGGTATTTCCCAATTATATTTTAATCTGGTTCAGGTCTATCGCATTTGACACTTTTGCTCCAAGTGTCTCCTTTGAATCTATAAGGTATAGAAAGAGCTGACCTGCAATAGTCCAGTGAAATCCTAAATCCAGTTCCTATAGAAGACATACTTATCGGGGCACCTAGGTGGCACAGTGGATAGAGCCCCAGTCCTGAAGTCAGGAGGACCTGAGTTCAAATCTGGCCTCAGACACTTAACATTCCCTAGCTGTGTGACCCTGGGCAAGTCACTTAACCCCAATTGCAAAGGGCAAAAAAGAAGACATACTTATCAAATCTAAAGATGCCATAAAATTGAGAAAGTTAAGTAACATCCTGAGCAGACTGAGAATCCAAAAAGACCCTGAGAAGCTAAAACACTGGACTCAGTCTAAGAAGATGAAATTCAGTAGGAACAGATGGGAAATAATCTTGCCCTTGAGTTCAAAAACTCATTATTACAAGGTTAAGGTGGGAGTGGAAGAGGGAGATTGCAGTTCATCTGAAGATGCTAAGATTTTAGTAGAATATAGCAAGTCAGCAGTGTGATGAGACCATCAAAAGAGGTAATAAAAAGAATAAAGAAAGAGTGCTGCTCTTCTCATTTTCTACTTTGGCCAGACCACATCTTGGGCACTGTGTTTGATTCTGGGTATTACATTGTAGAAAACTCACTAACAAAGTGGAAAGTATCTGGAAAAAGTCAGCTTTTATTTCTGTTTACATACAGGTTGGACTAATTGGCCTCTAAAATGCCTTCAAATTTCAACATTTTCAAGTGGTAAATGATCTCAAGATCATACCATTTAATAATCAGTTCAATGAAGCAAGGATGTTTAATTAGGCAAAGAGAAGGCAGATAGAAACATTTATGATTCCAAATGCAGAAATCTCTTAAAGTGGACACAAGGAACATCTCAACAGCTTCCAAATGTTGCAGGTGCTACATCTCTAGCTCTCTGGATAGAGGCTGAATTATTGAATTTTGAGGTAGACAGATACAATTAAGGCAAAATAATATCTGAAACATTAACATTCCAATTCTGTGATAACCTGTTAAAGTGACTTCTTTTCCTTTTTGCTAAGGCTATTGAACCAATATATAAAGAGAATGTTGGAGACATAAGATATGTTAACCACAGCAAGGCTCTGAAAACCTTTCTTATATTCCTATGATCAAGATGGAGACATGATGATGAGATTCAAAACTAGTTGAATAAACATTCAGTTTGGTGATTTAAGAAGGGATCAATGGCAACCTAGACAAAGGTTTTCTAGTGAAGTTCTCCAGCCATTTTTCTAATTGGATCAGTTCCATTCAACATTTTTATCAGGAGGCAGAGATGATAGCATGAAGGTCAATTCTATCTTCCAGTATATTAGCTATCCTCCTTGGCTTTGTGTCACTTACAATTTTATAAGCATGTAATTTATACCTTTACTCAAAATACTGATTAGAATGTTAAGCAATACAGGACCAAATCTAGAGCATTTTACTGAAGGCCTTCTGTAAAGATGACATTTAATCATTAATGACTACTCTTTGAAGCTAACTATTCAGTCAGTTCCAAAACCATCTAATTGTTATCATGTATCATATTATGTATCTTTTCTACAAAAATACATTATTTTATCAAAACCTTGCCAATACCCAGGTAAACTCTATTTATAAAATCCCTCCTGATCTATCAGTTTAGTTGCTCTGTCAAAAAAGGAAATAGTTTGATAAGACTGATTCTTGATGAGACCTTGTTGACTGCTTGTGATCTTCCACATCTTTTCTAGATTTTTTTTTACTAACCATCTATTTCAAATTACTTGTTCAAATTTTCCCAGTAATCAGAGTCAAGCTCACTCCATAAGCCACCATACTTCATCCTCTTCCCTTTTTTGAAAATCAGGTCACATACCCCTCTAACCAGAGGTAATCACCCTATTCTTTATGATCTTCCAAGAATCACTGACAGTGGCCATCACATTCATTGATGTTTCCAGAACCCATGGATATAGTTGAAATATGTGGACCATGTGACTTGGACTCAACAAGAGCAGAAAAGTACTTTCTTCCAGTTTTTTAAGTATCAATAATAATAATAATAATGGCTAGCATTTAGAGTCCCAAAGTTTGGTTTATATTGAGTTGCTCAATACCTATATAATTGCTTAATCACCCTGTGAGATTAGGTGCTATTATTATCCCCATTTTATAAATAAGGACTCTGAGTTTGAATGATTTTCCTAGGATCACACAGCTATGTGTCTGAGACAGCATTCAAACTCTGGTTTTCCCAACTCTCTAGCACTCTATACCCGTAGTACCTCCAAGCTACTTATAACTCCCCTTATTGGACATTTATATCATTTCCAGCAAAGGTTAGCAGAGAAAAGACAAGCAAATGAGAGTTGAGCACCTCTCCCTATCATTACTCTGTCAACCTAAAAAGCATTCCTTTCTTTCCTTGAATTCTACTTCTCTCCTCCCACCCACCAAGTTGATCCACTCATCTTTGGAGTCTGGAGTGAAGAAGCCTCCATTGGAGGCAACTTTGGAAAATAAGTTAAATCTTATCATTGCTAAAAAAATAAATAAATTTTTTTTAAAAGGTGGGACAATTTACTGTCCCATAATTCTAATCTTGCCCTGCCTCTTCATCCCCTCCTCAGAATTTCAATTGGAGGATATCTTTCCAAAATCTAGTATTTTATAACACTCCCTGTTGTGGTCCAGAAGGGACCCCAGAAGGTTGGGGGTCGCAGACTAGTGTTGCAAGGTGTCTCAAAAGAATTTGCAGGCTTGAACACATCTCCAAGTCAAGGGGCAAAATTTATTGTAATTGTTTTGCCAATTGAAGCAGGCTAAGTTCCAAAAGAATTTAGCAAGGAACTAAGAGAAAGAAGATAGGTTTATAGCACCAAGTTAGATCAGAGCTTCATGTTACTTCAAATTTTAATTTTAAGGCTAATTTTGTGGCTTACAGGTAGGTTTGAGGGGTGGTCTATTCACTGATATCTCAGGAACTTGGTTATCATTGACCAAAAGATTATTGGTCTGACAGTCAATAATATTTGTAGAACTATTCTAAGTCCAGAAGACTTTAGAATCATTGACAGACAGATTGTGAGGACAATAGCACTCTAAAGTCGGGGTCCCTCAGGATCACTGATTCTAAAGCCAGAAGACAAGTCAGCTTATATGCATGAATTAAAAATTTTGCTTGCCTGTATCATTTGTACTCACCTAGCACCTGTGGTTATTTCTGTCGACTTAAGACATTCTATAATTCTCTTCAGTCTGGTTTTATTATCCCTAAAACTTGTATCATATTCTTTTTAATCAGGACAACAGAGAAAGAAGCTGTGAGACTCTGAAACTTTTCAACTGTGGAAATAAAACCTTACAATTTTACTTCTCACAAATCCAATATTCTATCTGAGTAAGACATTTTTAGATAAAAACACCATCATCCCATATGATCATACTACATAAAAATATGCCTTTTGAATTAATCTTATATGCAAATATGGGAATAAATGCTTCCTGTCTTTGTTTCCAACCTATTGATAAAAATTCCAAATAGGTTATTTCTTTTAGAGTCTCTATTCCAAGCTGACAAAAAATGTGAATTACTTCTTTTTAGATCTGGTAATTAGTTCTAAATCCACTTCCTAGCCTTTAACTCTGTCTTTTCTATAAGTATAACATTACAGACTGTATCAAAAACTGTCAAAAAAAAAAAAAAAAAGGAAAAATGTAATGGGAGGACTTGCCAAACTCCCCCACCCCCAGCCTTGGACACTGCAGGAGATGCAACTTGGGTAAACTGAGGGCAATCTGTGCATGGGTGAACAAGATGGCGTCTAGGGTAGAAGGGGGTTCTACTCCAGCAACGTACCAGCTCCGGGGGCCCCTCCCGAGTGGCAATGTGGCAAGTTCCAGCAGGAAGGGGAGGTGTTCTGGATTTGGAGGGGAGAACAATACCCATATACCTGTATACCTTATTAGGAAAGGAATGCACACATCATACTTATGTGTAGCTTCCTGTAATAGAGAAGGATCTCCTTTTTTAGGGAGTAGTTAGTTACTATAGGCTAGAGTAGGCTTATGTTATCTTAAAGGAGCCGAAGGAATGTACCAAAGTTATAAAAGCTTTGAATAAACTGAGTCTTTCATCATCTTGGCTCTCGCCCTTCATTGCTCACAGGTTTCACCATTTTAGGTGACAGGGCTTTGCTGATCATGTAAGACCCAGGTCACTCAGGAGTTCAGACTGAAACACCAAACATCTGATGCTCAACGTGGGTGTTCCCATATCCCCAGTGATTCGTGAAGTTCATGCCCCATGCGAAGGTCAGTGTGGGAGAACTTACATGAAGCTTCCCACGGATGCAAGAGACGTGCCCACATTCCCCTAAGGGTACCCCATGGGGGCCGTGAGAGGACATGCACTTCAGCCCTTCGGAGATAAAAGGAGATCATCATATCTTGAGTAATCCTGATAAGGTATCCATTAGCAGAAGAGATAGAACGTTTCTGTCATGGGGCAAAAGATCTCTTCAGAAGAGTTAGAACAAAGGGATTACACCAGGATAATATATAAAAAGGTAAGAGATCTAGGAGTAACATTGCATGTTAAGAATATTAAGGAATTTATTGACATGGTGTGGAAAGTTTGCCCATGAACCATAGAAAGATTCCAGTCTCACTACAATCCTGGATTGTAGTAGGAGAACAATTTATAGATTATGATTCAACTAAACCGGGAGAATTGGGAGACGATACCTTTTTCTTATATGATATTATTAAAAGTGCTTTCCAAACAGAGGGAAGGAAAATGGAAAAACAACCTAGAAAATGGTCAGAAACCATTCAAACCTCTGAGGACTTAGAGGACAGCATAGATTCATTAGAAATGGAAAATTTGATCAGAGGAATGCAAATTAAGACAACCCTGAGGTACCACTACACACCCATCAGATTGGCTAAAATGACAGGAAAAGATAATGATGAATGTTGGAGGGGATGTGGGAAGGCTGGGACACTGATGCATTGTTGGTGGAGCTGTAAACAGATCCAGCCATTCTGGAGAGCAATTTGGAACTATGCTCAAAAAGTTATCAAACTATGCATACCCTTTGACCCAGCAGTGTTTCTGGGTCCCAAAGAGATCTTAAAGGAGGGAAAGGGCCCCACATGTGCAAGAATGTTTGTGGCAGCTCTTTTTGTAGTGGCTAGAAACTGGAAACTGAATGGATGACCATCAATTGGAGAATGGCTGAATAAGTTATGGCATATGAATATTATGGAATATTATTGTTCTGTAAGAAATGACCAGCAGGATGATTTCAGAGAGGCCTGGAGAGACCTACATGAACTGATGCTGAGTGAAATGAGCAGAACCAGATCATTATACAGGGCAACAACAATACTATATGATGATCAATTCTGATGGACATGGCTCTCTGCAACAAAGAATTGTCTCAAACCAGTTCCAATTGTTCACTGAAGAAAGCCATATACACCCAGAGAGAGGGATGTGAAATGTGGACAACATAACATTTTCATGCTCTCGATTGATGTTTGCTTGCATTGTGTTTCCTTTTTCTGATTCTCCTTTCTTGTAGATATGATTTTTCTTGCACAACAATGATAAGTGTGGAATTTGTTAAGTATTTTATCATAATTAACATATAGTGGATATCCTGCCATCTAGGGGAGGGGTAGGGAGTAAGAGGGAAAAATTTGTAACAGAAAGCTTTGTAAGGGTTAATGTTGAAGAATTACCCATACATATGTTTTGCAAATAAAAATAAAAATATATATATATTTTTTTTTCTTTGATGTGAAGGCTCTGGATTTGGGTTGCCATTCCTAGTTTCTTCTTTGCTGTTCTCAGATGATTGGTGGATTCTTTCTATCATTGCTTTGCTCTCTGGTTCTGAAAGATCTGAGCAGTTTTCATTTATGATTTCTTAACCTAGAAGATCCAGTTTACTAGGTCCCTACCCTGGAGGTTTGTGCCTACCCTAGGGCTTTTCCAGTGGATTCTTGATTCTCCTTGATGTTGGACACAGAACTTTAATTTAACTAAAAGAGCTTTCATTGTTAAGTGAAACTGAGTAGTATTTCAAGAAGTATTAAAATTCCTGAACATATGTGATGGAATGTCATGTTGGGAACATTAAGAAAGCCATTCTGACTGAGATAGGGAGTTCAGAAAGGAAAATAATGTTTAATAAGCCTGAAGAAGTCTTTTGCCTGCCAAGCAGAGGAATTTATACTTGATCTTAAGAGTATCTAGGCAGAGCCATTAGAATGGCAAAAACTGGTTGAAGGAATTCAGGGTTTTTGACCTAAAGAAAATCTTGGATCAAATTCTGATGGACATGGCTCTCTTCAACAATGAAATGTTTCAAACCCAGTTCCAATTGTTCAGTGGAGAAAGCCATATACACCCAAAGAGAGGGATATGAGATGTGGACCACAACATATTTTCATACTCTCTATTGATGTTTGCTTGCATAATGTTTCCCTTCTCAGATTTTTTTTCTTGTAGATCTGACTTTTCTTGCACAGCAAGATGTGTGGAAATATGTATACATGTATTTGACTTCTCAAGTATTTTAATATAATTAACATGTAGTGAACTTCCTGCCATCTAGGGGAGAGAAGGGGACTGGGGGGGGGGGGAATTTGAAATGGAAAGCTTTGTAAAGGTCAATGTTGAAGAACTATCCATACATATGTTTTGCAAATAAAAAGCTTTAATTAAAAAAAAAAAGAAAAAAAGAAAATTTTGGATCAGAAGAAACTATGATGATATTTGAAGGTCTATTATGTAAAGGAGGAAATCATCTTTCCTCTGCTTATTTCAAGAAGGAAGAACTAGGAGGAATTAGGATCCCCAGAATGAGGTGGTGGTTATAAAAAGGAAGATTTTTTTTTATTTCACATAAGGAATAAATTCTTGCAAAATTTGAGCTCTCCAGAAATATTAAAGGTTGCTCAGATTGCTCTTCCTAAAACAGATCTTTTGATTTGCTAGATTACACAGTGGATAGAGCACTGAGCTTGAAATCATCCTGATGAGTACAAATATAGCCTCAGATACCCACTAGCTATGTGATCCCAGACAAGTCACTTAAGCCTGCTTGCCTCAGTTTTCTCATCTATAAAAGAAGCTGGAGGAGGATATGACATATCTTTGCTAAGAAAATTCCAAATGAAGTCATCAAGAGACGGAAATGACTAAACAGCCACAATAAATCTTTTAAGATTGGTGATCACTTGCTACTTATGTTGCAAATGTTGTACATGAAATGTACATGCTGAAGACATGTATCCAACAATGAGATTTTATGATCTTGTATCATCAGAGCTCACTGGAATAGCAAAATCTAATAGGAGATGCATTAGGAAGGTAAATATTCAGAAGCAGCATTCTGAGGTCTGCAAATATAACACGGAGTCGGGAAAAAAACCATCAAAAACCCGTATACTTTTATTAAATACTAGGTGGTAGGAATTATGCTTGGTGTTGATAGTACAAATATGAAAGTAAAACAGTTCCTACCCTCAGTGAGTTCACAATTTACTAAGGATGATATGAAAATTCAAGAGAAGTACAGGATAAACCCAAAAGAATGAGAAAGTGTAAACCCAAAAGAAAGAGAAAGTGGTAAGGGGACAGGGGGACAAAAAACTCGGGGAGTGAAAAATATCTGGGGGAGTGGGAGGGGAAAGAGAAAAACATGAAAGACAGAGACTGAGATAATAATGGTTAATATTTATGATGTGGACTTTAACCTTGTTCATTTGTTCCCCATTATCAGGATAATGAAAAACCCCATCCTGCCTTGTTTACATAGAATGATGTGAAATTGGAGTACACTCCTCCCTAGATTCAGTCCCTGCCTCCTCTACCTATATAAAAGCTTTTGTCACTCCAAACCAAACTTTTAGTCAGGTATTATATTAGCTTGAACCCATGATGCTATTTATATGTAAAATAAACAGCATTTTAAAATTTCATGCTCAGTATGAGTTCTACTACATCTATTAAGTGTTCCTGCTGGTTGAAAACTTTCTCACTTCTTTACATGAAGATGATTCCTCTCCACTGTGAATTATGTGATGTTTCTTAAGGTTTGAGGTATACAAGGAAATTTTCCCATATTTATTACATTCAAAGGGGTTCTCATTTTTTTATTATGTGAGTTTTGGACTTCAAGTACAGGCTACTCCAACATCAGTACATTCAAAAGATTTCTCTGCAATGTGAATTCTCTTATGTATATTAAGGTATCCCTTACGGCCAAAGGCTTTCCCACATTCATTACATTTGTAGGGTTTCACGCCAGTGTGAATTTTTTTATGTCTATAAAGACCTTCATTGCAGCTAAAAGTTTTCCCACATTCATTACATTTATAGGGTTTCATGCCAGTATGAATTTTCTTATGTCTATTAAGGTGTTCCTTAAGGCTGAAGACTTTTCCACATTCATTACATTTATAAGGTTTTTCTCCAGTGTGAATTGTGTTATGTCTATTAAGAAGTCCTTTAACACTGAAGGCTTTTCCACACTCATTACATTTATAGGGTTTCTCACCAGTATGAATTCTCTCATGCTTCTTAAGATTTCCCTTATGCGTAAAGGCTTTTCCACATTCATTACACTTATTGGGTTTCTCTCCAGTATGAATTCGCTTATGTATAGCAAGGCCTGCATGACTGTTGAAAGCTTTTCCACATTCAATACATTTATAGGGTTTCTCCTCAGTATGAATTATCTTATGTCTATTAATGCCTTCATTACAACTAAAGGCTTTTCCACATTCAGTACATTTATAGGGTTTCAATCCAGTATGAATTATCTTATGTCTATTGAGATGTCCCTTATCCCTGAAGGCTTTTTCACATTCATTACATTCATAGGGTTTCTCCCCAGTATGAATTCTTTCATGTACAGCAAGACCTGTCTTACAGCTGAAAGCTTTTCCACATTCATTGCATTTATAAGGTTTCTCTCCAGTATGAATTCTCTCATGATTATTAAGGCCTCCCTTATGACTGAAGGCTTTTCCACATTCATTACATTTATAAGGTTTCTTACCAGTATGAATTCCCTCATGTATATCAAAGCCTTTCTTACAGCTGAAGGCTTTTCCACATTCTTTACATTTATAGGGTTTCTCTCCAGTATGAATTCTCTTGTGTGAATTAAGGCTTCCCTGCTGTGTGAAGGCTTTTCCACATTCATTACATTTATAGGGTCTCTCTCCAGTATGAATTCTCTTATGTGAATTAAGGGCTCCATTCTGCCTGAAAGCTTTTCCACATTCAATACATTTATAGGGTTTCTCACCACTATGAATTCTCTGGTGTTTATTAAGGACTCCCTTACGAGTGAAGGCTTTTCCACATTCATTACATTTATAAGGTTTTTTACCGGTATGAATTCTGTCATGTACATCAAGGCCTTTCTTACAACTGAAGGCTTTTCCACATTGAGTACATTTATAGGGTTTCTCTCCAGTATGAATTCTCTTATGTGAATTAAGGGTTCCTTTCTGCCTGAAGGCTTTTCCACATTCATTACATTCATAGGGTTTTTCTCCAGTATGAATTCTCTTATGTGAATCAAGGCCTCCCCTCTTCCTGAAGGCTTTTCCACATTCGTCACATTTATATGGTTTCACTCCAGTAGGAGTTCTCTTATGTTGACAAAGGTATCCACTCTGGCTAAAAGTTTTGCTGCATTTTTTATACCATGTAAAAGATTTGTCTTCCTGAAGATTTTTCAGATGATTAGTAACATATAAATTGTAGCTGGAAGTGTTACCAAATTTATGAGATTTCTCTTCAGTATGAATTTCTCTATGTTCAGTAAGGCATGAATTGATTTGGAAGGTTCTGATTCTATGGGGTTCTCCTTGAGAATGCCCTCTATGATAATTAAGTTTTGAGTGGTTACTGAAAAAATTCTTGTATATATTAAACTTACAATGTTTTTTTAACATGGAAATTCTCTTCTGTTTAATTAAGTCAGAAAACCATTTGAAGTGCTTTCCAATTCTAAAATGTAAATGAAAACATTTTCCTGTAGAAACATTCTGTTTGGGAAGGAGGACTGAACTGAATCTGACTTTTCTTCCAAACTGAAATAAATATGGAACACTGAACTTGTGAGAAGTTTTTCTATGCTTAACTGTTAGCTTCATGGACTGTCTTTCCAGATTGTTTGTCTGCCTTTCTAATCCAGTTTCATAATTCCAATCTTTTCCCAATTTAGAATACCAGAAACTGTACTTTTTGAGTCTCTTTGTGGATGGCTCTCTTGTAGAAATACATTGCTTTGGAGTTAAAGTTGAGTGCTTAGCTTCACATTCTATTTTCTCAACAGGGGAATCTGAAAGAAACACAGGAAAGTGTCACCACCTATTACTCAGTGTTAATGGTAAGTGTAATGGTAAGTGGGGAAAGTAAAAGAACTGCTCATGACTTCTAAATTGTTTAAATTTTAAAACGTGAATTTTCAGAGATGAAACAATAATTCCAAAACCATAGAATTATACTTCAAGTTGATCTCTGGTAACAATGAAGAAGAGATAGTGATTGAAGCTGTGATTTTTATGGCTATGACGAATTCCTAGATGAAGCAAGTCCCTTTACCAAAGCCAGTTGCCACCTTCTCTGAAAGTTACAGCATGAGAGAAGCCTAAAATAGTGAACAGCGATATGTCACTGCCTTAGCGCACAAAGCAATGAACCTCCATTTAAGAAGAATTTCCTGAATTCAAATTTGACCTCAGATCCTAGTCAGGTAATTTAATTCTGTTGGCCTCAGTTTCCCCATCTGTCAAATGAGCTGGAGAAGGAAATGATAGACCATTCCAGGATCTTCACCAAGAAAACCCCAAACAGGGTCACAAAGTGTTGGACAGAACTCAAGGCCTTAGTAGAAATAGAGCACTGAGAGGTGAAGTGAATGGTACAATGTCACACAGATATTAAGTGTTAGAGGAAGGCTCTGCTAATTAGGAAGCTGGTGCTCTTTACATTGGGTAACACTTCAAATCCTTGAACCCTGCTTTCATGTTCTATGTTTCCCTGTACTAGGAAAGTTGCTAAATTTGATGAGATAGAAAGGCAAAGTGTGAATCCCAGTTATAATACTTATTAGGCAGGTGACCATGGACAAGTTAAAATATTATGGATTTTCACAGCCCTAATCTGTAAAATGGTGTTAATACACATGCACTGCATCCCAAATACTGATAAAACATTAGTAAACATGCTACCTGGATATTAATAATAGTTATTGTTAAAGGTCAATACTGACCTTAAAGGTAATTTTCCTTGAAGCAATGGAAATAGAAAACTGATTGCACCAATTCAAAATGGTAAAGGCCAAGTAGGAAGTGGATACAAGGTGTAAATGGCATCTTTATAGGGTCTCTCAGTGAAAAGAATGAGACAAATTGAAAGGCAAATGAACCAGGCAATAGGATGTAGCAATGGTTTGTTTTTGAAAATAGAGGTCAGACTTAATTATAACTAAAAATTATTTTCCCTTTATCTTTCACAAAAGCCTTTTCAAAGAGAAAAAATAATTAATAATTTAAGAAGAACAGAAAATAGTCATGGAAATATAGGATATTATCTAGCATATGGGTGGAAGGCCAAGCATCATCAAGAAGATTATAGCTTTTTCTGAAACTGGAGAGAAATACAAGGGCAGATTTAGTAGAAAACCATTTCTTGACATGAAAGGTGAGATTACAGGAGTGCAGGATGGACAACCACAGCTCTTCTCCTTAGGCCTATGGACCCTGAAAGAGAGCTCCAGGCCCAACATTTCAAAGGTAACTCACTTTAATGACTCAATCAGGCTCCTGCTGGCAGTGACTCCTGTCTCTGCCTATATTTCTGGTTCAGGGGTTTCCAGTTCCATCTGACCCTTTGTAAGCCCCTCTGAAGGTTTTCTTGCAGAGATTCATATCTCAGAGAAGTTTGCCATTTCCTTCTGCACATCATGTCACAGATGAGGCCAACAGGGTTAAGGGACCTGTCCAGGGTCTCACTGCTGGGAAGTGTCTGAGGTCACATTGGAACTCAGAATCATGAGGCTCCTTCAGTCCAGGGCTGTCACTCGGGGGACTCCACACCCTGCCCGCCTGGTTTTTACTCACCCTCAGAAATGCATCCGGGGTTTTCTTCCCTTGATAGCCAGGGGGCTTCATGTCTCTCCAGCTGAGAAATCACAGTTGGTTTAGTTACTGGAAGCCCTGATCAAGGGGAAATAAGTGGAAAGTGTTGAAAACAGAGAGATACCTCAGAACCCAGTCTTGGTTTCTCTCTAAAGAAAAGGGGCATGTCTGGAAATGCCAGTGGAGAAACAACAATGATCCCCGAAGGATGATTCCCTCAGCAAATGTGAGGGAAGAACACAGCGTCTGGTGCAGACACAGGACAAATGGGGTCACATTCACCCATTCCTAGTCTGCTGGGAGAAGTCTTTCCTTGTCTGCCCTGGGACGCTAGTGGAGAACCTGAAGTCTGGCTGGGCAGAGAGCATGAAAAACAGCCTCCAGGGCTGCAGAATAAAGCTGCTGATTTCCTGCTGTATAAAGCAAGGACTTTGAAGAACAACTGCTCAAAAACTGCCCAAAATGTCTGAAGGCATCTCTATATGAAAGGTATCTGTGTGACTCTCCCTCCTTGTCCAGCAAACTCAAATTCAGCCAAGCTCTTCAGCCACCCCACAGCCATGGACAGATGGAATTCACTGACCTTGCAGTGGCTCTCACATGATGCTCCCCCTGCCATCTCTGCAGGTTAGCATGGGATGCTCTCCCAACTCTGCCATGCCATGCTCTTTGCCCTTCAACTCTTGCAACCCTAATTTACCTTCACAGCTTAGCTGAGGATCTGCCACCTCTGGAATGAGGCTTTTCTTCATCCTCCTAGCAACTACTGCCATCTCCTTAGAAATGAATTGTTCTGTATTGACATGTACATATTTGGTGTCTGCTGGATAGTGTAGAAGTTCCATGAAGGCAGGGCCTGTCGAATTGTTCCCTTTGTTCCTTTTGTGACTACCATAGTTCCTACTACTGAGTCACAGCTAAATAAATGCAGATTGAATGACTGAAAAAAAAATTACCTTACCAAGAGAGACAAAGTTCTCATAGGTCTCCAGCATCACGTCCCTGTACATGTCCTTCTGGCCAGGATCCAAATAGCTCCATTCCTCCTGGGTGAATTCCACAGCAACATCATGAAATGTCAATAAATTCTGAAACATCACAGGATCTTAACGTGAGAGATGAAAGAAAATTTCAAAAGCCATCTAGTAGTGCAGGGTGGGGAGGAAGGGAGAGAGATACTCTGAACTCAAAACTTTAATCAAAAAGTAAAATAAATTTTTTAGAAAGTTTATTCTGTAGATTTTGATCTTCCCAAACTCACAGCCATGCAAAGGTGTGTTTTTGTTTCAGGAACAGAATGGAATGAGACCCTCTTTTTCTACCCAATTCTGAGTGCATCTAATCCATCAGCATCTGTCTTATCTACATATACTTGACGGACTACCAATGCACATCAGTTTCAACAGTAAGTGACTTGTCTCAAAATGGCATTCCCTGCTGAGATGATCTGGCCATTTTCTATTGAGTGTCTATGAGGAGATTTTGTAATGGTTTGGGCCTAGGAAAGCATATGATGAGACAGAGTGGCATGGTATAAAAAAGAATTCTTTCTTGTATGGGATGCTTCTCTGGAAAGGAATAACAAAAATTTAGTTGATGTAAAAACAAAAAAAAAAACCAAACAATTAAATGAATTTAAAAAACATAATCATGGCCTTTTATCCAATAACTTTATTGAGAACATGCCTAGAAAGTGTTTTGGGGGGATCAAAGATAACTGTTCAATGATATTTGCAACAGTCTAACTTGTTCTTGAAAAAACTGGGCAAATGGAAATGTCTAATCACTGGGAAATGTTATGTTTTGTGACATACTGATTGGAATACTATAACAGTATAAAAATTGAAATAAACCAAGAACATAAAGAAATGTGAAAGTGGAAAAAAGAACAGATCATTGAAACAATAATTTCATCAAAGAGAATGACAATAATGAGAAATCACACCAAAATTTTTGGGATGCAACCAAAGAAATACTTAGAGGAAAATTTACCTCTCTAAACAACAAAAAAGAAAAAAGCAGATCAATAAATTGGGCATGAAAAATAAAAAAAAACTAGAAAAAGAATAAATTAAAAATCCCCAATTACACACCAAACTGAAAACTGTGAATATCCAAGGAAACATTAAAGACATTAAAGGTATAAAAATTATTGAACTAATTAAGAAACCTAAAAGTTGGTTTTCTGAAAAAACAAACAATAACATGGACCAGCCATTGGTTAATTTCATTAAAAAAAAAAAAAGACTGTTCCTAGCATTACTTCCTATTCATTTGAAAGTACAATTGGTCAAATGCAAAAATAGGTTAAAAAAGCTAACTGAAAAAAATAATTCACTAAAACTTAGAACTGAAGAAATGAAAGTGAATGTCTCAATGAGACATCAGGAATCAGTCAAACAAATTTAAAAATAGAAGAAAATGTTCAATATGTCAATGGAAAAACAAATGACCTGGAAAATGGATCCAGGAGAGATAATCTAAAAATTATTAGACTACCTGAAAACCACTATGAAAAAAGAGCCTGGGCAATATCATTCAAGAAATCATCCCTGATATCCTAGAACCAGAATTCAATGATCACCTCCTGAAAGAGATCCCAAAATGAAAACTCTAAGATTTATGTAACTAAATTCCAATATTATCAGATCAAAGAGAAAATACTGCAAGCAGCCAAAAAGAAACAATTAAAAAATGGAGGAACCATAATCAGGATTACTCCAGACTTAGCAGTTTCCACATTAAAGGATCAAAGGGCCTGGAATATGATAATTCCATAGGGCAAAGGAACTTGGACTGCAGTCAAGAATCAACTATCCAGGGGCAGCTAGGTGGCGCAGTCGATAGAGCACCAGCCCTGAAGTCAGGAAGACCTGAGTTCAAATCTGGTATCAGACACTTAACATTCCCTAGCTGTGTGACCCTGGGCAAGTCACTTAACCCCAATTGCCTCAGCAAAAAGAAAAAAAAAAAAAAAGAATCAACTATCCAGCAAAATTAAGCATTATGTTTCAGGGAAAAAGATGGATATTCAATGAAATAGGGAATTTTCAATTATTTTTAATTAAAAGACTAGAGCTCAACAGAAAATTTGATTTTCAAATAGAAAACTCAAAAGAAGCAAAAAAAAAAAGGTGGTGAGGGTAAAACGGGAAGGAAAAAACATGTTTTTTAAAGATTAAAATGTTTACAAACATAAGGGAAAATGATAGATTTAATTCTTGAGAACTGTATCTTTGTTAGGGGTAAACTTAAAGGATATAGGTATAATTTGACTTTATTGTAGTGATATAAAAAGAGAGCTGGGGCAGAAAAGGGATTATACTTGAAGATGAGGAAAGGGGAGGTAAAATAGGGTAAATTACATCACATGAAGAAACAAAAACACTTATTACAGTTGAGGGAAAGAAGGGAGGTGGATGAGAATTGTTCAAACCTTAATCTCATTGGATTTGACTCAAAGAAAGAATAACAGACATATTTTCTTTGATACAGAAACTTGTCTCACCCTATAGAGAAGTAGGAGGGGAAATGGGAAAAAGAAAAGGGGAGACTAAAAGAAGGAAGAACAGAAATACAAGGGGAAATCAATAAGAAAGGGGGGAGAAGCTGTAAAGGGAGAGGGAAGATTGAGGGAGGTGGTACCAAAACACACTGGTGAGGATGGAAAGGGGGAAAGGAAAGAGAAAAGTATAACTTGGAGAAAATAAAATGGCAGGAAATACAGTTAATATATTTCAATTGTGAAAGTGAATGGGATGAATTCTCCCATAAAATGGAAGCAGAGAGAAGACTAAAAGCCAAAATCCTATAATATGTTGCTTACAAGAAACATATTTAAAGCAAAGTGACACATACAGAGTAAAGGTAGAAGACTGGAGCAGAATCTATCATGCTTCAGCTGAAGTAAAAAAAAGCAAGGGTAGTGATCCTGGATCTCACATCAAGCCAAAGCAAAAATAGATCTAATTAAAAGAGATGAGGAAGGAAACATTTTGTTAAAGGGTATCATAGATAATGAAGTAATATCAATACTAAAGATATATGCACCAAATGGTATAGCATCCAATTCCAAAAGGAGAAGGTAAGAAAGCTGCAAGAAGAAATAGATAGCAAAATTATACTAGTGGGAGATGTCACCTCATTCTATCAAAACTAGATAAATAGGACCACAAAATAAACAAGAAAAAAGTTAAAGACATAAACAGAATTTTAGAAAAGTTAGGTATGATAGACATTTGGAGAAAACTGAATGGGAACAGAAAGGAATATATTTTTTCTCAGCAGTACATGGAAACTACACAAAAACCGACCATGTGTGCATGGTCGTGATGCAATAAAAATTACCTGTAATAAAGGGTGAAGAAAAAATAGACCAGAAATTGATTAGAAACCAACTAATTTAATCTAAAAAATGAGTAAAATAACAAATCATAAAAACAACTGATATTTTCATCAAAGAGAATGGCAATAATAAGACAACATACTAAAACTTATGGGATATAACCAAAGCAGTTCTTAGGGGAAATTTTATATCTCTAGATATTACCTGAATAAAATAGAGAAAAAGAAGATCAAAAAATTGGGCATGCAACTAAAAAAGCTAGAAAAAGACTAAATTAAAACCCCCAATTCAATATTAAATTTGAAATTCTGAAAATAAAAGATGAGATCAATAAAATTGAAAGTAAGAAAACTATTGAACTAATAAATAAAACTAAGAGTTGGTTTTATGAAAAAACCAACAAAATAGATAAAATTTTAATTAATTTGATTAGAAAAAGGAAAGAAAACCAAATTGTTAGTATCAAAAATGAAAAAGATGAACATTCCACCAATGAAGAAGAAATTAAAGCAACAATTAGCAGCTATTTGCCCAACTGTGTGCCAATAAATCTGATAATTTAAGTGAAATGGATGAATATCTAAGAAATTATAACTGCCCAGAGAAGAAAATAAATTAAATAGTCCCATTTTAGAAAAAGAAATTGAACAAACTATTAATCAACTTCCTAAGAAAAATTTTCCAGGGGAAGAAAGATTTACAAGTGGATTCTACTAAACATTTAAATAACAATTAATTCTAATGCTATGCAAATTATTTGGAAAAATAGGGAAAGAAGGAGTCTGACAAAATTCCCTTTATGGCACAGATATGGTGCTGCTATCTAAGCCAGGTATGGTTAAATTGGAGAAAGAAAATTATAATATATTATCTAATTTGATCATCACAACAAGTTTGTGACATATTCTATGGATATTTTTATTCCAATTTTACAGAGGGGAAAACTGATTAAGAGAAATTCAGGGACTTGCCCCTGACCCCATAACTAGCAATTAGAAGTAATATTTGAACTCAGGTCTTTCTGACTCCAAGTATCACATTCTATTTTTTTATATCATACTACTAAAGAAATTTTTTTCTCTCTTTTTTTTTTCCAAAATTTTGAGGTCACAATTCTCTCCCTCACTCTTGCCCCTCCCCCACCCACTGAGAAGCAATATGACATCACTTAAACATGTGACATTATAAAAACTTATTTCCATTAAATAGATCTTTCATTGAAAAAATACTATTAATGTTTTCAAGTGGAATTCTAGATTCAATGATAAATTCAACATTTTCTATCCTAGACTTGCCATAAATGTTATTAGGGGGAAAAAATCTGATTAAAGAAAATTAGCTAGAGTTTTTCACAAAGAACAAAAGCATTAAACTATCAGTGATCACACTTCTTTTCCTGGAGTCAGAGAGAGAACACCACAGGAATTCTCAGTAATCAAAAAATTAATTAGAAATGTTCAGGCAGCGATCTAACACATTTTGTTGTTGTTGTTGTTGTTGTTGTTGTTGTTAAGATGGGAATAATCAGGTATCTTATTAGGATGGCTTCTTGGAGAGAATACATCTACAAAAGCTTTTAATAAAAAGCTGTCTATCAGCTCTAGAAGCAGAGGCAAACCCCGAATACCAAGAAAAGCTCAGGATGTGAAAACAGAAACTTACCTAAAAAAAACTGGGGAAATGTATATATGCAAATATTTACATATATTTCATACATATGCATGTGTGTATGCATGTGTATATAATAGTTGTTTAATATTATTAGGTTAAATGTGTTTACTGTCAAAGTAATGTTTAAAAAATTCTCAATTTGAATAAAGATCAGGGAATTACCAATTCAGAACTGAAAAGAAAACTTCTAGGTCATTAAATCCAACCCTTTCATTTTATATGAGGACTTCCTCAAGGTGTCCGGGTATCCAGGATTGGATCAAATCTACATTTTCTTGACTCCAAATCCATCATTCTATTCAGTGAGCTTCTCAATTTGTTATTTTCTCCAAAACAATCCCATAAACTCTGAATAGAAAATGCCATCTGCATGGAAAAAAAGAACTATGGAGATTGAATGTAAATCAACACATTTTCTATTTGTTTTTTTTTTTTCTTTTCTCCCATGGTTTTTCCCCTTTGTTCTAGTTTTTCTCTTCCAACATGATTCATAAAGAAATGTGTATTTTAAAAGTTAATATGGATGTTTAACTAAAAAAAACCAGAACAATTAATAAAAATTGTTATTGTCTTTTTGTAAAAAAAAAAAAAAAAGAAAATTATAGACCAATTTTTCTAATGAATATTGATGTAAAAATCTTAAATAAAATATTAGCAAAGAGATTACAGCAAGTTATCACTAGGATAATACACAATGACCAAGTAGGATTTATACTAGGAATGCAGAGCTGGTTCAATATTAGGAAAACTATTAGGAATAACCAATAACCAAACTAACAGAAATCATGTAGTTATATTCACAGATGCAGAAAAAGCATTTGACAAAATCTAACATCCATTTGTATTAAAAAAAAATAGTAGAGAGCATAGGAATAAATGGAGTTTTTCTTATAATGGTCAGTAGCATGTATCTAAAACCATCAGCAAGGATCATATGTAATGGGGATAAACTAGAAGCATTCCCATAAGATCAAAAGTGCAACACAAAGGTGCCCACTATCACCATTACTATTCAATATTGTATTAAAAATATTAGCTTTAGCAATAAGAGAAGAAAAAGAAATTAAAGGAATTAGAGTAGTTAATGAGGAAACAAAATTATCATTCTTGGCAGATGATAAAATGATACACTTAGAAAATCCCAGAAAATCAACTAAAACACTACTAGAAACAATTCACAACTTTAGTAAAATTGCAGGATACAAAATAAATCCACATAAATCAACAGCATTTGTATATATTACCAACAAAGTCCAGCAGCAAGAGATACAAAAAGAAATTCCATTTAAAATAACTAGATAATATAAATTTGGGAGTCTATCTGCCAAGACAAAGTCAGGAACTATAAGAACATAATTACAAAACACTTCACACACAAATAAAGTTAGATCTTAACAACTGGAAGAATATTCAAGTGTTCATGGGTAAGCCAAGCTAATATAATAAAAATGACAATTCTACCTAAATTAACCTACTTATTTGTGCCATACCAATCAAACTGCGAAGAAATTACTTTACAGAGCTAGAAAAAATAAGTTCATCTGGAAAAACAAAAGATCAAGAATTTCAAGGAAATTAATGAAAAAAAAATGCAAAGAATGTAGCCTAGTTGTACCAGATCTAAAACTATATTATAAAGTAGTGGTCATCAAAAACATTTAGTACAGGTTAAGAAATAAAGCAGTTGTTTAGTAGAATAATCAATGACTATAGTAATCTAGAATTTGATAAACACAAAGACCTCAGATTCTGGGATAAGAACTCACTATATGACAAAAATTGCTGGAAAAAATGGAAAATAGTATGGTAGAAAGTAGGCACTGACCAACACCTAACAATCACTATGAAGTTAAGATTGAAATGAGCTCATGATTTGAATATAAAGGGTGATACTATAAGCAAGGGATAGTCTACCCCTCAAATCTGTGGAGAAGGAATTTATGGCCAAATAAAAACTAGAGAACATTATGAAATGCAAAATGGATAATTTTGATTACATTAAATTAAAAAGGTTTTGTACAAACAAAACCAATGCATCCAAGATTAGGAGGAAAATAGAAAACTGGGAAAAAATCTTTATATCCAAGGGTTCTGATAAAGGCCTCATTTCTTTTTCTTTCTTTTTTTTTTTGTTAAAGCTTTTTATTTGCAAAACACGCATGTGTAATTTTTCAACATTGACCCTTGCAAAACTTTCCGTTACAAATTTTTCCCTCCTATCCCCTCCCCCTCCCCTAGATGGCAGGAAGTCTAATACATGTTAATTATGTTAAAATATTTGATAGATCAAATATGTGTATATATATTTATACAGTTATCTTGCTGCACAGGGAAAAAAAAAAAACCTGAGAAGGAAAACATAATGTAAGCAAACATCAATAGAGAGCATGAAAATGCTACGTTGTGGTCCAGACTCAGATCCCACAGGCCTCTCCCTGGGTGTATATGGCTCTCCTCCATCACTGAACAACTGGAACTGGTTGGAAACATCTCATTATTGAAGAAAACAATGTCCTTCAGACTTGATCATCATATAGTCTTAATGTTGCCGTGTATAATGATCTCCTGGTTCTGCTCACTTTGCTCAGCATCAGTTCATGCAAGTCTCTCCAGGCCTTTCTGAAATCATCCTGCTGGTCATTTCTTACAGAACAATAATATTCCATAACATTCATATACCATAATTTATTCAGCTACTCTCCAACTGATGGGCATCCATTCAGTTTCCAGTTTCTAGCCACTACAAAAAGGGCTGCCACAAACATTCTTGCACATGTGGGTCCCTTTCCTTCCTTTATGATTTCTTTGGGATATAAGCCCAATAGAAACACTGCTGGGTTAAAGGGTATGTACAGTTTGATAACTTTTTGAGCATAATTCCAAATTGCTCTCCAGAATGGCTGGATCCATTCACAGCTCCACCAACAATGTATCAGTGTCCCAGTTTTCCCACATCCTTTGCACCATTTGTCATTATCTTTTCCTGTCATTTTAGCCAATCTGAGAGATATGTAATGGTACCTCAGAGTTGTCTTAATTTGCATTTCTCTAATCAATAGTGATTTAGAGCACTTTTTCATGACTACAAATAGTTTTAATTTCATCATCTGAAAATTGTCTGTTCATATCCTTTGACCATTTATTGATTGGAGAATGGCTTGAATTCTTATAAATATGAGACAATTCTCTATATATTTTAGAAATGAGGCCTTTATCAAAACCATGAAATGTAAAGATGATTTCCCAATTTATTAGTTTATATGTCTTTCCAGCTTTTTCTGAAATCTGCCTGCTCACTATTTCTTATAGAACAGTTATAATCCAATACATTCATATACCACAACTTATTCAGCTATTCACCAACTAATGGGCATCCTCTCAATTTTCAGTTTCTGCCACCACAAATTGCTGCTTTTTTGTTTGTACATGTTCATCCTTTTACCTTTGTTATGATCTCTTTGAGTTACAGACCTAATAGTGGTATTTTTCAAAAGGCATACTTAGTGTATTTTTTGGACATAATTCCAAATTGCCTTGCAGAGTCATTGGTTCACAACTCCACCAACAGTGCATGAGTCCTTTTTTTTTTCAGCTAATCTGATAGCTGTGAGGTGATACCTCAGAATTGTTTTCATTTCTCTAATCTATAGTGATTTAGGACATTTTTTTCATATGACAATAGCTCTAAAAACTGTCTCCTCTTCTCCTTTTTCCATTTATCATCTCCTAGGGAATGACTTGTGTTCTTATAAATTTTACTCAGTTTCCTGAGTATCTGAGAAATGAGACCAGCATCAACGATACTTACTATAGACATTTTTCCCCAGTTTTCTTTTTTCCTTCTAATCTTGGTTGCATTGATTTTGTTTGTAAAATTTATAAATTTGTTATAATCAAAATTATTCATTTTACATCTCAAAATGCTCTTTAGCTCTTTAAGCTCCTTGAGGATAGGGACTGTCTTGTGCCTCTTTTTGTATCCCCAGTGCTTCACAGTACCTGACACATAATAGGTGCTTTTAAAATGTTTATTGATTAAATGATATAGTAGAGAAAGTGATGGCACTCTCAGAAAAAGAACTCAGTCACTCAAGTTATTCAAGAGTAATATCCAAACCCCTCTCACAGGAATTCAAAGACTTCTGCCATCTAATACCATCTCCTTTATAACATTCCTAGATAAAGGAAGGCATTGAATAGTGGATACAGAAACAGCCTGAGTTATGAAGATTTGGGTTCAAGTTCCTTTTGAGACATAGATTATATGCCCCAGATATACCATTTAACATCTCCGTACCCAAGAAAACTAATACAAGAAATTATAGAGCAATTCCTGTCCATCATGGGTAGAAAGTTTCATCCTACATGGATAAAACTAAATCTGGTCCATTAAAAAAAAATCCCCACCATTCCTCCCAAGAGCCTTCCACTCCAGCCAGTCTTCTTGGAAGTTCCTCTAAGGGAAGGGCACATTCACATTGGGTAGGGATGGTCCATTCATGTTTCTTTTGCCTTTGTCTCAAGAGAAATAATCCATTTGGACCTTTACTTTATTTGAATCCATATTAATCAATTTTATGGATTCATATCAAAGTTCTGTATACAAGGTCCCAAAGTTGGGACCTGCAGATTTCTAAGTTCACTTGCTTAACTACAGGAACTTGTTTAACTATAGGAATATAACTGAAAGCTCTGAACCCTTGTTTTGTTTTGTCTTGTCATTGTGACCAAGCCCAGTTTGGCAGAGATCACAACTACGTTGAAAGTTCTCCAAAATATTATTGTACTTCCAGACCAATTACTCTTCTAACAACAGCAGACAACCATCTTATGACTACTTAGGTCACTGTGATAGTTTATATCATTTCCTGTTGTCCAAATTAAGAAGTTCCACTCAACTTGTGACCCTGCTGACATATTGCTTATTTTAGCTTATGCATCACATGTAAACCAATGGAATTATTCTGTAATTGGTATAGCTATTCCAAAACGTCCGGATATCTAGCCAATAAAAATAGGGCCCTGGAAGGAGGAGACAACTCAAATACTAAGGAAAAGCTGAGGTCCACTTCATTAGAGACCATGAACCCTTTAATAAAGTGCCATTGGCTCAGACCACTCCCTCTGCCTCTTTTATTGTAGGTGGGATAACTTCAATCTCCATAATGTTGGTGACCTCAGATGGGACTGATTTATCTAAATTTAGAAGTTCTAGAGCACTTAAAATCTGTTTTTATAAAAATTACATGGTGGTTAGAATTCATGGGATTGTAATTGATATGATTCCCAGTGTATCTTCAGGTATTATCATCAAGGAATTCTATTAGGTCAATGATTTATGATGGCAACAACTCTATAGGGTCCACATCTATGATTTACAGGTGGAGTACTCAAGGGGAAGGCTGGGAGAACTATTCTTGGTACAAGCTGAGTCAGACTTCTCCTGACTTGATTTCCTAGGAAATGGAAAATATTCTACTTTTAAGCCTGACTCAATAAAATTGGCTAACAAATGACTACAGCCTGGAACTGACATGAAGTGAAGAAAGGAAGGAAGCTACCTTATTGTATAAGGTCACATTTTTTTCTATGGCAAATTTCTATAATCATGGCAGGTTAACAATATAAATAAAAGATTAAATCTATATTTCAAAGGTTAATACTTGGACCTATCTGAGCTATTACAATAAAATACAGGCATGGGGCAGCTAGGTGGCGCAGTGGATAGAGCACCAGCCCTGAAGTCAGGAGGACCTGGGTTCAAATCTGACCTCAGTCACTTCCTAGCTGTGTGACCCTGGGCAAGTCACTTAACCCCAATTGCCTTAGCAAAAAGCAAAAAAAAAAAAAAAAAAAAGCAAAAATAAATAAATAAATAAAATAAAATACAGGCATAAAGTTTGAGTGTTTAACCTAAAATTTTGGTCCTTCCTAAAATTAATGTGATGTTGATATCCTAAAATTAATGTGATATTGATGAATGTGAATATGATAAAATAGTTTGTGTATCAAATTGTTGTTCTATTAATTATTTAGCAGAAACATCTTTAATTTTGCTTTTAAATTTTAAAAAATGAAAAAATATCCTGTTATTAAATAGGAAAAACCAATTTTATTTCAGTTTATTATTATCACCTGAAAGTTGAGTAGATCTTGAAAGGCAAACCTATTTATACAATGTCTTGAAATTGACTACTCAATGCATTTATCCATTCCACCCTAGAAAGGAATACCCTGGAGTCAGAACTAAGAAGATTTGGCCAGCGAATGGACACTATGGGAGTGGAGCTGGGGGTGAGGGAGGAGATGATTCCAAGACTCCAGTGACAGGAAGAAAGATGGCCCCCTGCAAAGAAACAAGAAGTCTGGAGCAATGGCAGGTGGGGATGAGGGGAAGGTGAGTTTCTATTTTGGAAATGTTTTATTGGGACAGCCAGATGGACATGTCTAGCAGGTGGATTGTGACACAAGGGACACCAGGAGACAAGTTGGTCTGGCAAGGTTGTTCTTCCCTCACTCTTCCAACCTTGACATGTCTGTACTTCTTACCTTTCTCTTGAAGGTCATGGCCCTCCAAATTCATTCCTTCTCCAGGGTTTCCTTGAGATTCTAACCTTTTCCAAGTCTTATCTTCCTAGAAAGATGGAAAAGTTATCTTAGAATGGATTCTTGCTTCTCAGGGTGTAAAATTAATCTAGGTTCCTAATTTCATTCAAAAGGCACAGACTTAAAAGGAGTAAGTACAAGTTTAATAAACTTTAATAAACTTGTACTACTCAGAATCTTGATTTGAACAAGACATAAGGATAGAGGAAACTTGTAACAGAAAAATAATGCACAACTTAACAAGTATTGTTATCACAGTAGTAATAAAAAGAAAGAGACAAACAGTAACATTCATCATTGCTATTTCAGGAAACATCAATTCCTGAGTTGGACTCAGAGAACTGAGGACAGTTAAATCTAAGATTAGAAAGGATCATCACCTGGCTGACTCCTTTTATGTTCAGCATAATCCACAAAGAATAGACTGGCTGTATTGCCCTGGACAAGTCATTTTAACTGTTTGTCTCAGTTTCTTCAATTGTAACATGAAGCTATTCCAATTATATTTCCTAGCTCACAGTCATGGTGACAATCAAATGGGAGAAAATTTGTAAAAAGCACTTGGCCCAAACAAAATGACACCCATATAAATACTCACCTTTAGTTCATCTTAAAAATGGGCCTAACGAAGGCATCTATTCCTCAGAGTTATTGTGAAGATTAAATGAGATAATATTTTTAAAAAGCATTTAGTATAGTGCCTGGCACATAGTAGGCACTCTATACATATTTATTTCCTTCCTTGATAACCTATCTGAAAAATGGAGAGGAGAGTAAAAGCATATACCTCTCAGGGCTGTTATGAGAATTAAATGAAATAACTATGTTGAGTGCTTTACAAAAGTTTTAAGATCTTCCCAAAAAAAGTTATTTAAAACTAAATACAAAATAAATAAGAAAAAATAAAATGGAAAAAGACAGAAAACAGGAAAAATAAATTGTCATATGCCCAGAAGAACTTTAGGGAGGATTCAAAATATGTAACAGCAAATTTCCATTTTAAGGAAGCCCTATATAATAACAGAAGACATTATAATATGAATATCCATCTTTTCTTTGCTTCCTTGTAGGTTATTCTTTTGTTCTTTGCTGTACAATTTTTACTTTATTCTCTTTTCCCCTTTCACCATGTCCACTTCTCCTAAGCAGGCTACAAGAAATCATGGGCATACTTATGTACACATATACATACAAATATATACCTACAGGCACCCCCCCATATATATATATACACACCCATCCACACTCTTCCACCTATATATCTATATACACATTTAAACTTACATGTATACATACACACATCACCCATCCTTACCCCTCCACACACATGCATATATCTATATACACTTACACACCTATATGTTTATATACACATACACATATATCCATCCTTATTCCTCCACACATATTCATGTCTATACACCTACATATACACATATACATACATCGAAATGCATGTACATACACATGCATGCATACATATACACATTATAGTTACATATTTACCCATCTACACCCCCACATTCATAAATCTATATACAAACTTACACATATCTGCATGCACACACATACACATCCACACATATACTCATGCATTTACACATACACAGATAATCCACCCAGACACTTACATGCATACACATGTATACAACCCCATCCCTGACATATATGTATATATGAACTCTTACATGCACCTAATATGCAATATACATACAAATATATACCCATATACATCCCGCACCACACACACATATGTATCTATATACACACATATACACTTACATGCACATACACACATATCCACCTACATACATTGAAATAGTTACATTTATCTATATGTACACACAAATATATATATATATATATATACATACATCAAAACACACACAGCCTACATCTACATGCACATACACAGCCACACAAACATAGACATGTATGCCCATCCATACCCCACTCCAAAACATACATGTCTGTACATACTCATACACTGACATACATACACATACAATGAAATATACATGTACACACAGGCACCCACATATAAACTCAGACATTTACACAGACAGACACACGCATCTAAACCAATACCAGCAGGGCTGACACATAATGTCCATCTCTCTCCTGGTTCAGTTTCCCTGTCAGAGAACAAGGATCCCAAGGCCTCCCTCGCGGTTTTCTAACAAACTCTACCTCGGCTCCTTGTTACAATGTGGCTGGAAGTCTCCTCTTCCCTGTACCCGCTAACTCTGCTTCTTTCCCTGGCCTGGCTATTCCTTACCCTCTCCCACTGGGGATCTTTCCCTCCTCTCCCCCACTCCCACTCCCGTAAAACTGAACATCCACCCTTTATAAAGGGTTACCTATGATCATTCATGCTCACAAAACCGGGTCAAAGTAGGTCCTTGAATCCACATCGCTCCTGACTCCCCTACCGCTCCCCTTTTTACTCGAGGCTTACTTCAATAAAGTGCTATCTCCCCCATACACTGAGACCCGTGAGGGCAAGGCCTCTTTTTGCCTTTTCCCAGAGGCGCTTAATCAGTTCTTACAGTCTGGTTATTTACATCTTCTCTGTTGGCACAGGAACTGCTTAATGCTGTCTGCAGGTAATCCTCAGGGACACAGTACACCCGCTTTTAACCACTGGGAAAAAAAGCAGGACTCAAGGGACTACCTCAGGTCACACAGTCAGATAGCCTCGGGGTCAGAATAAGAACCCAGGACCCTCGGGATCCATTTCTCCCTTCCCCAGATCCGGAAGGCGTCTCTCCACCTGGGCTGCCCCAAGTCAGAACGCTCCCACGCACAGACACTCACCCTCGAGGCTGGTAACTAAACCCAACCTCCACTTAAGCGGAAAAGGATGGAAATAGACATCTCAACTGCGCCTGCTCAGAAGTAGCGTGGCCCTTGCTAGCATCCATCCGAACTCCAGCGTTCTTTCCTTGCTTTTGGGAAATGTAGTCTTGCGGCTGGCGCGCAGGCGCATGAGCTAGTTCAAGTCACACTTCCCCCGCCCCTCCTTAAAGGAATATACTTTAAGTGCCTATTGTGGGAGCGGTGGTGGGGTAACTGTGCGGGTGAGGGTTGGGGCTGCTTCCCGGAGGCTAACCTAGACCTTCCCTGCCCTCAAGGCGCTTCTTTTTGGGGGCAGTTGGGTGAGGGAGGTAAAGCCAGACACAGAAGCGACTGTAAAATATTTGCTAAATAAATATCCAATTCGCAAAAATTTCTGGTGCTTCTAGAAACTCCCTGTCCAGGTTCTAGGGCTCAGTCGGGCAAAGTGACGTCGTTTCCCTCCTGTTCTCCCTCCCCAACTTTTCATTAGCATTCTACAAAGAAAACAAGTTAAAAAAACCTAATTCCCAGTGGGGCAAATACACCAGAAATAATTATAATATATTGCTACTGATGAAAAAGTTAAGTAATGGTAGAAACAGATTTTTAAGCAGCTACTAGGAACTGCCAAACAGAGTGGGACAGGAAAGAAATGTTACAAATCAGAGAAAAGAGTGAGCAAAGTATACCTCCTGAAACAGAATTTGCACTAGGATTGTGATAGGAGTGAGGTAATTAGAAGATGAAAGAGAGCATTATAAGGAGAAGGAACAGCTTAAGTCAAAACTCAGAAACAGTGACTGCCATTATTGTGCCACAATTTCATGTCTCAGTTTCCCTCAATTGTTCTGTCTCAGTTTCCCTTAATTGTTCTGCCTCAGTAGCAAACCCATCTCCCCTTCTGACCACTGAGATAATTGAGCTATAGAGTTAGCATTCCAAAGAGTCATAAAACCTCCAGATGACCCATCTCAAACACCTAGACATATCCCTTATCTTTTGGCTTCAGACTCAGTGTCCTAACTTCTTTTCAAATTTAATCACAATTTATGATCCTTTCTCTATACCTTCAACCTGTCAGAATTCAATTGATAGTCCTTTCCTGGTACTCCAATCCCCCCAGTGCCCTACCTCTCCTCCTGCCTCTTGAGCTCTTTGTTCCCCTGAACATGGGGAGCCCTATAAGAATCCTTGGAGCAAACTCGCTAATTGCTGGATACTTTGAGATCCAGAAGGTTGGCTAATAGTTGCCAGTCTAACTCTCTGGGACTGGGTGCTTTGAGACAAGAGTCCCATTCAGTTCCACTCCATAACTATGAATTCTAAACTCTCCAATAACATCAATAAAATATTAATAGTCTCCAATCTATAGTACTGCCTCAGTTTCTCTCAGAGCATTACACTATCTCTGGGGATAGATGAGGAGACTGGCCCATAGATAAGTTCATGTTAGGAGTGGAGTCAGATTTTGAAAGTCTTTGAAAGCCATTTTTGAGAATCTTGGACGTTATCCTGGGGAAAATTAAGTCATTGAATGCTATTGACTGTCAATTCAATGCTTCTTTAAAAGTGTAATAAAATAGGTCTAGATTATTTGTATTTGAGGGCCTTGTAAAGGATTCAGGCCAGCAGTATTTCATCCTGTGGTCCAAAAAGCTTATGCCTTCATTTCATTTTTCTAAGCCATCACCATTGGGTATCATGTCCCACCTCAATCTTTCTTTACTAAATATCCATCCTAATTTGATTTGTAAGTTCTCCTGACATCTTCTTCCCTCTTTAATCATCTCCCCCTTTCCTTTTTTTCCTTGGAATTACTTCTCTGTGTCTTTACAATATCATTATTAGAATTATTTCTCTTTTTGTAATTAGAATATCATTTTTGAGAGCTTCCCATCTTTCCTCATCTGATTTTCTCTGAAGAATTTTGGTTCATAAGTTCCTATCCAACCTTCCTTTCAGTCTTTTGAAATCTCTCCCAGAATCCTGGATCACAGATTTAGATCTGGAGGGGTATTTTGAGCCTGTCAAGTCCAACTTGCTCATTGTGAGACACCAAGAACTGAGGGGACCAGCTCAGAGTCACATAGCAAGTAGGTCTTGCCACTGCCCTTCGATCTGTAGGGTGCATGACAAAGACTATCTCATTTGATCTTTAAAACAGCTTGGAAGACAGGTGGTGATGGTGGGATTCTCATTTTATAGATAAGCAAACTGAGACTGAGGGTCTTGTCCAGGGTCACATAGTGAGGATCTGTGTGAGGCAGAATTTGAACCCAGGTCCTCTTGGCTCCAGATCCAGTGCTATTTACTCCATCACTTAGTTGATCAAGGCTGATGAGATCCCCAAGTGGAGTGCTAGAGAGGGAGAATAGAAGAGGGCCCAGAACAAAACCCTGAGGGACACCATGATCTAAAAGAGCATCCAGCAAAGGGGACTGAGAAAGATTGGCCAGGTAGATGAGGAAATGATGAGATGAGTAGGAGGGAGAGATGTCCTGAAAATCTCGAGAAAAGAGAACATCAAGGAGAGGAGAGTAATCAGCAGTGTTAAGGGCTGCAGAGAGCTCAAGGAGAATGAGGATTGAAAAAGCCACTGGATTTGTCAATTTAGTCATTAGTAATTTTATTTTTAGAGCATTTATAAACTTTAATTTAGTCAAAGAAACTATACAGGGGAAGTCCCTGTTCAAGACATAAATATACTACTGAAGGATCCAAATTGTACCAGACGTGACATTTCCCTTTTTTTGGCCTCAGTAACTTTGGAGAGATCTGTTCTGGTGGAATGAGGTCAGATGTCATACTGAAGAGAATAAGATTAAGAAAGTGAGAGGAGTGGAAGTGGAGACAGTAGATGGCCTGTTCCAGGAGTTTGGCTACAAGAGGCAGAAAAGATAGAGAATGGTGGTTAGCAAGGATGAAAGGAGAAAGTGAGGGTTCTCCCAAGATGGGGGAGACTTGGGACATGTTTGTAGGCCATGGGAAAAGAGCCAGTAAAGAGGGAGTGGTCAAAATAGGTGAGAGAGTGGGGATGATGGAGGGGTTGATCTGTTGGAGGAGATGGGATGGAATTGGATCACTTGAGCAGGTGAAGGAGTGAGCCTTGGTAAGGAGCAAGGGCTCCTCATATGTGAGAAAGGGTGAAGGTGCAGAGAGTGACAGAAGGAAAGGAGATGAAGAAGAGAGCCGACACAGGCATTCACAATGAATGGCCTCCACTTTGGGAGGTAAAATATGAGCCAGGATTCTCAGCTGAGAGAATGGGGAGAGGGAGCCATGGGAAGTCTCAGAAGGGATGAAAAGGATTGGAAGGGATGCCCTGGAGGGTGGGCAAGTGAACAGATAAAGGAGGCATAGTGGGATTTCCCAGCATCAGTGAGGACCCCGTTGAGGTTGTTTAACATAAGTGTGTAGTGAACCCTGTCAAGAATGGTTGTGATTTTTTCCATCTCAGCAGCACATCTACAAGAGTAAAGGTGAAAAATTATGGGAGAAATTCATGGCTGTAGCTTGGCTGTGTGTGGTTGGTGATATGATAAAGGGCCAAATACTCAAGAGAGGCAGACAGGATAGTAGTGATTGGGTTCGTGGTTGTTCAGTCATTCACTTATGCCCAACTCTTTCCTATCCCATGGAACACATCGGGCCAGGACCTTTTATCCTCCACTGTCTCTCAAAGTCTGTCTGGGTTCATGTTCTTTGTTTCCAGGAGACTTTCTGTCCTTTCTCTCCCCTTTTCCTTTTCCCATCAGCTTTTCTCAGCATCAGAGTCTTTTCCAGTGTGGTCCATTAAGTGCATATGGCCTAAGAGAGAGTTGAGGGATCAAGGGATTGGAGCTCATGGTGCCAATTATGTGGACCATCTTATGGGACCTCAGGTATCAGACAGGTTAGTAAGATGGAGAATTTAATGGCATCAAGGAGTGGGAACTCCTGGGACTCATCTCTAATATAGTCCTGAAAGAAAGGGGATATCAGGAAATCTAGATTTGAGTAAATATTAGTGATCTGGGATCACTGGAGTGTGGCCATCTCCACACTGTAGTGCAGAAAGGATCTACACAAAAGAAATTTATAAGAAATTCTAGTAAAGAAAGAAGTGGGGTTCCAGAAGAGAAGAGGTTCTTCTCTAGGAAGGAAGGAACAACTATGTACTAGACAGAAAGAAAAGGAATTTAAAGGCAGTTTGTGTTTGTGTGTGTGAATATGTTTTGTCTTCTTTTTCTCTTAGCTGAGTTAAAAAGGAAAAAAAGATGTGGCCATTTTAGAATTTAAAAGTATTTATAAGGAATCTTTATGCAAACTAACCCGAATTTTTCTTAAGCTTCCAAATTGCTCTCCCTAGAGGGACTGGGAATGACCAGGGCCACTACTTGTTGACTTATGTCCAGTCCAGCCTACCAAAGAATGGTAGGCTTCCCCATAACTCCTAGCTCTAGAGTCAGCCTCAGTTTCTCTCTAGATGGGTCCCTATGTTTCCCAACTACCCAGGATCCCCAAACTCTTCCATGGGGACTCTGGATTTTGTAAAAAGATGTGATCTATCTCCACATAGCTTGGGGAAATCTAGGGAAATCCATTTTACACTTTAAAATCTTTCTCTCTTCCCAATACAGCAACCTACATAGGGAAGAGTACAAAATGTAGGGGGTTCCTAGGGGTCTGTGTCTCCATCTCAGATCTCAAATAATTTCCTGCTATTTCAGAGTCTAGCAGAATGGAGTTTTTGAGGTAGAAGAAGAGTTTTCTCCCAGAAATTTGACCTAAATTATTGTGTGTTTAAATTTAAATTGTGTATGATAGAATTACTTTCAATTTATGCATTTGGGATTAAGATTTTAGAAATTTGTGCATTAATAATGAAGTATTGCTACTAGAAGTTTAAATCTGTATTTGATTTGATTTTAAGTTTTAAAAAAGGTTATTAAAACAAAGTTCTCTAATAACTTACCTATAGAGGTCACATATTTATATCTCCTAATTAGATGAAATATGTTGCTTTCTAAATTGTATATTGAGCAACTTGTAAAAATTATGAGCTATGCTTTAAAATTTTGTCAGCTCTGCTGGACAATATGTATACGTTTTATGGAATTTGGTCCAAAGTTATTTAGATGTTATCTATATTGTGAATCTTAAAGTTTAAAAAAGGTGGTTTTATTTTATTTGTTTATTTATTTATTTTGTTAAGGCAATTGGGGTCAAGTGACTTGGCCAGGGTCACACAGCTAGGAAGTGTTAAGTGTCTGTGGTCAGATTTTAATTCAGTCCTCAGAAAAGGTGGTTTTAAAAACAAGAGACAAGAAAAATTGATTTGCAAAAGCAATTAATAGTTTGAATGGAATATGCAGTTAGAATCTCACAAGCCAAATATTTACTTTTAAAATAACTTTTAAAAATTGTTGTGTATGTTAAAATTGGAAACTTGACTGAGTTACATGAGATTCCTATCCACTTTTGTGATAGGCTATGTTATGTCTATTGGGCTATCACTTATGAAAATTGTGAGATTGTTTTTTGGGATTATTGTTATAATATTAAAACTTAAAATTGATACATATTATTGATGAAGATTATGATGTTGATCGAAGAGAAAGAAGTAGAAGAAAAGAATAAGACCAAATGATTGGTTCAAGGACCCCAAAATGACATGGGTTATGTAGATACCAGATGATGGTAAGCACCAAAAGTTGGGGTTGGGTCAGGTGAAGAATTCACAGTGGCCTTTCTCTTTGGCAAAAGTTAGATTTATTTAGGAGAGAGGTTGCAGGAAAAATGTAGGGATATCATAGATCCAAGGAATGGAAATATGAAATACGAAATAGAGTGGGAGAGCATAGAAAGGGGTTTTAATAATTAATGATGGGAAAGGCAAGTTCCTTAGTAAAACTTGGCACTTGGCAAGAGAAAGGAAACTAAGGCTAAGGGCAGGCTAAATCCTGAAAGGGGCTTAGCATCTTAAAAGTTAATTAGCTATAAGAAGTGGGGTTGGGAAGCATAGTGGAATCAGGAGAACTACCTAGTGTCATGGGGGAAGGAAAGACACCCTGGGACAGAGTACCTTGGTGAACTGACACAAAGGAAGGCAGCAGCCATAGGTTGGCCCATAAGTAGATTTTATAAGGAAGTTTAACCTCAGGGACATGACGGGGATTCCTGACAGGGCATGGCAAGGTAAGACTGCTCTAGACCTCTACAGAGAGTGGCTCTCTGGGGTTTGACATGGCTTGGATTTCAGACTATACCACCTCCCCAAAGGGTGGAAGCATGGAGCTAAGCAGATCTCTATCACTGCCTTCTTCTTGCCTGCCTCAGTGATTCTAAAATGGGGTTGGACTGGGAGAGGAAGTGAATTTAGCCCCTTCTATGGGTCCATTCTCTTGGTTCGTGAACTTGATGGGTTTGGAAAAAGCTTGGTTCTGGGTGTGGAGTTCCAATCTCTTCACCTTTAGGTTTCTGATTGGGATTTTTGGTAGTTAATCCAAAATTTAAGATCAAAAACTGTAGACTAATGATGTGCATGATCTGTTGGCTTGGAAAGGTGAAGGCTTAGCCTACCCATTCATTCCTCACTGAGTTTGGCTGGCTGCTCCTTAGATGTGAGAAAACAAATTCACTCTTTGGAGTTCACTCCCCCCCCCTTTTTTTGCCCTCTTCTCCCCCCCTTAAATGAAATTCCTTTAACATTAATTGCTTCTATTGTTTAAAGGAATAGTTTACATTTATTTAAGAGGAAATCCAAGGCTTTTCCTTGGATTCTATACTCCAGCATAAGGGGATTTGCTTTATAGCAAGCAAAGCACTAGTCCTTAAGTCAGAGAGAACTAAGTTCAAATGCAGCCTCACACACTTATTGGCTATGTGACTAGGCAAGTCACTTATCCCCCTTTGCCTCAGTTTTCTCATTTGTGAAATGAGCTGGAGAAGGAAATGGCAAATCACTTTAGTATTTTATCAGAAAACCCTCAAATGGGATCATGCAGAGTTGGATACAAGTGAAATAACAAAAAAACAATGCTTCCCAGGTATCATCTTCACAATTATCATTGTCCCTCCTACCATTGCTTTCCTGTTGAATTTATTATCTCCTAGTGCACATGTGTGTTCTATTTGTCTTTTTTTTTTCATTTAAGGGTGTGGTTCATTGGATTCTCATTCCCTCTCTGCTTCTTCTTTGTTTCTATTTTCTTCTCACATACGCCAATTAGGAAAAATAGCAAGTTCTGCCCCATTATTCCTTCTTTCTACACTGGCATATTCTTTTTACTCTCAACTTTTTCCTTTAAAAACCTCAGAACAGAACCAATCCATCCTTGGGAACCACTCTGTGCTTTCTTATTTAACTCCATTATTTTTTAAAGATTTGTAGATTCTGAGAAGACATGTTTCTTCTTTCCCCATTACAACCTTAGTACTACATCATTATATAATCCCTTCTCATTGCTCAAATCAATTGGCTTCTTCTGGTCTTGTGGTTTTGTACTTCAAAGCTCCTACTTAGCTCTAGTGTTTTTTCATCAGAAATGCTCAAAGTCCTTTAGTCCTGCAAATCTATTTCCCTCACTATAGGCTTATGTCCAAGTTTGCAAATAAATTATTCTTGGTTATAAGCCTGAATCTTTTGCTTTTTGACATATTGTATTCTAACATCCTCTTGTTTATGCCAGAAGCTGCAACATTTTGTGTGAACTTGACTGTGGTTCCTTGGTCTTTGATCAGCATCTTCCTAGATGTTGCAAGATTTTTTTCTGTGATGTTGATGCTCTGGATTTAGGCTGATATTTCCAGTTTCCTCTGGTGTTCTCAGATGATTGGTAGATTCTTTCTGCCTTTGCTTTGCTCTCTGATTCTGGAAAGTCTGAATAGATTTTTTAATGTAGAAGATCTAGAATTTACTAGGTCCCTACTCTGGAGGTTTGTGCTTATCCAAGGAGGTTAAATGTAGTTTTGTGGATGGCTAGTTCAAATTATTCAGGCTCAGACTGGATTAAGGACCAAACGAGGGCTGGGCGGGGATCAGGTTGGTGCCAGGAGGCTGACCCAGAAGATCCCTGCTCTCAAGGCGCTTCTTCTGTTAGGAGCTGGATGGGAGAGGTAAAGAAGTGGCTGTAAAATGTTTCCAAAATAAACACCCAATTCATCCACAGAAATTTCTGGCAATTCTATAAACTCCGTGTCCAGGATTTAGCGTTTAGTCTGGCAGAGTGTGACATCATAGGATGCTCCGCTCCTTACACAGCCCTAGTCCTAGCGCGCATGTGTACAGTGCTTTTGGTCTGACAAGCACATTGCCGGAGTGATCTAGACCAGGTCCAGGGCTGGAGGGGATCTCAGAGGTCAGGTCTCTGCCCAGCTTCTCCTGTTACATGTTCGGAAACTGAGGCAGTGTGACTGTATGTGTGTGTGGGAGACTTGGCCATCACTGCGCAGGGATAATAACCCTCAGAATCTCTAAAACTCGGGAGGAATGTCTGCAAACTGGGAAAAAGATGGGAGTCATGAGTAATCAACAACACTCTTCTGAATAATCCAAATAATGTCAGAATTATATAACATCCTCACTTTCCTACACTCTAAGTTGCCTGATCAGAAGACAGGAAGACATTTTCCTGAGTTCAAATCTGACCTTAGACACTTTCTAGCTAAGTGACCCTGGACAAGTCACTTCACTAAATATTCCTCAGTTTCCTCATCTGTAAAATAGGCTGGAGAAGAAATGGCTGACTGCTCCAGAATCTTTTCCCAGATTAAACATTCTATCTCCTCATTTTCCCTCGAATTGGAGAGCTGGATGGTGGACCACTAAAGTCCTGATAAACATAATCTTTATGGAGGGCTGAGATCTGGACTTTCCAACTAAATTTTTTTCTTTTTCACCTACAGTTCTGTTGGTGTTCAGGATGACTGGTACCTTCTTTCTTGCTTTTCAGCTTCCTTTTGTGTAAAGTCTTCCCCCATAAGTAAGTTTCTTGGCACAAGAACTAGTGTTGGGTTTTTTTCTTAACATAGAAGATCCAGAGTGTACTAAGGTTTCTACCCTAGAGGTTTGTGTCTACCCAAGGACTTCTTCAGGGGATTCTTGATCCTCCCTGATGTTGGATACAGTTTTAAATTAAAAGAGCTTTCATTGTTAAGTGAAAATGGGGAATGACCATGTCAGGCAGTATTATACGTGATGGAATGCCATATATGGGAATATGAAGAAAGCCATCCCAACTGGGATATGGAGCTCAGAAAGGAAGATAACGTTTAATATGGCTGGGGAGGCAGGTTAATTCAAAACTGTGAAGGGCTTCTGCCTGCCAAGCAGGGGTATTTGTACTTCATCTTAGAATAGCTAGGCAGGCCCACTAGCATGACAGACACTGGTTGATATCCCACCTAAAGAAAATGTTGGAGCAGAAGAAACTGATGGTATTTGAAGGTCTATCATGAAAAGAGGAAATCATCTTTGTTCTACTTATTCCTAGAAGGGAGAATTAGTTGGAACCAGCAGTCACAGAATGAGATGGTGATTACAAAAAAGATTTTGTTTTACTTCATGCAAGGAATAAATTCTTATAACATTTCAGCTCTCCAGAAAAATAAAAGGCTGCTCAGATTGCTCTTCCACAACATCTTTTGGCCTGCAAAGTGGATAGAGCACTGGGCTTGAAATCATCTTCCTGAGATCAATCTAGCACCAGACATCTACTAACTGTGTGACCCCTGGCAAGTCATTTAAGCCTGCTTGCCTCAGGTTTCTCATCTATAAAAGAAGCTGGAAGAGAACATGGCTAATATCTTTGCTAAGAAAATTCCAAATGATGTCATTGAGATGTAAATGACTGAATAGCAACAACAGAGCTTTAAAACCGGTGCCTACTTGCTGGTTATATTGTAAATGGGATATATGTTGAAGTCTTTTCTAACAATGTGGTTTTGTGATCTTGTGTCATCAGCGCTAAGTGAGATGGCCACATCAAATAGGAGATGTCTTAGGAAGGTAGAGATTCAAAAGAAGCATTCAAGGTCAGGAAATATAACATGGAGTCTGGAAAAAAAAAAACATCAAAAAATCAGAATAGCTTTATTAAACTTTACATGGCAGAAAATATGCCTGGTGTGATAGTACAAATATGAAAGTGAAACAGGTCTTGCCTTAGTGGGTTCACAATCTACCAGGGATGATATGAAACTTTCAAGATAAGTAAGTACAAGATAAACCTAAAAGAAAGAGGAAGTAAAGCAATCGAGCGTCTGAGATATCCAAAGACCCCAGCTTTTGGAATAAGAACTCACTGTGACAAAAAATGCTGAGAAATTTGGAAACTAGTATGGCAGAAACTGAGCATTGACCCACACCTAACACCATATACCAAGCTAAGGTCTAAATGGGTTCGTGATTTAGACACAAAGAATGATATTTTAAGCAAATTAGAAGAACACAGGGTAGTTTATCTCTCAGATCTGTGGAGAAGGAAGGAAATTGTGACCAAAAGAACTGGAAATCATTATTGAATACCAAGTAGATAATTTTGATTATATTAAGTGAAAAAGTTTTTATAGAAACAAAACCAATGCAGACAAATTAAATTGGGAAAACATTTTTACATTTAAGGGTTCTGATAAAACATAGAGAGAAATGATTCAAATTTATAAGAATTCAAGCCATTCTCAAATGAAAAGGTGCTGTAAAGCACTATTGATAAGAGAAATGCAAATTAAGACAACTCTGAGGTACACACCTTTCAGATTGGCTAAGATGACAGGAAAAGACAATGACAAATGTTGGAGGGGATGTGGGAAAACTGGGACACTAATAAATAGCTGGTGGAGTTGTGAACTGATCCAACCATTCTGGAGAGCAATATGGAACTATGTTCAAGGACCTATCAAACTGTGCATTTGACCCAATAGTGTCTCTACTGGATATCCCAAAGAGATCACAAAGGAGGGAAAGGGAGCCATATGTGCAAAAATGTTTGTGGCAGCTCTTTTTGTAGTGGCAAGAAACTGGAAACTGAGTGAATGCCCATCAATTGGAGAATGGCTAAACAAGTTATGGTATATGAATGTTATAGAATATTGTTGTTCTATAACAAATGATCAGCAGCATGATTTCAGAGAGGCTTGGAGACACTTACATGAACTGATGCTAAGTAAATTGAGCAGAACCAGGAGATCATAGTACAAGGCAACAGCAAGATTATATGATGATCAATTCTGATGGTCATGACTCTTTCCAACAATGGGATGGTTGAAGCCAGTTCCAATGATCTTGTGAAGAGAGTCATCTACACCCAGAGAGAGGTCTGTGGGAACTAAGCATGGATCACAACATAGCATCTTCACTCTTTTTTGTTGTTCTTTGCTTGCATTTTTGTTTTTGTTTTTCATTTTTTTTCCTTTTTGATCTTTTTTTCTTGTGCAGCAAGATAATTGTATAAATATGTATACATATATTGAATTTAACATATATTTTAACATCTTTAACTTATAGTGGATTATTTGCCATCTTGAGGAAAGGGTGGGGGGAAGGAAGGAAATATGTGGAATACAAGGTTTGCAAGGATCAATGCTGAAAAATTATCCTAGCATGTTTAGAAAATAAAAGACTTTAATAAAAAAAAAAAGAAGTGATTTGGGGAGAGGAACACAAAAAATCAGGGATTAAGAAATATTTAGGAGAGTAGGACAGAGGGAGGGGGAAGAAAAAAACATTGAGAGACACAAAGACTGAGATAGTTAAAGACCACATCAAAAATACTTGCTATTATTATTGAGTTCATTTGGTCCTCTTTATCAAGATAATGAAAAAAAAAACCTATCCTATTTTGTTTGCATAGAATGATGTTAAGTTAGACTTTATTTGGCTTTATAATCCATACTGTGTCCAACACCTGAAATTCTCTAGTTGGCATCTTTAAATTAACATAGGCTAGACAGTTTTTTTTTTTTCCCTAAAGGTAAAATCCATTTTATTTATTTTTGCAGAGGCAATTGGGGTTAAGTGACTTGCCCAGGGTCACACAGCTAGGAAGTGTTAAGTGTCTGAGGTCATATTTGAACTCAAGTCCTCCTGACTTCAGGGCTGGTGCTCTATCCACTGTGCAAGCCAGCTTGCCCAGACTAGACAGTTTTAACATCTCAATCCATTCCTCCCTAAGTTCTGTCTTCTGCTCCTCCATGTCCCCTGGCTATAAAATATTTTGTTCTCCAAAACACAACTGCTTAGTCAGGAAGACTGCCTAATATGTTACATTACCTTGACCTTTGAAGTTAATTTCATGTAAAATAAAAAGCATTTTAAAATGTCATCTCCAGTAAGACTTCTATTAGATGTCTTAAGTGTTGCTGCTGGTTGAAAACATTCTCACATTCTTTACATTTAGATGACTGCTCTCCAATGTGAATCATCTGATATTTCTTAAGGTTTGAGTGGTGAAAGAAAGTTTTCCAACATTTGTTACATTCAAAGAGAATCTCATTTTTATTAGGTGAATTTTGGACTTCAACTACAGGCTTCTTCAACATCAGTACATTCAAAGGACTTCTCCCCAGTATGAATTCTTTTATGTTTATTCAGGTATCCCTTAAGGCCAAAGGCTTTTCCACATTCATTACACTGATAGGGTTTCACTCCAGTATGAATTTTCTTATGTCCATTAAGACCTTCATTACAGCTAAAAGCTTTTCCACATTCATTACATGTATAGGGTTTCACTCCAGTATGAATTTTCTTATGTCTATTTAGGTGTCCCTTAAGCCTAAAAGCTTTTCCACATTCATTACATTTATAGGGTTTCACTCCAGTATGAATTTTCTTATGTCTATTAAGGTGCTCCTTAAGGCTGAAGACTTTTCCACATTCATTACATTTATACGGTTTTACTGAAGTATGTATTTTCTTATGTCTATTAAGGTATTCCTTAAGGCTGAAGACTTTTCCACACTCACTACATTTATAGGGTTTCTCACCAGTATGAATTCTCTCATGTTTCCTACGATCTCCCTTATGCCTAAAGGCTTTTCCACAATCATCACATTTATAGGGTTTCTCCCCAGTATGAATTCCCTCATGTAAAGAAAGGCTTAACTTAAAGTTGAAGCCTTTTCCACATTCATTGCATTTATAGCGTTTCTCTTCAATATGAATTGTCTTATGTCTGTTTATGCCTTCATTGCAGCTAAAGGCTTTTCCACATTCCTTACATATGTGGGGTTTCACACCAGCATGAATTTTTTTATGTCTACTAAGGTGGTCCTTAAGGCTGAAGGATTTTTCACATAAATTACATTTATATGGTTTCACTCCAGTGTGAATTTTTTTATGTCTATCAAGGCCTCTCTTCTCCCTGAAGGCATTTCCACATTCTTTACATTTATAGGGCTTCTCTCCAGTATGAATTTTCTCATGTGAATTAAGGCCTCCCTTCTGCCTGAAGGCTCTTCCACATTCAGTACATGTATAGGGTTTCTCTCCAGTATGAATTCGCTCATGTTTATTAAGTCCTCCCTTATGGATGAATGCTTTTCCACATGCATTACATTTATAACGTTTCTCACCAGTATGAATTCTCTCATGTACATCAAGGCCTTTCTTACAGCTAAAGGCTTTTCCACATTCTTTACATTTATAGGGCTTCTCTCCAGTATGAATTCTCTTATGTGAATTAAGGCCTCCCTTCTGCCTGAAGGCTTTTCCACATTCAGTACATTTAAAGGGTTTTTCTCCAGTATGAATTCTCTTATGTGAATTAAGATTTCCCTTAAGGGTGAAGGCTTTTCCACATTCACTACATTTAAAAGGTTTCTCTTCAGTAGGAATGCTCTTATGTTGACCAAAATATCCCTTCTGGCTAAAAGTTTTCCTACCTTTTTTATTTTGTTGAAAAGGCTTTTCTTCATGAAGATTTTTCAGATGAATAGCATGATATGGATTGTAGCTGGAAGTCTTACCACATTCCCCAAATTTATATTTCTCTTCAGTATGAATTCCTCCATGTTCAGGAAGGCAGGAATTGATGTGGAAGCTTGTAAGACATTCATTGACTCTATGGGATTCTCCTTGAGAACAAACTCTATGGTAATGATTAAGTTTTGAGTGGTAACTGAAAGAATTCTTGTATTTATTAAACTTACATAATTTCTTCACCATGGAAATTCTCTTACATTTAATTAAGTGTGTATACCATTTGAAGCACTTTCCAATCCCAAAATGATGATTAAAATATTTTCGTGTAGAAACTCTCTGTTTTGGAAGAAGGACTGAGCTGAAACTGAGTTTTCTTCCAAATTGAAAAAAATGTGGAACACTGAACTTGTGAGATGTTTTTCTATGCTTCACTATTAGCTGTCCTTCCAGGTTGTTTGTCTGCCTTTCTAATCCAGTGTCATAATTCCAAGCTTCTCCCAATTTGGAATCCTTGAAACCATCCTTTTTGATTCTCTTTGTGAATGGCTCTCTTGTGGAAATACACTGCTTTGGAGCTGAAGCTGAGTCCTTAATTTCACATTCTGTTTTCTCAACAGGGGAATCTGAAAGAAACACAGCAAAGTGTCACCACCACTGCTCAGTGTTTTGTGGAAAAAGGAAAACAACTTTATACTCAATTCAGTCTTCTCCATGAGGAAGAAGGTTGACGAATTTGGACAAAGTAGAAGAACCATGGTGACCAAGGAGATGAAACCAAAAGGAGCTGAGGGGAAAGTAGCAGAACTGCTCATGACTTCTAAAACATTTAAATTTTCAGAGATGAAAACAATAATTCTAAAACCATAGAGGAGTACATTTCAAGTTATCTCTGGTAATAATGAAGAAGAGATAGTGATCAAAGCTGTGATTTTATAAAGAAATTCCCTAGTCCCAAATAGGTTTCCACCTTCTCTGAAAGTTATTGTTTCAGAGCTGGTGAGAACACTGAACAGTGAGGTGTCCTCGAACTTCAGGCAAGAACTCATCATCCTGAGTTCAAATTTGGCCTCACAAACTATCTAGCTGAGCTAGCTTTTCTAACCTGGTCAAGTCACTTAATCCTGTTGGGCTCAGTTCCCCATCTGTCACACAAGCAGAAGAAGGAAATGATAGACCACTCCAGGATCTCCACCAAGGAAACTCCAAATAGGGTGACAAAGTGTTAGATAGGACTCAAGGCCTTAGTAGATAAGGAGCACTGAGAGGTGAAGTGAATGGTCAGTTGTCACACAGGTAGTAAATGTTAGAGGCAGGCTCTGAACCTAGGTCTGCTAACTAGGAAGCTGGTGTTCTTTACATTTGCTAACACTTCAAATCCTTGAAGCCTGCTTTCATGTCCTATGTTCCCATGTTCTAGGAAAATCCCTAAATTTAATGAGAGAGAAAGTCAAAGTGCAAATCTCAGTTGTGACACTTATTACAGATGACCATGGACAACTCAAAATGCTATGGATTTTCACAGCCCTAATCTGTAAAATGGTGATAATACACACAGTACAGCCCAAACACTGGTAACATGCTTGCAACCTATATGTTAATAATAATTATTATTATTAAAGTCATTAATGACCTTAAAGGCAATTTTCTATGAAGCAGAGGAAATAGAAAACTGATTATACGAATTCAAGATGGGAAAGGCTAAGTACGAAGTGGACACAAGATGTAAATGGCATCTTTATAAGATCTTTCAGTGAAAAAAACGAGACACAATGAAAAAAAAGGCAACAGGATATAGTAATGGTTGTTTTTTTAAAATAGAGATCAGACTTAATTATACCTGAAAGTTCTTTTTCCTTTTTCTCTCAAAAAAGACTCTTAAAACAGAAAAAATAATCTAATAATTTAAGAGAAAACAGTCATGGAAATAAAGTATAAGGATATGGGTAGAAGGCTAAGCATAATCAAGAAGCTTTTTCTGAGACTAGAGAGAAATACAAGGGCAGATTTAATAGAAAAAAATATATATACATATATATATTTGCTGAGGCAACTGGGGTGAAGTGACTTGCTAAGGGTCACACATCTAGGAAAAGTTAAGTGTCTGAGATCAGATTTGATCTCAGGTCCTCCTGATTTAAAAAAATGCACCACCTAGCTGTCCCTAGAACAACATTTTTTGAAATGAAAGGTGAGATTACAGGAGGAGTGCAGGATGGACAACCACAGCTATTCTCCTCAGGCCTATGGACCTTGAAAGAGAGCTCCAGGCCCAACATTTCAAAGGTAACACACTCTAATGACCCAGTTAGGCTCCTGGCAGTGACTCCTATCTCTGCCTAGATTTCTGGGTCAGGGGTTTTCAGTTCCATCTGACCCTTTGTAAGCCTCTCTGAGGGTTTTCTTGGCAGAGATTCTTATCTCAGAGAAGTCTGCCATTTCCTTCTGCACATCATGTCACAGATGAGACCATCAGGGTTAAGGGACCTGTCCAGGGTCTCACTGCTGGGAAGTGTCTGAGGTCAGACTGGAACTCAGAACCATGAGGCTCCTTCAGTCCAGGGCTGGCACTGGGGGGACTGCCCGCCTGGCTTTTACTCACCCTCAGAAATGCATCTGGGGTCTTCTTCCTTTGATAGCCAGGGGGCTTCATGTCTCTGCAGCTGAGAAATCACAGTTGGTTTAGTTACTGGAAGCCCTAATCAAGAGGAAATAAGAGGAAAGTTTTGAGAATGGTGAAATACCTCAGAACTCACTCTTGGTCTCTCTCTGAAGAAAAGGGGCATGTCTGGAAATGCCAGGGGAGAAGCATCAATGACCCCTGAAGGATGATTCCCTCAGCAAATGTAAGGGAAGGGACACAGCCTTTGGTGCAGACACAGAATAAATGGGATCACATTTACCCATTCCTAGTCTGCTGGGAGAAGTCTTTGCTTCTCTGCCCTGGGATGCTAGTGGAGAACCTGAAGCCTGGCTGAGCAGAGAGCATGAAAAACAGCCTCCAAGGCTGCAGAATAAAGTTGCTGATTTCCTGCTGTACAAAACAAGGACTTTTTGTCTGGGAAGAACAACAACTGCTCAAAAACTACCCAAAGGTTTGAGGGCATCTCCATATGAAAGGTATCTGTGTGACTCTCCCTTCCTATCCAGCAAATTCAAATTTAGCCGAGCTCTTCAACCATCCCACAGCCATGGACAGATGGATTTCACTGACCTTGCAGTGGCTCTCACATGATGCTCCCCCTGCCATCTCTGCAGGTTAGCATGGGATGCTCTCCCAACTCTGCCATGCCATGCTCTTTGCCCTTCAACTCTTGCAACCCTAATTTACCTTCACAGCTTAGCTGAGGGACAGCCTCCTCTGGAATGAGGCTTTTCTTCATCCTCCTAGCAACTACTGCCATCTCCTTAGAAATGAATTGTTCTGTATTGACATGTACATATTTGGTGTCTGCTGGATAGTGTAGAAGCTCCATGAAGGCAGGGCCTGTCTAATTGTTACCTTTGTTCCCTTTGTGACTACCATAGTTCCTAGTACTGAGTCAGAGCTAAATAAATGCAGTTGGAATGACTGAAAAAAAAATTACCTTACCAAGAGAGATAAAGTTCTCATAGGTCTCCAGCATCACGTCCCTGTACATGTCCCTCTGGCCAGGATCCAAATAGCTCCATTCCTCCTGGGTGAATTCCACAGCAACATCTTGGAATCTCAGCAATTTCTAAAACATGATAGAATTTTAACTTGCCAGATGAGAGAGACTTCAAAAGCCATTTACTAATGAAGCTTGGACAGGAAGGGAGGAAGATCCTTGGAACTCAAAACATAAACATGTACATAAATTTTAAAAAATATATTATTCTGTAGATTGTGATCTTCCCCAACCCACAGCCATGGAAAGTTATGTTTTTTGGGTCAGGAATAGAGTGAAATCAGACCCTCTTTTTCTAAACAAATCTGCATTATCAAATCCATCAGCAAATATTTTATCTATATATACGTGACAGACTACCAATGCACATCAGTTTGAATAGTAAGTGACTTGTCTCAATATGGCTTTCCCTGCTGAGATGGTCTGGCCATTTCTGGTTATATGGAAATGAGTTTAATTGAGAAGACTTTGTAATGACTTGGGCCTAAATAATAAGCACCTAGGAGAGCATATGATGAGACACAATGGCATGGTATAAAAAAGAATAATTATTTCTTCTATGGGATGTCTCTCTGCAAGGGAAGGACAAAAATTTTGTTGACATAAAAACAAAAAAATCAATTAGATGAATTTTAAGAGATCATGGTGTTTTATCCAATAACTTTATTATTGGGACCATGCCTGGAGAGTCTTTTTTGAGTGGAACAATGGTAGCTTTTCAATGATATTTGTAACAGCCTAAATTTTTATTGGAAAAAAAAAAACTTGGTCAACAAATATCTAATCATTAGGAATAGGCATATTTTGTGGCATATTGATTGGAATAAAATATTACTATTAAAATTCAAATGCACCAAAAACAAAAAGAAATGTGGAAGTGGAAAAAAGAACAGATCATTAAAATCACACCAAAATTTATGAGATACAAATAAAGGAGTTCTTAGAGGAAAACTAAGAAGATAATTTTTTCTCAAAGACAAAAATTTCAAAAACAAATGTTTAAAAAATTTGCTTTAGATGAAACTGAGGGAAATTATTTTTAAAAAAGAATGTTCAAGAATTGTGCAAGAAATCCATGTTGAGTTTGTTAATATCATTCTCTATTAAAAAAAAATCAATATTGCTGAATTGTCTCTTCTTCCTTGTCCCTGATAATTCTGCTCCTGGAGTTGTCTTTCACTTGTCTAGCTATTCCTTACCCTTCTCCACCCAAGGATCTTGCTCTCTCTCTCTCTCTCTTTTCTCCCCTTCCCCTTTATTCTCACTGCCATTTATCTACATACCTGATCCCATTCCCGTAAATCTGAACATCCACCTTTTCTAAAGAGTTAGCTATAATCATGCTCAGAAAAATGGGTCAAAGTGGGCCCCTGAATACACATACCTCTGATTTCAAGTTCCCTGACTCCTTCCCCTTTTTACTCATGGCTTAACCTCAATAAGGTGATAGCTATCTCCCCCAGTAGTGAGATTCTTGAGGGCAGGGCCTCTTTTTATTTTTTTCCATAGGCATTTATTCAATCCTTGCAGTCAAGTTATTTACATTTTCCATGTGGGCACACAGGAGGTGCTTAATCAATGCTGCCTGCAGCTAGTCTGCAGGACACAGTCCACCCCCTTCAACACTTGAGTAAAAAATTGGGGTTCAAGGGACTATCACAGGTCATGCAGCCAGATAGCTTTGGGGGCAGAATTAGAGCCCAGCACACTGGGGATCCTTTTCTCCCTCCCCAGCTCGGGGAGCCATCTCTCCACCTGACTTGTCCCAAGCCAGAGTGCTCCAGCTCACAGACACTCACCCTCACCCTAGTGGCTGGCAACTCTTCCCAACCTCCACCTACGTGAAAAAAGGAAGGAAACAGAACTGCCACAGGTGCAGGTCTGTCTCTGGGAAAGTTGAGAGAACTTCCATGTGAGCATGAAGGTGGGATTCTCTTGAACCTTCCCCATCTGGGTGAATAAGAAATTTCCCCACCTGGCTAATTCTGAACCTGGCCAGGACATCCTGTCACCACTGGCTGCTTATGGCTCATACATGAAATCAAAGAGAACTAACACTGCTGTGGCCCTGCCTTTTTCCTCACATAGCAAATTCCATTGATAAGGACAAGAATAAAAAAAAAGAAAAGAAAGAAAGAAAGAAGGAAAAAACGAACTGTATGGGTGCTTACTCCTACATGCTAGTTTTGTAAGGGATCCCTTTGAATTGTCATGTGAATCACAGATAACAGACCATGTAGCCTTACAACTGCTGGGTTATTTAATTTATAGGATGCCACCCTTTAACATTCTTTCATTAAGATAATATCATTAGCAGGAGACATGACACAATTTCCAAAATTGAATTAAGAATTTACATGTAAAAAAATTATTTGTACCATCTATTTAATAGGATAAAGAGACACAAAGATTCATTTTCCAATCCAGACCCTCATAATGCAAGAATTAAAAGCCTCCCAAGTGTTAGGTGATTATTTATTTTTAATAAACTAATTCCTCTTTTAGCTCTATTTTATATTGAATTTGAGTTAAGACTTAGCATCTTAGACACAGATCTAGAAGGAAGAAGGCTCCTTAGAGCTTATCTAAAAACATGTTTATGAAATATAAAATTAAATATTTTGAACTTTTTTCATTGACATAAAGGAAATATATGCCTTAATAACTGAATTCACCTAAAGCTATGAAGCAATGATTATTTTGACCTTATTGTTAGAACTCAGGGGACTGTAATTCATATGATTCCCAGTGTATCTTCAGGTATGATCACCAAGGAGTCCTATTAGGTCAATGATCCATGATGCCTACAACTCTATGGGGTCCACATCCATGAATTACAGGTGCAGTTACTCAAGGGGAAGGCTGGGAGAACTATTCTTGGCATGAGCTGAGACAGGCTTCTCCTGATTGATTTCCTGGGAAATGTAAAATATTCCACCCTTTAAGTTTGGCTCAATAAAAATGGCTTAGTTATATGACTAACAGAATTGACATGAAGTGATGAAAGTAAGGAATGTCCCTTACTTATATCTCTCCATATATAATGTCACTATTTTCTTTCTATGGCAAATTTCTATAATTATGACAGAATAACAATATAAAGACAATATTAAATCTTTTTTCAAAGGTTAATACTGGAACACATCTGAGCTATTACAATAAGACAAAGGCATAAAGTTTGAGCAATTTGGCTTAAAATTTTACTCCTTCCCAGGCAGCTAGGTGGCGCAGTGGTTAGAGCACCAGCCCTGAAGTCAGGAGGACCTAGTTCAAATCTGATCTCAGACACTTCCTAGCTGTGTGACCCTGGGCAAGTCACTTAACCCCAATTGCCTAAGCAAAAAAAAAAAAAAAAAAATTTACTCCTTCCTCAAATAAATGTGAATTGGACATTGATGGAAGTTTGTGGGATCAAATTGTTATTGTATTAATTATTTAACAGAAACATCTTTAATTTGGCTTTTAAATAAAAAGAATGATAGAATATCTTGTGTTACCTAAAGAGAAAATGCAGAGAATTCCCAGGAAGCTAGATGTTCTCTTCCTCCTAAGATTAATCAAGAGTGCATTTAAGCTTGAAATCATGGCAAAACAAAGTCCTGGCACAATTACTGGGGCAATGTGAACTTTAAATAAGATTGAGTCCCTAGAAACTAACAATATGCTTCAGAGAGCAAGAACATAGAAAACAGAAACCAGGGTTGGTTACAGAACAATGTTTTCCATAGTAACATATCGTTTTAAGATATATAAGCCACATGATATCTCTCATTAAATGGTTCTGTTGAATTATTAGCAACCCATCTCCCTATTTTCAATCACCACTAGCCCATTTGTATTGTGCTGGCCATAACAAGGAAAAAACAAATTTATTTCAGTTTATTACGACCACGTAAAAGTTGAGTAGATCTTGAATGCAAATCTCTATGTATACTGTCTTGAAATTAACTACTCAATGCATTTATCCATTCCATCCCAGAAAGGAATATCCTGGTGTCAGAACCAAGACGACTTGGCCACTATGGGAGTGGAGGTAGGGGTGAGAAAGGAGATGATTCTAAGGTTGCAATTCCAACATTCGAATGACTGGAAGAAAGATGGTGCTCTGCAAAGACACAAGAAGTCTGGAGGAATGGCAGATGGGGGATGAGAGGAAGGTGAGTTTCTATTTTGGACATATTTTATTTGGGACATCCAGGTGGACATGTCCAACAGGTGGACTGTGTCAAAAGGTGTACCAAGAGACAAGTGCGGTCCGGCAAAGTTGTTCTCTCACTCTTTCAACATAGCCATGTCAGTACTTCTTACCTTTCTCTTGAAGGTCATGGCCCTCCAAAATCATTCCTTCTCCAGTGTTTCCTCGAGATTCTGACCTTTTCCAAGTCTTGTCTCCCTAGAAAAATGGAAGAGTTGTCTTAGAATGGATGCTTCTCAGGGTGTAAAAGTTAATCTAAGTTCAGAATTTGCACTCTATAGGCACAGACTTAATGGGGTAAGTACAAGTTGATTGCTTCTCAGTAACTTGATTTAGACAAGACATAAGAGAAGAGGGTACTTGTAAGAGAGAAACAATACATAACTTAACAGGCGCCGTTATCACAATAGTAACAAAAACAAACAGGTAACATTCATCATCACTAATTTGGCAAACAGCATCTTCTGAGTTTTCTAGCTGAGAAGCCAGTCAGAGTACACCCTGAAGAGGGAAAAAATCCCAGGTGAGGCATCCCTTCCTGGGTGAAACTCAAAAATGTCTATCCCACTATGGGGTTTATATAGGCTGAGAACAAAGGAGGCCCTGTGCCAAGTTTATTATGTGATATATGACCCCCTGGGCACAACAGCTTCCCAGATGAAATCACCAAGGGGAGCAGTTCATTCATTCCTTTAAGCCAGCTGGTTTCTCTCAGGGAAATGGCCAGGTTTCCAGAGTGAAACATATACTAAGGTTCAAAAGAAGGCCTTACTTAAATCAAGCACAAGGAAAAGTGACCTGCTCTTCCTGTGCCTCCCTTTGCTTCCTCAAAGAAGTGCAAGCACGCTCTTAGGTTCTCAGGACAAGGTTATACAAAGAGACCTGGCTGATATTCATGGAGATTCCTTCCAAGCCCAGAAAATATTCCAAGGCCATGGCTGAGACTTACTAAGATCTCTTACACAGGGCTGACTTGCTACTAGTACCAGAAGTCATTACCAGCTGAGCAAAAATTCTAGTGCTTTAGGTGTTGACTGTGGAATTTCTACCAAAAGGTGCTGGGATATGAAATGTCACTTTCCAACTTGAGAACCTGCACACAAATGCCCTTTGATGCCTAAAAGAACTGATTATCTATCTAAGTCAGCAAACAAAACCTCTGTTCATGTTGAGATTTTTAGTTATATGCATATATATGCATATATACATACAATAAATGCTTTGAGAAGAAGAAAAGAGAAAAAAAAGATAAAAGGATGATAGAAAAGGGGAACAAAGAAAAGAGATAAAAGAAAGAACATGAGAGAGAAGGGGAAAAATTTTTTTAGAGGAGAAATAAAAGAAATGGGTAAAGTAAAAGAAAGATCAGACAGAAAAAGAGAACAAAGAGAGAGGAAAAAGTAAAAAGTCTGGAAGAACTGGCTCCAAATCCTATCTTAATAGGATCTGTCATTTACTAGCTGTGTAAACCTGGCCAAGTCACATTATTTTTCCATGCTTATGCAATGAGAGAGCTGGACTTGAAGATCTCTATCTATGTTCCTTCCCTGGGCAGGAAGGTGATGCAGTATATAGAGCACCAGGCATGGAGGCAGGAAGACCTGAGTTCAAATCCAGCCCCAGAAACTTAATAGCTGGATGACCCTAAGCAAGTCACTTAACCCTATTTGCCTTCAATTCTAACATAAAGATAATCAGAGCTCTTAGCTCAGTGTCATTCTGGAGAATATTTGTAAAAAATCACTTGGCCCAGACATATATAATATTTACTTGCCTTTAATTCATCTTCAAAATGGGCATAAGGGCATTCATTTCTTAGAATTATTGTGAAGATTAAATGAGAATATTTCTAAAAAGCATTTAGCACAGTGTCTAGAACAAAGTAGACACTCTATACATATTTATTCCCTTCCCTCTTAACTCCTCTGAAAAATGAGGAGAATAATAGCATCTACCTCTCAGGACTATTGTGAGAATTAAATGAAATAACAATGTAGAATGCTTTATAAAACTTTTAAGGTCTTTAATTGCCATGTGCCCAGCAGAATATTAGGAAGGATTCAAAATGTGTAAAAATAAATTTTCACTTCAAGAAAGCAAATATCATAACAGAAGGCATTATAATATGAACGTTCATATTTTCTGTGCTTCCTTATGGGTTATTCTTTTCTTCTCTACTGTCTATTTTGTACATTATCTATTTTCCCCTTTCACTGTGTCGACTTCCAAGCAAGCTACAAGAAACCATGGATATATTTATGTACACATATACATACAACTATATCTCCACAGGCATTCACACACACATATCTATATATACAATTAAAAAGACTTGAATGTGTAGTGTGTGTGTATGTACGCAAACATATATATATATACACACAAACACACACACCCATCTGCACCATTCCACAGACACACATATATATCTATATGCACATTAAAACTTACATGTATAAACACCCATTTGCAACCCTCCACACAATGCATATATCTATAAATATACTTACATGTGCATAATTATACACATACAAAAACATTCTCATCCCCCCACATATACATATTTATATACACCTACATGCATACACATACATATATTTATACACATACACATCAAAATATACTTACATACACCTAGATGCATAACAGGTATACAAACATCTAAAGATAAATATATTTACATACATCTACATGCATACACACATATTTATCCATTTTTACCCCTTCTTTCATGTCTATATACATATGTACCTATACATATATACCCTCATACATTTACAGAGAATACAAATATGTGTCCCATCAGGGCATATACATGCCCACACATATATACAAACATGTCACATATATATCTATGCACACTTGCATACATATATCTACACATCTGTACCATCATACCTCTACATACATGCATGCATGCATCTACATGCATACACATATATACCTATACATACATACACACACCATATATAAATGTGCCAGTATATATATATATACATATACACATATACATATATATATATATGTATATTATATATATATATATACTGGCACATTTACACTTACACTATGTTACCCATCAGGACCCACACATACATCTATCTATATATACACTTACATATACATATACACATATGTATACACATCCACCAATCCCTAGCCCCATACCTATAAACTCTTACATACACCTACATGCATACAAATATGCATGTATACATACAAATATATACCCATCAGCATTCTGCACCACACATATATATCTATATACACACTATTATACCTACATGCACACACACATATCCACACATATCCACTGAATTACATGCATCTACATGCACACACATACAAAAATCGAAATACACAACATGCATGTACGCACATAAACACCCACACATAATATAACTCACGCATTTACACAGACAGACCCACGCATCTAAAACAATACCAGCAGGACTGACACATAATGTCCATCTCTCTCCTGAGGGAATCGTTCAGTTTCCCAGTCAGACAACAAGAATCCCAAGGCCTCTCTCGCGGTTTTCTAACAAACTCTACCGCGGCTCCTGGTTACAATGTTGTTGGAAGTCTCCTCTTCCCTGTCCCCACTAACTCTGCTTCTAGCGTCGTTCCCTTGCCTGGCTATTCCTTACCCTCCCTCACCTAGGGATCTTTCCCTCTTCTCCCCCACTCCTCTTTATCCCACTCCTGTAAATCTGAACTCCATACTTTTAAAGTCTTTATAAAGGGTGAGCTACGATCATTCATGCTCACAAAAACGGGTCAAAGTGGGGCCTTCAATCCCCATCCCTCCTGACTCCAAGTCCCCCACCGCTCCTTTCTGCCCAGGGCTTACCTCAGTCAGGTGTCACAGCTATGTCCCTCATACATTGAGACCGGTGAGGGCAGGGCCTCTTTCTGTTTTTTTCACAGGCGCTTACTGTTGGCTTATTTACATTTTCATTGCTGGCACACAACAGGTGCTTAATCAATGTTGTCTGCAACTAGTCGTCAGGGACGCAGTAGAGCAAAAAAGTGGGGCTCAAGGGACTAGTTCGGGTCATGAATCAGATAGCTTAGGGGGCAGAAGTAGAAGCCAGGGTCCTTGGGATCCGTTTTTCCCTCTCCCAGCTCCGGGAACCGTCCCTCCACTTGGGCTGCCCCAAGCCAGAACGCTCCCACCCACAGACACTCACCCGCCAGGTTGGCAACTTTGCCCAACCTCCGCCTAAGTGGAAAAGGATAGAAGTAGACATCTCCCCACTGCGCCTGCTCAGAGGTGGGGTGGTCCTTGATGGTATCCGTCGGAAACCGAGAGTTCTCCCCTCCCTTCTGGGAAATGTAGTCTTGCGGGTGTTGCGCGTGCGCATCAGCTACTTCAAATCACTTGGGCCCAGATTGGGTTAAGGACCAAACATGGGCTGGGCGGCGGGGGTAAGGTTGTTGCCAGGAAGGAGGCTGACCCAGAAGGTCCCTACCCTCAAGGCGCTTCTGTTGGGAGCGGGAGAGGTAAAGCCGGCCACAGAAGTGGCTGTAAAATGTTTCCGAAATAAATACCCAATTCATCCGCAGAAATTTCTGGAGCTTCCAGAAAATCCGAATCCAGGTTTTATCTCTCAGTAGGGCAAAGAGTGACGTCATAGGATGCTCCCCTTCTGGACATGGTATTCCTAGCGCGCACGTGTACAGTGCTTTTACCTGCAAAGTGCATTGTGGGAGTGGTCCAGATCAGATGGAGAGCTGGAAGGGATCTCAGAGGCCAGGCCTCTGCCCAACTTCTGTTACATGGGGAAACTGAGAGAGTGAGTGTGTGTGTGAGACTTGTCCATCACTGCGCAGGTATAATAAGCATCAACCTCTAAAATTCGAGAGGAATGTCTGCAGACTGGAAAAGAGATGGAGCCAGATGTAATCAACAGCCAATCATTGGGCACTGATTATATGGCTGGTGACAGAAATATTGTTAATATTAAATATATTTATTATATGTCACTCTTCTGTGTAATATCAGATTTAATTATGTCAGAATTATAGAAATATGCTCATTTTCCTACTCTTAAAGTTGCCTGGTCAGAAGACAGGAAGACTTAGTTCCTGAGTTCAAATGTGACCTTAGACACTTTCTAGCTAGATTACCTAGGACAAGTCACTTCAACCCGTATGCCTCAGTTTCCTCATCTGTAAAATATGCTGGAGAAGAAATGGCTGCCTGCTCCAGCATCTTTTTCCAGACTAAACATTTTATCTCCCTCATTTTCCTCAAATTGTAGAGCTGGATGGTAGAGCATTAAACTCCTGTTAAATCTGTACTTTATGGAGTGCTAATCAAACTCTTTCCTTTCCATCTACAATTCTGTTGGTGTTCAGGATGGCTAGTACCTTCCTTCTTGCTTTTCAGCATCCTTTTGTGTAAGGTCTCCTCCCATAAGTAAGTTCCCTGCACAAGAACTCTTGTATTGGGTTTTTTTTTTCCTTAACACAGAAAATCCAGAGTATATTAGGTCTGTACACTGGGGATCTGTTTCTACCCAAGGACTTCTTCAGGGAGGTTCTTGACCCTCCCAGAGGTTGAACACAGAGTTCTAAATTTAAAAAGCTTTCATTGTTAAGTGAACCTGCAGAATGAATGCATTTCAGGCAGTATTATACATGATGGAATGTCATATATGGGAATATGAAGAAAGCCATTCCAACTGGGATATGGAGCCCAGAAAGGAAAATAAAGTTTAATATGGCTGGGGAAGTAGGTTGATTCAAGACTGTGAAGGGCTTTTACCTGCCAAGCAGGGGTATTTGTACTTCATCTTAGAATAGCTAGGCAGGCCCACTAGCATGCCAGAAACTGGTTGAAGGAATCCAGGGTATCTGATCTAAAGAAAATGTTGGAACAAAAGAAATGATGATATTTGAAGGTCTATAAATCAAAGGAGGAAATCATCTTTGTTCTATTTATTTCTAGAAGGGAGAACTAGGAGGAAGCAGAAGTCCCAGAATAAGATGGTGGTTATAAAAAAGGAAGATTTTTTACTTCTTAATTCTTGTAAAATTTATGCTCTCCAAAAATATAAAAGCTGCTCAGATTGCTCTTTGCACAGAAGATCTTTTAGCCTGTTAGGTTGCAAAGCAAAGGAGATGGAGCATTGGATTTCAAATCATATTCCTGAGTTCAAATCTAGCCTGTTTGTCTTAGTTTTCTCACCTATAAAAGAAGCTGGAGGACATGGCTAATACCTTTGCTAAGAAAATTCCAAATGATGTCATTAAAAAATGGAAATGACTGAACAGCAACAACAAATCTTTAAGACTGGTGACTACTTGCAGGTTATGTTGTAAATGTGATACATACTTAAGTCCCTTCTAACAGTGAGGTTTTGTGATCTTGTGAAATCAGAGCTAAGTGGGATGGCCAAGTCTAAAAGGAGATGCATTAAGAAGGTAGATATTCAGAAGCACCATTTAAAGTCTGAAAGTATAAATCAGGAAAAAAAATTAAAAAAATCTTTATACCTTTATTAAATTTTATGTGGCAGAAACTATGCCTGGTGGTGACAGTATAAATATGAAAGTGAGACACATTTTGCCTCAGTAAGTTCACAATCTCCCACAGATGATATGAAACATTCAAGATAAGCAAGTACAGGGTAACCTAAAAGAAAGAGGAAGTGGAGAGGGGCACAAAAAAATCAGTGAATAAGAAATATTTATGAAAATAGGAGGGAGGGAGGTGAAGAGATAAACATTGAGAGATACAGAGACTGAGATAGTTAAATTCCACATCATAAATACTATTATTATTGAGTTCTTTTGGTCCCCATTATCAGAATAATGAAAAAAAAAACGTAACACATCCAATCTTGTTTGCATATAATGATGCAAAATTAGTTTTGTAATCCATTCTTTGTTCAACATCTGAGATTGTCTAGATAGCAAATTTAAATTAACTTAGGCCTGACAGTTTTAACATTTCAATCCAATCTTCCCTAAGTTCTGTCTTCTACTCCTCCATTTCCCCAGCAACTGGAGACTTCTACTGGATCTCAAGTGTTTCTGCTGGTGGAAAACAGTGTCACGTTCTTTACACATAGATGACTTCTCTATGAAACATCTGATATTTCTTAAAACTTTGAGCTATACAAGAAAGTTTCCAATGTTTATTACATTCAAATGGGTTCTCATTTTTTTTTTATTTGGTGAAGTCTGGACTTCAACTACAGGCTTTTCCAACATCAGGACATTCAAAGGATTTCTTCCCAGTATGAATTCTTTTATGTTTATTAAGGTATCCCTTAAGACCAAAGGCTTTTCCACAATCATTACACTGATAGGGTTTCATGACAGTATGAATTTTCTTATGTCTATTAAGACCTTCATTACAGCTAAAAGCTTTTCCACATTCATTACATGTATAGGGTTTCACTCCAGTATGAATTTTCTTATGTTTATTAAGGTGTCCCTTACGCATGAAGGTTTTTCCACATTCACTACATTTATAGGGTTTCAGTCCAGTATGAATTTTTTTATGTATATTAAGGTGATGCTTAAGGCTGAAGACTTTTCCACATTCATTACATTTATAGGGTTTTCCCACAGTATGAATTTTCTTATGTTTATTAAGGTATTCCTTAAGGCTAAAGACTTTTCCACACTCACTACATTTATAGGGTTTCTCCCCAGTATGAATTCTCTCATGTTTCCTAAGATGTCCCTTATGCCTAAAAGCTTTTTCACAATCATTACATTTATAGGGTTTCTCCCCAGTATGAATTCCCTCATGTAAAGAAAGGCTTATCTTAAAGTTGAAGCCTTTTCCACATTCATTACATAAATAGCGTTTCTCTTCAGTATGAATTGTCTTATGTTTATTAAAGTATCCCTTATCCCTGAAGGCTTTACCACATTCATTACATTTATAGGGTTTCTCTCCAGTATGAATACTTTTATGTGAATTAAGGTTTCCTTTAAGGGTGAAGGCTTTTCCACATTCACTACATTTATAAGGTTTCTCTTCATTATGATTTTTCTTATGTGAATTAAGGCTTCTATTCTGCCTGAAAGCTTTTCCACATTCAGTACATTTATAGGGTTTCTCTCCAGTATGAATTCTCTTATGTGAATTAAGGTTTCCCTTAAGGGTGAAAGCTTTTCCACATTCATTACATTTATAAGGTGGCTCTTCAGTATGATTTTTCTTATGGTATTTAAGGCTTCTATTCTGCCTGAAGGCTTTTCCACATTCAGTACATTTATAAGGTTTTTCTCCAGTATGAATTCTCTCATGTGAATTAAGGTTTCCCTTAAGGCTGAAGGCTTTTCCACATTCACTACATTTATAAGGTTTATTTTCAGTAGGAATGCTCTTATGTTGACCAAGATATCCCCTCTGGCTAAATGTTTTCCTACCTTTTTTATTTTGTTGAAAAGACTTTTCTTCATGAAGATTTTTCAAATGAATAGCATGATATGTATTGTAGCTGGAAGTCTTATCACATTCCCCAAATTTATATTTCTCTTCAGTATGAATTCCTCCATGTTCAGGAAGGCATGAATTGATGTGGAAGCTTCTGAGACAGTCATTGAATCTATGGGATTCTCCTTGAGAACAAACTCTATGGTAATGATTAAGTTTTGAGTGGTAACTGAAAGAATTCTTGTATTTATTAAACTTACACAGTTTCTTCACCATGGAAACTCTCTTATGTTTAATTAAGTGTGTATACCATTTGAAGCACTTCCCAATCCCAAAATGATGATTAAAATATTTTCGTGTAGAAACTCTCTGTTTTGGAAGAAGGACTGAACTGAAACTGAGTTTTCTTCCAAATTGAAAAAAATGTGGAACACTGAACTTGTGAGATGTTTTTCTATGCTTCACTATTAGATGTCTTGCCAGATTGTTTGTCTGCCTTTCTAATCCAGTGTCATAATTCCAAGCTTCTCCCAATTTGGAATCCTTGAAACCATCCTTTTTGATTCTCTTTGTGAATGGCTCTCTTGTGGAAATACATTGCTTTGGAGCTGAAGCTGAGTCCTTAATTTCACATTCTGTTTTCTCAACAGGGGAATCTGAAAGAAACACAGCAAAGTGTCACCACCATTGCTCAGTGTTTTGTGGGATAAGAAAAACAACTTTATACTCAATTCAGTCTTCTCCATGAGGAAGAAGGTTGACGAATTTGGACAAAGTGTAAGAATCATGACGACCAAAAAGATCTGAGGGGAAAGTAGCACAACTGCTCATGATTTCTAAAATATTTAAATTTTCAGAAATGAAAACAATAATTCTTAAACCACAGAGAGAGTTATATTTCAAGTTGATCTCTGGTAACACTGAAGAAGAGATAGTGATTAAAGCTGTGATTTTTGTGAAGAAATTCCCTAGTCCTATATAGTTTTCCACTTTCTCTGAAAGTTATAGCTTCAGAGCTCATGAGAATATTGAACAGTGAAGTGTCCCCACTGGACCTCCAGTCAAGAATTCATTTTCCTGAGTTCAATTTGGCCTCAGACACATTCCAGCTGAGGGAACCTGGTCAAGTCACTTAATCCTGTTGGCCTCAGTTTCCTCATCTGTCAAATGAGGTGGAGACCATTCCAGGATCTCTACCAAGAAAACCCCAAACAGGGTCATAAAATACTGGACAGAACTCAAAGCTTTAATAGAAAAGGAGCATTGAGAGGTGAAGTGAATTGTCTAATGTCACACAAGTAATAAGTGTTAGAGGAAGGCTCTGAACTCAGGTCTCCTAACTAAGAAGCTGGTGCTGTATACTTTTGGTAACACTTTAGAACCTTGGAAGCTGCTTTCATGTCCTTTGTTCCCATGTTCTAGGAAATGCCTAAATTTGATGACATAGAAAGTCAAAGTGTGAATCCTAGTTGTGACACTTATTAGGCAGGTGACCATGGACAACTGAAAATGTTATGAATTTTCACAGCCCTGATCTGTAAAATGGTGATAATACATACATTATTCATCCCAAACACTGGTAAAACATTAGTAATCCTGCTACCTGGATATTAATAAGTATTATTATTAAAGTCAGTAATGACCTTAAAGGAAATTTTCCATGAAGCAGGGGAAATAGGAAACTAATTTTACAAATTCAGTGTGGGAAAGGCTAAGTAGAAAGTGAATACGAGGTATAGATGGCATCTTTATAGGGTTTCTCAGTGAAAAGAATGAGACATATTGGAAGGCAGATGAAACAGGCAACAGGATGTAGCAATCGCTTGTTTTTTAAAATAGAGGTCAAACTTAATTATACCTGAAAATTCTTCTCCCTTTATCTCTCAGAAAAGATTCTTCAAAGAGAAAAAATTATCTAATGATTTAAGAAGAATAGAAAACATTCATGGAAATAAAGGATAGGACCCAGCATATGGGTGGAAGGCTACCATCATCAGAAGCATCATCAAGAAGAATTATAGGTTTTTCTGAGACTGGAGAGAAATATAGGGGCAGATTTAATAGAAAACCATTTCTTCACATGAAAGATGAGATTATGGGAGGAATGCAAGATGGACAACCACAGCTCATCTCCTTAGGCCTATGGACCTTGAAAACTCCAGGCCCAACATTTCAAAGGTAACTCACTCTAATGACCCAGTCAGGCTCCTGCTGGCAGTGAGTCCTGTCTCTGCCTAGATTTCTGGGTCAGGGGTTTTCACTTGCACCTGAGCCTTTGTAAGCCCCTCTGAGGGTTTTCTTGGCAGAGATTCATATCTCAAGAGAAGTTTGCCATTTCCTCCTGTACATCATGTCACAGATGAGGCCATCATGGTTGAGGGACCTAATTTAGGGTCTCATTGCTAGGAAGTATCTGAGGTCAGACTGGAACTCAAAACCATGAGGCTCCTTCAGTCCGGGGCTGGCACTCAAGGGATTGCACACCCTGCCTGTCTGGTTTTTACTCACAATCAGAAATGCATCTGGGGTCTTCTTCCCTTGATATCCAAGGGGCTTCATGTCTCTCCAGCTGAGAAATCACAGTTGGTTTAGTTACTGGAAGCCCTGCTGAAGAGGAAATAAGTGGAAAGTGTTGAGAACAGAGAGACATCTCGGAAGTCAGACTTGGTCTCACTCTAAGAAAAGGGGAATGTCTGGAAATGCCAGTGGAGAAGCACCAGTGACCCCTGAAGGATGTTTCCCTCAGCAAATGTGAGGGAAGGGACACAGCCTTTGGTGCAGACTCAGGACAGATGGGGTCACTTTTACCCATTCCTAGTGTGCTAAGATAAGTCTTTCCTTATTGGAAGTGTGGAAATATGTATACATATATTCAATTTGTCAAGTATTTTAACATAATTAACATGTAGTTGATTTCCTGCCATTTAGGGGAGGGGTGGGGACTAGGGGGGAAAAATTTGTAACAGAAAGCTTTGTAAGGGTCACTGTTGAAGAATTACCCATACATACATTTTGCAAATAAAAAGTTTTAATAAGAAAGAAAGAAAGAAGAGAGAAAAGAAAAGAAAAAAGTCTTTTCCTTATCTGCCCTGGGATGCTAATGAAGAACCTGAAGCCTGGCTGAGCAGAGAGCATGAAAGGAGAGCCTCTAGGGCTGCAGAATAAAGCTGCTGATTTCCCTCTGTACAAAGCAAGGACTTTTTCTCTGGGAAGAACAACAACTGCTCAAAAACTCCCCAAAGGTTTGAGGGCATCTCTATATGAAAGGTATTTGTGTGACTCTCTCTCCCTGTCCAGCAAATTCAAATTCAGCCAACTTCTTCAACCACCCCACAGCCATGGACAGATGGATTTCAGTGACCTTGCAGTGGCTCACACATGATGCTCCCCCTGCCATCTCTGCAGATTACCATGGGATGCTCCCCCAACTCTGCCATACCCTGATCTTTGCCCTTCAACTCTTGCAATCTTATGTTCTTTCACAACTTAGCTGAGGATCTGCCATCTCTAGAATGAGGCTTTTCTTCATCCCCCTACCTACTATTGCCATCTCCTTGTAAATGACTTGTTCTATATTGACATCTACATACTTGGTGTCTACGGGATAATACAGAAACTCCACAAGGGAAGGGCCTGTCTAATTTTTACCTTTGTTCTCTTCGTGATGACCATAATTCTTAACACTTAGAGTAAAATAAATACAGATTGAATGATTGAAAAAAAAATTACGTTACCAAGAGAGAGAAAGTTCTCATAGTTCTCCAGCATCACGTCCCTGTACATGTCCTTCTGGCCAGGATCCAAATAGTTCCATTCCTCCTGGGTAAATTCCACAGCAATATCTTGAAATGTAAATAAATTCTGAAACATCACACGATCTTGTCGTGAGAGATGAAAGAGACTTCAGAACCCATCTATTAAAGCAGAGTGGGGAGGAAGATCCTTGGAACTCAAAACATAAAAATGTATATAAATTTTTAAAAAAAACATTATTCTGTAGATTGTAATCTTCCCAACCAACAGCCATGCAAAATTGTGTTTTGGGGTCAGGAGTAGAGTGAAATTAGACCCTCTTTTTCTAAACAAATCTGTGTGCATCAAGTCCATCAGCAAATGTTTTATCTATATGTACCTGATAGACTATGAATGCACATCAGTTTGAACAGTAGGTGACTTGTCTCAATATGACTTTCTCTGCTGAGATGATCTGGCCATTTCTGCTTGCATGGCAATGAGTCTAAATGAAAAGTTTTTGTAATGACTTGGGCCTAAATATAATAAGCACCTAGGAGAGCATATGATGAGGCATAATGGCATAGTATAAAAAAGAACAATTCTTTCTTCTATGGATATCTCTGTAAGGGAAGGATAAAAATTTTGTTGACATAAAAACAAAAAAAATCAATTAGATGAATTTTAAGAAAAGATAATCATGGTATTTTATCCAATAGCTTTAATATTGGAACCATGCCAAAAGAGTCTTTTTTGAATGGAACAAAGGTAGCTTTTCATTGATTTTTCTAATAGCCTAATATGTTATTAAAAAAAAAAAAACTTTGTCAACAAATGTCTAATCATTAGGAACAGGCATATTTTATGGCATATTGATTGGAATGCAATATTACTATTAAAATTCAAATGAACCAAGGACAAAAAGGAATGTAGAAGTAGAAAAAAGAACAGATCATTGAAACAATAATTTCATCAACAAGTATGACAATAATGAGAAATCACACCAAAATTTATGGGATACAAATAAAAGAGTTCTTAGGGGAAAGTGAAGAAAATTTTTACTCAAAATCAGAAATTTCAGAAACAAATGTTAAAAAAAATTTGTTTTAGATGAAATTGGAGGAAATTATTTTTTAAAAAGAATATCCTAGAGTTGTGCAAGGAATCCAAACAGAGTGTGTTAATATCTTTCTCTATGAAAAAAAAATCAATATTCTTGAATGTCTACTCTTTCCAGTCCCTCCCAAGTTTGCTATTGGAGTTCTCCTTCACTGGCCTCCCTATTCCTTACCCTGCCCCACCCAAGCATCCCTCTCTCCTCTCCCCCACTCCTCTTTATCCCACTCCCTAATCTACATACCTGGTCCCACTTACATAAATCTGAACACCCAGCTTTTAAGATCTTTATAAAGGGTTAGCTATGATCATTCATATTTACAAAAATGGGTCAAAGTGGAGCCTTGAATCCATATCCCTCCTGACTCCAAGTCTCCCACCACTTCTCCTTTTTACTAATGGCTTACATCATAAGGTGTCACAGCTAGGTCCCCCATACTCTGAGATCTGTGAGTGCAGGGCCTCTTTTTATTTTTTTCCATAGGCATTTATTCAATGCTTACAGTCAGGTTATTTACATTTTCCATGTGGGCACACAAAAGGTGCTTAATCAATGCTGTCTACAGCTAGACCTCAGGCACACAGTCCATCCCCTTCAACACTTGAGCAAAACACTGGGGCTCAAGGAACTATCACAGGTCATGCAGCCAGATAGCTTCAGGGGCAGAATTAGAACCCAGCACACTGGGGATCCTTTTCTCCCTCCCTTAGCTTGGGGAGCCATCTCTCTACCTGAGCTGCTCCAAACCAGAGTGCTCCAGCTCATAGACACTCACCCTCACCTTAGTGGCTGGCAACTCTCCCCAACCTCCACCTAACTGAAAAAGGAAGGAAACAGAACTCCACAGGTGCAGGTCTGTCTCTCGGAAAGTTGAGAGAATTTCTGTGTGAGCATGAAGGTGGAATTCTCTTGAACCCTCCCCATCTGGGTGAATAAGAAATTTCCCCATCTGGCTAATTCTGAACCTGGCCAGGACATCCTGTCACCACTGGCTGCTTATGGCTCATACCTGAAATCAAAGACAACTAACACTGTTGTGGCCCTGCCTTTCTCCTCACATAGCAAATTCCATTGATAAGGACAAGAATAAAAAAAAAGAAAGAAAGAAAAAAAGAACTCTATGGGTGCTTACTTCTACATGCTAGTTTAGTAAGGGAATGCTTTGAATTGTCATTTGAATCACAGATAACAGAGACATGTAGCCTTACAACTGCTGGATTATTTAGTTTATAGGATGCCACCCTGTAACATTCTTTCATTAGGATAATATCATTAGCAGGACACATGACACAATTTCCAAAACTGAATTAAGAATTTGCATGTAATGCAATATAAGGCCAGGAGAAAATAAACCAAAAGGTAATTGGAAATTAAATAATCTAATCCTGAAGAATGAATGGGTGAAAGAGCAAATTATAGACACAATCAATAATTTCATCCAGGAGAATGACAATAAGGAGGCAACATACCAAAATTTGTGGGATTCGGCCAAAGCGGTTTTAAGGGGCAATTTTATATCTCTAGATGCTTACTTGCATAAAATAGAGAAAGAAAAGATCAGTGAATTGGGCTTATTATTAAAAAAACTAGAAAAAGAACAAATTAAAAACCCTCAATTAAATACCAAATTGGAAATTCTAAAAGTAAAAGGAGAAATTAATAAAATCGAAAATAAGAAAACTATTGAGTTAATAAATAAAACTAAGAGTTGGTTCTATGAAAAAACTAACAAAATAGATAAGCCTTTAGTTAATTTGATAAGAAAAAGGAAAGAGGAAAATCAAATTGTTAGTCTCAAGAATGATAAGGGAGAACTTTCCTCCAATGAAGAGGAAATTAAAGCAATAATTAGGAGTTACTTTGCCCAACTTTATGCCAGTAAGTTTGAAAATCTGAATGAAATGGAGGAATATCTACAAAAATATAGATTGCCGAGGTTAACAGAAGAGGATATAAATTATTTAAATAGTCCCATATTAGAAAAAGAAATAGAACAAGCCATTAACCAACTCCCTAAGAAAAAATCTCCAGGGCCAGATGGATTTACATGTGAATTCTACCAAACATTCAAAGAACAATTAATTCCAATACTACACAAACTATTTGAGAAATTAGGGACAGAAGGTATACTGCCAGAATCCTTCTATGAGACCGATATGGTGCTGATAGCTAAACCAGGTAGGGTAAAAACAGAGAAAGAAAACTATAGACCAATTTCCCTAATGAATATTGATGCAAAAATTTTAAATAAGATTTTAGCAATGAGATTACAGAAAGTCATCCCCAGGATAGTACACTATGACCAAGTAGGATTTATACCAGGGATGCAGGGCTGGTTCAATATTAGGAAAACTATCAGCATAATTAATTATATTAATAACCAAATTAACAAAAACCATATGATTATCTCAATAGATGCAGAAAAAGCCTTTGACAAAATCCAACACCCTTTCCTATTAAAAACACTAGAGAGTATAGGAATAAATGGGCTTTTCCTTAAAATGATCAGTAGCATCTATTTAAAACCATCAGCAAGCATCATATGTAATGGAGACAAACTAAAACCATTCCCAATAAGATCAGGAGTGAAACAAGGCTGCCCACTGTCACCATTACTATTTAATATTGTATTAGAAATGTTAGCTTTAGCAATAAGAGAAGAAAAAGAGATAAAAGGAATCAGAGTAGGTAATGAAGAAACCAAATTATCACTCTTTGCAGATGACATGATGGTATACTTAGAGAACCCTAGAGACTCAACTAAAAAACTACTAGAAACAATTCACAACTTTGGCAAAGTTGCAGGATTCAAAATTAATCCACATAAATCATCAGCATTTTTATATATTACCAACAAAGTTCAGCAGCACGAGATACAAAAAGAAATTCCATTCCAAATAGCAGATGATAGGATAAAATATTTGGGAATCTATCTGCCAAGGAAAAGTCAGAAACTATACGAACTAAATTACAAAACACTTTCCACACAAATAAAATCAGACCTAATCAATTGGAAAAATATTAAGTGCTCATGGGTAGGCAGAGCGAACATAATAAAAATGACAATACTACCCAAACTAATCTACTTATTTAGTGCCATACCAATCAAACTCCCAAGAAATTATTTTACAGATCTAGAAAAAATAGTAGCAAAGTTCATTTGGAAGAACAAAAGGTCAAGGATTTCAAGAGGATTAATGAAAAAAAAGGCAGATGAAGGTGGCCTTGCTGTACCAGATCTAAAACTATATTATAAAGCAGCGGTCATCAAAACCGTTTGGTACTGGATAAGAAATAGAGCAGTGGATCAGTGGCACAGGATAGGTTATCAGGACAACCTAGGCATTAACCTTAACAATCTAGTGTTCGATAAACCCAAAGAACACAGCTTTTGGGATAAATACTCTCTATTTGGCAAAAACTGCTGGGAAAATTGGAAACTAGTGTGGAAGAAATTAGGGCTTGACCCATACCTAACACCACATACCAAGATAAGATCTAAATGGGTTCATGATCTAGATATAAAGAGGGACTTTGTAAGCAAGTTAGAGGAACGTAATATAGTTTATCTCTCAGACCTGTGGAGGTGGAACAAATTTATGTCCAAAGAAGACTTGGAACTCCTAATTGAACACCAGATGGATAATTTTGACTATATTAAGTTAAAAAGTTTCTGTACAAACAAAACAAATGCAGACAAGATTAGGAGGGAAGCATCTAATTGGGAAACCATCTTTACATTCAATGGTTCTGATAAAGGCCTCGTTTCTAAAATATATAGAGAATTGTCTCATATATATAAGAATTCAAGCCACTCTTCAATAGATAAATGGTCAAGGGATATGAACAGACAATTTTCAGATGATGAAATTAAAACCATCTCTAGTCATATGAAAAGTTGCTCCAAATCACTATTGATCAGAGAAATGCAAATTAAGACAACTCTGAGATACCACTACACACCTGTCAGATTGGCTAAAATGACAGGAAAAGATAACGATGAATGTTGGAGGGGATGTGGGAGGGCTGGGACACTAATACATTGTTGGTGGAACTGTGAACGGATCCAACCATTCTGGAGAGCAATTTGGAGCTATGCTCAAAAAGTTGTCAAACTGTGCATACCCTTTGACCCAGCAGTGTTTCTACTGGGCCTATATCCCAAAGAGATCTTAGAGGAGGGAAAGGGACCCACATGTGCAAAAATGTTTGTGGCAGCCCTTTTTGTAGTGGCTAGAAACTGGAAACTGAAGGGATGCCCATCAATTGGAGAGTGGCTGAATAAATTATGGTATATGAATGTTATGGAATATTATTGTTCTGTAAGAAACGACCAGCAGGACGATTTCAGAGAGGCCTGGAGAGACTTGCATGAACTGATGCTGAGTGAAACGAGCAGAACCAGGAGATCATCATGCACAGCAACAACAGTATTACATGATGATCAATTCTGATGGACATGGCTCTCTGCAATAAAGAATTGTCTCAAACCAGTTCCAGTTATTCACTGAAGAAAACCATATAAACCCAGAAAGAGGGACATGAAATATGGGCCACAACGTAACATTTTCATGATCTCTATTGACATTTGCTTGCATTGTGTTGCCTTTCTCGGATTCTTTTTTTTTTCTTGTAGATAGGATTTTTCTTGCATAACTTCTCAAGCATTTCAACATTATTAACATGTAGTGGACTTCCTGCCATCTGGGGGAGGGGAGGGGACTAGGGGTAAAATTTGTATTGGAAAGCTTTGTAAAGATCAAGGTTGGGGAACTACCCATACATATGTTATACAAATAAAAAGCTTAAAAAAAAATAAAATAAAAAAAAAAAGAATTTGCATGTAAAAAAATTATTTGAAACATTTGTTTAATAGGCTTAAGAGACACAAAGATTCATTTTTCGTTCCAGACCATCATAATGCAAGAATTAAAAGTCTCCCAAGTTTTAGGTGAATTGTTTATTTTTATTAAACTAATTCATCTTTTAACTCTATTTTATATTGAAATTGAGTTAAGTCTTAGCATCTTAGACACAGATCTAGAAGGAAGAAGCCTCCTTAGAACTTATCAAAGAATATGTTTGTGAAATATAAAATTAAATACCTTGAACTTTTTTTTCATTGACAGAAAGGAAATATAAGCCTTAATAACTGAATCCACCTAAAGCTATGAAGCAATGATTATTTCAAAACTGTTGTTAGAACTCATGGGATTGTAACTGATATTCTCTGTATGATACCAGGTATAATCATTAAGAAATCCTATTAGGTCAATTATCTGCTAGGATATGGAACTCTGCCAAAAGACAATACAGAGGCCACCTTGACCTTTGGGGCACATTAAGTTTTCTTCATGTTGCAGAAATGCCCTTGTTGAGCAAGGAGCAGTGATGTGGGACATGGGAAAGGGATGAGTCTGAGGTCGCAGTTGCTCGGAAGCAGGGATGCCTTGACAGGGCCTCTCACCTGTGAGTGGGTTGCTAGAATGGCTGGATTGGCTCTCCTCCCATTGGCGGATGCCATGCATAAGCAAAGCCCATGAACTGCTTCTTTGAATGTGATTGAGGATTGCCTACTGTTCACACGCTGATCACACTTGCAAAAATGTACATCCATAAGGCTGTGCTGCACAATACACTGGAGCTCTTTTCACACACTATCAGTCTCCCGCTTCATTCATCTCGCCTCTGAGATCAAAGGGCTCATATACTTTGAGCTCTTAATCAGGACAGCCGTAACAATGATCCATGATGTCAATAACTCTATGGTATCCACATCTATGAATTACAGGTGAAGGACTCAAGGGGAAGGCTGGGAGAACTATTCTTGGCAGGAGCTGAGGCAGGTTTTTCCTGACATGGTGGTCTAGGAAATGGAAAATATTCCATCCTTTAAGCCTGGCTCAATAAAACTGGGTAGTCATATGACTCTACTTGAGAACTGACATGAGGTAAAGAAAGTAAGGAAGCTCCCTTATATCTATATCTATACACACACACACATGTATAAAAAGTCACTATTTTCTTTCTATGGTAAATTTCTATAATCATGGCAGGTTAACAATATAAATACAATATCAAATCTTTATTTCAAAACTTAATACTGGAACATATCTGAGCTATTACAGTAAGATACAGGCATAAAATTTGAGCTGTTTAGCCTAAAATTTTACTCCTTCCTCAAATAAATATGAATTGGATATTAAAGGAATAGTCTGTGGGATCAAATTGTTGTTGTATTAATTACTTAACAGAAACATCTTTAATTTGGCTTTGAAATAAAAAGAATGATAGAATATCTTGTTACCTAAAGGGGAGATGTAGATAACTCCCAGGAAGCTAGAAACTTCAATAACTGGGATGTTCCCCTCCTCCTAAGATTAATCAAGAGTGCATTTAAGCTTGAAATCATGGGAAAATATAAAGTCCTGACAATTACTGGGGCATCGTGAACTTTAAATAAGATTGATTCCCTACAAACTAATAACATGCTTCAGAGAAATAGATTATAGAAAACAGAAATCAGGGTTGGTTATCAGTAATTCCATCTACCTATTTTCAACCACCCATTTATGTTGTGCTGGCCACAACAAGGAAAAACTAATTTTATTTCAGTTTATTACCACCTGAAAGATGAATAGGTCTTCAAAGGTAAACCTGTTTGTATACTACCTTGAAACTGACTACTCAGTGCATTTATCCATTCCATCCCAGAGGAATACCCTGGAGTCAGAACCAAGAAGATTTGGCCAGTAAATGGACACTATGGGAGTGGAGCTGGGGGTGAGGGAGGAGATGATTCCAAGGTTGGAATTCCAAGATTCAAGTGACTGGAAGAAAGATGGTGCTCTGCAAAGAAACAAGAAGTCTGGAGGAATGGCAGGTGGGGATGAGGGAAAGGTGAGTTTCTATTTTGGAAATGTTTTATTGGGACAGCCAGGTGGACATGTCTAGCAGGTGGACTGTGACACAAGGGGTACCAGGAAACAAGTTAAGTCTGGCAAGGTTGTTCTTCCCTTACTCTTCCAACCTTGACATTTCAGTACTTCTTACCTTTCTCTTGAAGGTCATGGCCCTCCAAATTCATTCCTTCTCCAGTGTTTCCTGGAGATTCTGACCTTTTCCAAGTCTAGTCTCCCTATAAAGATGGAAGAATTATCTTAGAATGGATTCTTGCTTCTCAAGGTGTAAGGTTAATCTAGGTTCAGAATTTGCATTCTACAGGCACAGACTTAAAGGGGATAAGTGCAAGTAGATTACTGTTCAGAACCTTGATCTGGACAAGACATAAGGGAAGAGGGAGCCAGTCAGAATGCACCCTGAAGAGGGGAAAACTCCCAGGCAAGGAATACCTTCCTAGGTGAAACTCCAAAATATCTATACCATTATGGGCTTTATATAGCCTGAGAACAAAGGAGGCCCTGTGCCAAGTTTATTGTGTGATATATGACCCCCTGGACACAACAGCTTCCCAGATATGGGTCACCAGATATGGAGTAGTTCATTCATTTCTTTAAGCCAACTGGTTTCACTCAGGGAAATGGCCAGGTTTCCAGGGTGAAACATATACCAAGGAGGTTTCTCTCTCTCTCTCAAAGGAAGGAGATTTCTTCCAATCCTAGAAAATATTCCAAGGCCATGACTGAGATTTACTACTAGTACCTGCTACTGGTACGAGAAATAATTACCAGCTGAGCAAAAATTCTAGTGCTTCAGACCATGCCCATGAAGATTCTACCAAAAGGTGCTGGGATATGAAATGTCACTTTCCAACTTGATAACCTGCACATAAATGCCCTTTGATGCCTAAAAGAACTGATTATCTAAGTCAGCAAACAAAACCTCTATTCATATTGAGATCTTTAGTTACATGCACACATACACATACAATAAATACTTTGAGAGGCAGAAAAGAGAGAAAAGAAAAAGATAAAGGGGTGATAGAAAAAGAGAACAGAGAAAAAGAAAAGAGACAAGAAAAGAACACAGAGAGAAAAGTAAAAGAAAAAACATTTTAAAAAAAGGACAAGTAAAAGAAATGATTAAAAGAAAAAACAGACAGAAAAGGAGCAGAGAGAGAAAAAAATAAAAAGTCTGGAAGAACTGGCTCCAAATCCTATCTTAAGATCTGTCATTTACTCGCTGTGTGAGCCTGGCCAAGTCACATTATTTTTCCAGGCCTGTGCAATGAGAGAGCTGGACTTGAAGATCTCTATGTTCCTTCCCTGGGCAGGAAAGTAATACAGTACATAGAGCACCAAGCCTGGAGACAGGAATACCTGGGTTCAAATCCAGCCCCAGATATTTAACAGCTGGATGACCCTGACCAATTCACTTAACCCTATTTGCCTCAGTTTCTTCAATTGCCTCATGAAGATGATCATAGCTCCCAGCTCAGTATCATTGTGAATGGGAGAATATTTGAAAAAAACATTTGGCCAGACATAGTAGGACCCATATAAATACTTACTTAGTTCATCTTTAAAAAGGGCATAACAAGGACATACATTTCTCAGTTGTTGTGAAGATTAAATAAGATAATATTTCTAAAAAGTATTTAGCACAGTGTCTAGAACAAGGTAGACACTTTATACATATTTATTCCCTTCCCTCAACTCATCTGAAAAATGGGGAGAATAATAGCATCTACCTTTCAGGACTATTGTGAGAATTGAATAACAATGATGAATGCTTTACAAAACTTTTAAGGTCTTTAATTGTCATGTGTCCAGCAGAATATTAGGGAGGATTCAAAATATGTAACAATAAATTTCCATTTCAAAAAAAGCAAATATAATAACAAGGTATTATAATTTGAATGTCTATCTTTTCTGTGCTTCCTTGTGAATTATTCTTTTTTCCCCTTTTACTGTATCTACTTCTCCCAAGCATGCTACAAGAAAGCATGGACATATTTATGTATATACATACAACTATATCTCTATGGGTATCCACACACATCTATGTATACATTAAAAAAAGACCTAACTGCATACACACACACACTTACATACACATACATGTATACACACAAAATATATATATCCATCCTCATCCCCTCCACATATACATGTCTATATATACCTACATGCCACATACATGGAAATGCACTTGCATACACCTACATGCCTAACAGGTATACAAACACATAAAGATAAATACATTTAAAACATCTACATGCTAGTGGACTTCCTGCCATCTAGGAGAGGGGAGGGGACTGGGGGTAAAATTTATAATGGAAAGCTTTGTAAAGATCAAGGTTGGGGAACTACCCATACATATGTTATACAAATAAAAAGCTTTAATAAAGAAAAAAAACATCTACATGCATACATCTACATACTTCTACACACAATTTATCTATCTACACCTCCTACTTTCATATATCTATATACACATTTACACACATGTGTATACACACATACCGATACATACCTTGACACATTTACACAAAATACAAATATATAACCCACTGACATGCATGCACATGTATGTATACAAACACATGTTATATACATACGGAAGCATGCCTATATCTACTCACCCCCACAGTCATATATCTACATATACACTTATGTGTATCTACAAGCATACATAAACTGACACATTTATACTTACACATATATTACCCACAAGGACCCATACAAACATGGATCTATATATACATTTACACATACACACACATATAAATATATCCACATCCCACCCCTAACATACATATACATATCTATGTACACAATACCAGCAGGACTGACACAGTGTCCATCTCTCTCCTGATGGAATCCTTCAGTTTCCCTGTCAGGAAATAAGGATCCCAAGGCCTCCCTCGAGGTTTTCTAACAAACTCTACCGCGGCTCCTTGTTACAATGTCGCTGAAAGTCTCCTCTTCCCTGTCCCCACTAAATCTGCTTCTGGTATCCTTTCCTTGCCTGGCTATTCTTTACCCTCACCCACCTAGGGATCTTCCCCTCCTCTCCCCCACTCCTCTTTATCCCACTCCTGTAAATCTGAACTCCATCCTTTTAAGGTCTTTATAAAGGGTGAGCTATGATCATTCATGCTCACAAAAACGGGTCAAAGTAGGGCCTTCAATCCCCATCCCTCCTGACTCCAAGTCCCCCACCGCTCCTTTCTGCCCAGGGTTTACCTCCGTAAGGTGTCACAGCTATGCCCCCCCCCCCCCCCCACACTGAGACCGGTGAGGGCAGTGCCTCTTTCTGTTTTTTTCACAGGCGCTTAATGTTGGCTTATTTACATTTTCATTGCTGGCACACAAGAAGTGCTTAATCAATGCTGTCTGCAACTAGTCATCAGGGACTCACTAGAGCAAAAAAGTGGGCTCAAGGGACTAGTTCGGGTCATGAACCAGATAGCCTCGGGGGCAGAAGTAGAAGCCAGTGTCCTTGGGATCCGTTTCTCTCTCTCCCAGCTCCGGGAACTGTCTCTCCACTTGGGCTGTCCCAAGCCAGAACGCTCCCGCCCACAGACACTCACCCGCTAGGCTGGCAACTTTGCCCAGCCTCCGCCTAAGTGGAAAAGGATGGAAGTAGACATCTCCCCACTGCGCCTGCTCAGAGGTGGCGTGGTCCTTGCTGGCATCCGTCGAAACCCGAGAGTTTTCTCTTCCCTTCTGGGAAATGTAGTCTTGTGGATGGCCCACAGGCGCACCAGCTAGTTCAAATCACTTGGGCTCAGACTGGATTTAAGGACCCAGCGTGGGCTGGGCGACGAGGGTCAGGTTCTTGCCAGGAGGCTGACCCAGAAGGTCCCTATCCTCAAGGCGTTTCTGTTGGGAGCGGGAGAGGTAAAGCCGGACACAGAAGTGACTGTAAAATGTTTCCGAAATAAATACCCAATTCATCCGTAGAAATTTCTGGAACTTATAGAAACTCCGTGTCCAGGCTCTTGCGCTCAGGCTGGCAAAGAGTGACGTCATAGGATGATATCTCCTCCTAGACAGTCCTACTCCTATCTCGCATGTGTACAATACTTTTACCTGCAAAGTGCATTGTGGGAGTGATCTAAGTCAGGTCCAGAGCTGGAGAGGATCTCAGAGGTCAAACCTCTGCCCAGCTTTTCCTGTTACATGTGAGGAATCTGAGACAGAGTGAGTGAGTGAGTGTCTGTGTGTGTGTGTGTCTGTGTGTGTGTGTGTCTGTGTGTGTGTGATTTGTCCATCACTGCACAGGTATAATAACCATCAGACTCTAAAATTCGGGAGGAATATCTGCAGATGGAGTTAGATGTAATCATCCACACTCAGTCATTAGGCACTGATTGTCTGGTGACAGGAATATTGTTAATATCAAATATAATATTTATCTGTCACTCTCCTGAGTAATGTCAGATTTAATAATGTCAGAATTATAGGAAACATCCTCACCTTGCTACTCTTCAAATTCCCTGCTCAGAACACAGGAAGACTTATTTTCCTGGGTTCAAATCTAGCTTTTAGACACTTTCTAGCTAGGTTACCCCATCAAGTCACTTCATCCTGTATGCCTCAGTTTCCTCATCTGTAAAAATAGCTTGGAGAAGAAATGTCTGCCTGCTCCAGCATCTTTTCCCAGACTAAACATTTTATCTCCCTCATTTCCCCTCGAATTGGAGAGCTGGATGGTGGACCACTAAACTCCTGATAAGCCTATACTTTTACAGAGTGCTAACTAAACTCTTTCCAACTAAAGTCTTTCCTTTCCATCTAGAGTTCTGTTGGTGTTCAGGATGGCTAGTACCTTCCTTCTTGCTTTTCAGCATCCCTTTGTGTAAAGTCTTCCCCCATAAGTAAATTCCTTAGCACAAGAACTCGTGTTGGGTTTTGTTTCTTAATATAAAAGATCCAGAATGTCCTAGGTCCCTATCCTGGAGATTTGTGTCTACCCAAGGACTTCTTCAGGATGTTCTTGACCCTCTCTGATATTGGACATCTCCTAATGTTGCAGGGCAACAACAAAGCAATAACAACATAACAACACACAGGGTAATCCATGATTATAATTTTAACCACCACAAAGAGGTATTGTCAAACCAATGTTTGATTTCTTTTCAGTAGTTTCATCTGGATTCAGATCTTCATAAGAAGCTTATAAACTTTTTATGTTACCCTCAGTTGTGTTATTGAGAAAATAAACCATTCAAATGCCTCTTGATACTATCCCAATCATAATCCTCTCCTGTATGATTATACAGCAAACCTTTGTATATCTGTAGTTACATTGTAATTGAGTCTGGTTTCAATAACTACTTCTGCTCCTATTTCCAATGATACTTCCCTTAAATCTTTTATCATCTGATACAATTGTTCATCTATCTTAACTGATCAAGCTTTCCTATCTAGTTCCTCTCTATATGTAGCTTGTACTATACTGTTTTGTACATTAGATATGGACATTGTAAGAGAGACTGATGAAATTATAAGTGAAATCAACATAGTGATACCTAATATAACAAAGCTGATACATCTCTTTTTTCTAAGAGGACTAAGGTCTGTTTCCTTCTTTTCTATTATGGTATTGAACATATGATCAGTCTTAGTACAATACCATTTCTCACTTTTTACAGAAAGCATTGATATATGAGTAATAACAAATACAGTCTGATTTTCAATTTCATTCTTTAAACAATCACTGACTGCAATTCCAACAAGTAACATTGTAAAAATATAATTTCTTTGGTTTCTTTGGTAACAGTTACAGAATCTCCCCACACAAACACATATTTCCCTCCCAGACAGGCTTTAATGTAGAACTGTATTCTATTCTCATGACAGTTGTCCAAGAACCAGGGCCCAAGAGGTTTTTCCATGTGCCAAACTTGAGTGACAAGAATGTGTTCCATGGAGGCTTGTGCTTCAGACAGGACCAACCTGATGATCCCTTTATGTTGACACACCACTACAACCCTTCTGCACAGATGAGGGTGTCTCTATGACAGGGTATCCCCTGTATGCCCAGCATGTGTCACATGATACCCCCCGCCCCGAGACAATCCTAGGCCATGATGGGTCCATAGCCCACCGTTTGGTCTTTGTTGCCAATCCTGATTATATGTAACACAAATCCATATATATAGAAAGAATCTTGCTAGTGGTCTTAGGGGCACTTCTCCTCTTTTTTGACAGTTGCCTTTTCTTTCCTCTCTTTCTCTTTTGCTTTATGGACAACTTTGAGATGTCTGGTAGGAATCCACTGCTGAAGGTTTTTTTTTTCCCCTGTGGAGATACAAGCATATCCGGGCCCCCGCATTAGAACCTATAGGGTCCCTCTCATCCTTCAGGACCCTTTTTCATTACCATGGTCTTGTTCTTAGAGGGCCTTCTTAATGAAGATGATGTGTTGTCTTTTATTGCTTCTCTGTCTTTGTTTACCAGAGAGTATTTCATAGCTGGACTTAAATCATTTGAATCGAATTTTAAGTAATTTATTGTGTACGCTGCTTTATCTATGTCTTTCTGAGTGACCCTACCTCCATTTCCCTCTTTTTTGTTTTTTGATGAATCTCTTAAGGGTCTGATTAGTCCTTTCTACAATGGCCTGTCCTGTAGGGTTGTAAGGTTGTAAGGAATCCCAAAAATATAATGTATGGAGAATTACTGTAAGAACTGTTCTAATATTTTTGAAATATATGAGGGCCCATTATCAGTCTTGAAGGTGTGTGGGATACCCATAGAAGAAAAACAGTGAAACAGGTGATGTATTACATGTGAAACAGCTTCCTTTTGCTGAGAAGATGCAGATACAAAGACTGAATAAGTGTTAACTGTAACATGAGTGCCTGTTTTCACATGTGTGTAACATATATTATTTGGCCTGTCACCTCTGGTTTTAGTCCCCAGCCCTACAGGTATTGAGAATTATATGTTGATAATGAGAAGGTAAATTTATCCCTATCCCCGGGGGTGAAGAGGGATAGAGTAAAAGCAATCCTTAATATCTATTATCCATAAAGACTATTCCTTGGGGATCATATTTGGGGATGGCAGACCTGCCTGTAAAGAATCCATGTCTTGCAGGATTGAGTCTACTTGTTTCAAATCTGTTAATATTCTCCATTTACCAGATTTTTTTCTTTATAACAAATACAGGAGTTTCATGGCTGTGTTTTCTCAATGTGTCCTAACTTTAATTGTTCTTGTACTAATTGATGAGGAGTAGTGGAAGCCGAAGCAGCAATGACCCCTCCTAAAAATCTGTGGTGATTTTCATCCCTAATTGGTGTAATATATATCTACTTCATAAGTTCATATGTAAGCCTTCTATTATTAAAAGAAAAATGATTCCTGTCTGTCCAACTTTATGCCAATTTATCAGTTCAGCTGACATCAAAGCATCCTTACTGCCTTCCACTCCTGCCACTAAGTTGCTCAAAGTGTAAGTTCATGTTTGCTCCTGGAGCAACCCAAGCGGCCAACCAAGTCTGTTCTAAAAATTCTATCATCCAGATTTCATTATTAGGCTTTACTTTAGGTGAGCTTTTAAAAGGCTATAAATCTGGATAGACACAAGAATAAGGTAGGGACTAAGGGTGGTGAAAGGGAGGGAGGCCATTCATTATCATCCTCCTCAGGCTCAGGAGGAGATCTACTACTAAAAGACATGCCTGTTTGTACTCCAACCATAATTTTCCTGACCTCTTTTTCTAGTTCTGATTTCAAACTTTGTTTAATGAGATTATATATGGTAAAATGACTTTTTTGTATTTTTCCTGGGCATTGCTTATCATAAGTAGTGAGTTATCCCTGAAAACAATCCATCTCTCAATATTTTAACAGCCTTCCTCAGGCAACCATGGAGGAACTGTAAGCAATGTCCAGGAATTTCCTAATATTGCCTAATTGAACTGTGCACCCCTGCTCTTTAGTACATTTATATATACTCCTGACATATGCTTCCATGTCTGAAAAGAGTAGGGTGCTTGTTTTCTGCTCCATTAGGTTACTTAACTGTCTCCACTACATTCTGCCTGCTCCAGAAATAGCGCAGCTCAGTGGGCTCTCCCTCTGGAGTCCTCTTGGAGGTTGTCGTGACCAAGTAGCAATGCTTGACCCTGAAGTGATCACTCTGGCACCGTTTCAAGTCCCTGTTCCCATTCCCGGGTGCCAGCGGCCATCTTAAAAGCTCAAAGCTTATGAGTCCTTTGATCTCAAAGGTGAGATGAATGAGGCGGGAGACTCATAGAATGTGAAAAGAACTCCAGTTTATTATGCTGTACAGCCTTGTTAATATACATTTTTGCAAGTGTGATCAGCATGTGAACGGTAAGCAATCCCCAGTCACCACTGAGAGAAGCAGCTCATGGGCTTTGCATATGCATAGAATCTGCCAATAATAGGACGGCCAATCCAGCCATTCTAGCAACCTGTTCACAGATGAGAAGCATTGTCAAGGCATCTCTGTTTAAGGGCAACTAGCTGTGACCCTCAGACCAAACCCATTTCCATGGTCATGAATCATTGCTCCTTGCTCAACAAGGGCATTTCTGCAATGTGGCAAAAAAAAACTTGTTGTGCACCAAAAGTTAAGGTGGCCTCTGTACTCCCTCTCAGCAGAGTCCCAGCAAGTTTTAAATGATTGTTTTTTAAAATGCATTTTATTAAAGCTTTTTAACTGCAAAACATATGTGTGGGTAATTCTTTTTTTTTTCTTTATTAAAGCTTTTTATTTACAAAACATATGTATGGGTAATTCTGCAACACTGACCCTTACAAAGCTTTCCATTACAAATTTTCCCCCCTACTCCCCACCCCTTCCCTACATGGCAGGAAGTCCACTACATGTTAATTATTTAAAATACTTGACAGATTGAATATATGTATACATATTTCCACACTTATCTACAAGAAAAAAAAATTGAGAAAGGAAGCACAATGCAAGCAAACATCAATAGAGATCCACATTTCATGTCCTTCTCTCTGGGTGTATATGGCTTTCTTCACTGAACAATTAGAACTGGTTTGAAACATTTCATTGTTGAAGAGAGCCATATCCATCAGAATTGATCATCATATAGTCTTATTGTTGCCATGTATGATGATCTCCTGGTTCTGCTCATTTCACTCAGCATCAGTTCATGCAAGTCCCTCCAGGCCTCTCTGAAATCATCCTGCTGTTAATTTCTTACAGAACAATAATATTCCATAACACTCATATATCATAATTTGTTCAGCCATTCTCCAATTGATGGGCATCCATTCAGTTTCCAGTTTCTAGCCACTACAAAAAAAGGCTGCCACAAACATTCTTGCATATGTGGGTCCCTTTCCTGCCTTTAAGATTTCTTTGGGATATAAGCCCAATAGAAATGCTGCTGGGTCAAAGGGTATGCACAGTTTGATAACTTTTTGGGCATAGTTTCAAATTGCTCTCCAGAATGATTGGATCTGTTCACAGTTCCACCAACAATGTATCAGTGTCCCAGTTTTCCCACATCCCCTCCAACATTCGTCATTATCTTTTCCTGTCATTTTAGCCAATCTGACAGGTATATAGTGGTATCTCAGAGTTGTCTTAATTTGCATTTCTCTGATCAATAGTGATTTGGAGCACCTTTTCATATGACTAGAAATGGTCTTAATTTCATCATCTGAAAAGTGCCTGTTCATATCCTTTGACCATTTATCAATTGGAGAATGGCTTGAATTCTTATAAATATGAGACAATTCTCTATATATTTTAGAAATGAGGCCTTTATCAGAACCATTAAATGTAAAGATGACCTCCCAATTTATTGGTTCCCTCCTAATCTTGTCTGCATTAGTTTTGTTTATACAAAAACTTTTTAACTTAATATAGTCAAAATTTTCTATCTGGTGTTAAAAGATTTTCGGTTCTTCTTTGGACATAAATTTATTCCATTTCCACAGGTCTGAGAGGTAAACTATCCTATGTTCCTCTAATTTGCTTATAATATCACTCTTAATATCTAAATCATGAACCCATTTAGATCTTATCTTGGTATGTGGTATTAGGTGTGGGTCAGTCCCTAATTTCTTCCACACTAGCTTCCAATTTTCCCAGCAGTTTTTGTCAAATAGTGAGTACTTATCCCAGAAGCTGGGGTCTTTGGGTTTATCAAACACTAAATTGCTATAGTTATTGCCTAGTTTGTCCTGTGATCCTATCCTATGCCACTGATCGACTACTCTATTTCTTAGCCAGTACCAAATGGTTTTGATGACCGCTGCTTTGTAATATAGTTTTAGATCTGGCACAGCTAGGCCACCTTCATTAGCATTTTTTTCATTAATTCCCTTGAAATTCTTGACTTTTTGTTCTTCCAAATGAACTTTACTACTATTTTTTCTAGATCTGTAAAATAATTTCTTGGGAGTTTGATTGGTATGGCACTAAATAAGTAAATTAGTTTGAGTAGTAGTGTCATTTTTATTATATTCGCTCGGCCTACCCATGAACACTTGATGTTTTTACAATTGACTAGGTCTGACTTTATTTATGTGGAAAGTGTTTTGTAGTTTAGTTTGCATAGTTCCTGACTTTTCCTTGGTAGATAGATTCCCAAATGTTTTATACTATTGACAGTTATTTTGAATGGAATTTGTTTCTATCTCTTGCTGCTGAATTTTGTTGGTAATATATAAAAATACTGATGATTTATGTGGATTTATTTTGTATCCTGCAACTTTGCTAAAGTTGTGAATTGCTTCTAGTAATTTTTTAGTTGAGTCTCTAGGGTTCTCTAACTATATCATCATATCTGCAGAGTGATAATTTGGTTTTCTCATGACCTGCTCTAATTCCTTTAATCTCTTTTTCTTCTCTTACTGCCAAAGCTAACATTTCTAATACAATATTAAATAATAATGGTGACAGTGGGCAGCCTTGTTTCATTCCTGATCTTTTGGGAATGGTTCTAGTTTGTATCCATTACATATGATGCGTGCTGATGGTTTTAAGTAGATACTACTAATCATTTTAAGGAAAAGCCCATTTATTCCTATACTCTCTAGTGTTTTTAATAGGAATGGGTGTTGGATTTTATCGAATGCTTTTTCTGCATCTATTGAGATAATTATATGATTTTTATTAGTTTGGCCATTATATAATTGATTATGCTGATAGTTTTCCTAATATTGAACCAGCCCTGCATTACTGGTATAAATCCCAGCAAGTTTTAAATTAAAAGAACTTGCATTGTTAAGTGAACCTGTGGAATGAGGTCATTTCAGGCAGTATTATTATTTTTTTAATACAGTATTTTTTTTCCCCTCTGTCAAATCCTGAGCCATGGTTTCCCAGGTCTGTCTGGTAAGATGGAGGGGGAGGTACACACAGGCTGGAAGAGACATGGAAGGACCAGAAAGATGAGGAGAAACATTCAGAAACGTTGATAGAAATGGCTCCATCACATGGCGAAGATAATGAGGAAGGCAAAAAAGCCCCATACCCTCAGATAGGGCAAAGCCCAGGATGGCACAGGAGAACAGCTGCTGCTTCAGGGAGGGGTTCCTGGCATAACCAATGATGAGACTTCCAAACACAGTCCCGATCACAGCTCCAGAGCCAGCCACCCCCACAGTGGCAGCCCCAGCCCCGATGAACTTGGCTGCTGTGTCAATGTCCCTTGAGACACTGCTGGTTTGGAATCCACATCGGGGCACAGGTGAGGTCAAGGGGCCATTGCCAGAATGCTGAGGTCCTCATCTATCCGAACCTCTGGCCATTTTAGCACCACTGCAGATAACGGTCTACTCAGCAACTGAGAGCTGCTCCTCACAAGGGCAGGGGTAGAGATGAACTTGGCGCAGGCATACATTCTCAGAGGGTGAGGGGCAAAGCCAAAGAGCTGCCGGCAGAGCAGAGGAGACAGAGAGGGGGAGGGGAAAGAGTTCATGCAGTATTATTATATGTGATGGAATGTCATATATGGGAATATGAAGAAAGCCATTCCAACTGGGATATGGAGCTCAGGAAGGAAAATAATGTTTAAAAAGCCTGGGGAGGCAGGTTGATTCAAGACTGTGAAGGGCTTCTGCCTGCCAGGCAGAGGAATTTGTACTTGATCTTAAGAGTAGCTAGGCAGAATATTTTAACATAATTAACATGTAGTGGATATCCTGCCATCTAGGGAAGGGGTGGGGAAGTTGGGGGGAAAAAATTTGTAACGGAAAGCTATGTAAGGGTTATTGTTGAAGCATTACCCACACATATGTTATGCAAATAAAATAAATTTAAAAAAAAAAGAGTAGCTAGGCAGGCCCACTAGAATGGCAGGAACCTGTTGAAGGAATCCAGGGTGTCCCACCTAAAGAAAATCTTAGATCGAAAGAAAACTATGACAGTATTTGAAGGTCTATCATGAAAGAAGGAAATCATCTTTGTTTTACTTATTTCTAGAAGGGAGAACTAGTTAGAACCAGCAGGCCCGGAATGAGATAGTGTTTATAAAAAAGACTTTATTTTTTTTACTTCATGTAAAGAATAAATTCTTGTAAAATCTGATTTCTCCAGAAATATATAAGGCTGCTCAGATTACCCTTTCCATAAAAAAATCTTTTGGCCTGCTAAGTTGCAAAGTAGATAGAGCAGTGAGCTTGAAATCATCTTCCTGAGTTCAAATCTAGCATCAGACACCTACTGTGTGACCCTAGGCAAGCCACTTAAGCCTGCTTGTCTCAGTTTTCTCATCTATAAAGGAAGTTGGAGGAGGATATAGCTAATATTTTTTGCTAAGAAAATTCCAAATTATGTCATTAAGAGACTGAAATGACTGAACAGCAACAACAGATCTTTAAAACTGATGACCACTTGCTGGTTATGTTGCAAATGGGATACATGCTGAAGTCCCTTCTAACAATGAGATTTTATGATCTTGTGTCATCAGACCTAAATGAGAGTGCCAAGTTTAATAGGAGATGCATTAAGAAGGTACAGAGATTCAGAAGAAGCATTCAAGGTCTGGAAATATAACATGGAATCTGGAAAAGCCATCAAAACATCAGTATACCTTTATTAAATTCTATGTGGCAGAAATTATGCCTGGTGTTGACAGTACAAATATGAAAGTGAGGCAAGTTCTGCCTTAGTGAGTTCACAATATACCATGAATGATATGAAACATTCAAGAGAAGTGCAGGATAAACCCAAAAGAAAGAGGAAGTGATTTGGGGAGAGGGACACAAAAAAATATCAGGGAATAAGAAATATCTAGAGAGTAGGAAGGAGAGAGGGAGAAGAAAGAGAAAAACATTGAGACATAGACACTGAGATAGAGAAAGTCCATATCATAAATACTGGCTATTATTATTGAGTTCGTTTGGTCCCCATTTTCAGAATGGGGAAAAAAACCAACAATCTGTTCAATCTTGTTTGTATAGAATGATGTAAAATTACTTAGTTTTGTAATCCATACTGTGTCCAACACCTGAGATTGCCTAGTTAGCATCATTAAATTAACTAAGACCAGACAGTTTTAACATCTCAATCCATTCCTCCCTAAGTTCTGTCTTCTACTTCTCCATGTCCCTGTCTATAAAAGATTTTGTTCTCCAAAATACAATTGCTTAGTAAGACTGTAATGTGTCACATTAGCTTGATCCTATGAAGTTATTTTAATATAAAATAAACAGCATTATAAAACTTCATATACAGTAAGACTTCTACTGGATCTCTTAAGTGTTTCTGATGGTTGGAGACATTCTCACAATCTTTACATGTAGCTGACTTTACTCCATTATGAAACATCTGATATTTCTTAAGGTTTGAGCTATACAAGAAAGTTTTCCAACATTTATTACATTCAAATAGGTTCTCACTTTTTTTTGAAGTCTGTACTTCAACTACAGGCTTTTCCAACATCAGGACATTCAAAGGATTTCTTTCCAGTATGAATTCTTTTATGTTTATTAAAGTATCCCTTAAGGCCGAAGGCTTTCCCACAATCATTACATTGATAGGGTTTCAATTCAGTATGAATTTTCTTATGTCTATTAAGGCCTTCATTACAGCTAAAAGCTTTTCCACATTCATTACATGTATAGGGTTTCACTCCAGTATGAATTTTCTTATGTTTATTAAGGTGTCCTTTACGCATGAAGGCTTTTCCACATTCACTACATTTATAGGGTTTCACTCCAGTATGAATTTTCTTATGTATATTAAGGTGATGCTTAAGGCTGAAGACTTTTCCACATTCATTACATTTATAGGGTTTTCCCACAATATGAATTTTCTTATGTTTATTAAGGTATTCCTTAAGGCTAAAGACTTTTCCGCAATCACTACATTTATAGGGTTTCTCCCCAGTATGAATTCTCTCATGTTTTCTAAGATGTTCCTTATGCCTGAAGACTTTTCCACATTCATTACACTTATATGGTTTCTCCCCAGTATGAATTCCCTCATGTAAAGAAAGGCTTATCTTAAAGTTGAAGCCTTTTCCACACTCATTACATTTATAGCGTTTCTCTGCAGTATGAATTTTTTTATGCCTGTTTATGCCTTCATTAGAGTGAAAGGCTTTTCCACATTCCTTACATATGTAGGGTTTCACTCCAGTATGGATATTCTTATGTCTAGTAAGGTGGTCCTTAAGGCTGAAGGCTTTTTCACATAAATTACATTTAAAGGGTTTCTCTCCAGTATGAATTTTCTTATGTGAAAAAAGGCTTCCCTTCTGTCTGAAAGCTTTTCCACATTCAATACACGTATAAGGTTTTTCCCCAGTATGAATTCGCTCATGTACAGAAAGGTCTCTCTTACAATTGAAAGCTTTTCCACATTCACTGCATTTGTATGGTTTTACTCCAGTATGAATTTTCTTATGTCTATTAAGGTATCCCTTATCTCTGAAGGCTTTTCCACATTCAGTACATTTATAGGGTTTCTCTCCAGTATGAATACTTTTATGTGAATTAAGGTTTCCTTTAAGAATGAAGGCTTTTCCACATTCACTACATTTATAAGGTTTTTCTTCAGTATGATTTTTCATATGTGAATTAAGGCTTCTATTCTGCCTGAAAGCTTTTCCACATTCAGTACATTT
>JAJPUD010000270.1:413522-431980 GCA_023553655.1 Myrmecobius fasciatus | reverse complement strand
ACTGCTCAGTGTTTTGTGGAAAAAGGAAAACAACTTTATACTCAATTCAGTCTTCTCCATGAGGAAGAAGGTTGATGAATTTGGACAAAGTAGAAGAACCATGGTGACCAAGATGATGAAACCAAAAAGAGCTGAGGGGAAAGTAGCAGAACTGCTCATAATTTCTAAAATATTTAAATTTTCAGAAATGAAAACAATAATTCTTAAACCACAGAGAGAGTTATATTTCAAGTTGATCTCTGGTAACACTGAAGAAGAGATAGTGATTAAAGCTGTGATTTTTGTGAAGAAATTCCCTACTCCTATATAGATTGCCAACTTCTCTGAAAGTTACAGCTTCAGCACTGGTGAGAAAACTGAACAGTGAAGTGTCCCTGCCATACTGCACTGAGCACTGAAGCTCTAGTTAAGAAGACTCATCTTCCTGAGTTCAAATTTGGCCTCAAATACTTTCTACCTGAGAGATCCTGGTCAAATCACTTAATCCTGTTGGCCTCAGTTTCACCATTTGTCACATGAGCTGGAGAAGGAAATGGTAGACCATTCCAGGCTCTCCATCAAGAAAACCCCAAACAGGGTCACAAAGTGTTGGATAGAACTGAAGGCTTTAGTAGGAAAGGAGAATTGAGAGGTGAAGTGAATTGTCCATTGTCACACAGGTAGTAAGTGTTAGAGGAACTCGTCTCCTAACTAGGAAGCTGGTGCTCTATACTTTTGGTAACACTTTAGAACCTTGGAGGCTGCTTTCATGTCCTTTGTTCCCATGTTCTAGGGAAATCCCAAAATTTGATGAGATAGAAAGTCAAAGTGTGAATCCCAGCTGTGACACTTATTAGGCAGGTGACCATGGACAACTCAAAATGTTATGAATTTTCACAGCCCTAATCTGTAAAACAGCAATACTACACACATTATTCATCCCAAACACTGGTAAACATTACTAAAACATTAGTAAACCTGCTACCTGGATATTAATAATAATAATTATTAAAGTCAGTAATGACCTTAAAGGCAATTTTCCATGAAGCAGGGGAAATAGGAAACTAATTTTACAAATTAAAGATGGGAAAGGCCAAGTATGAAGTGACTATGAGGTGTAGATGGCATCTTTATAAGGTCTATCAGTAAAAAGAATGACACATATTGGAAGGCAAATGAAACAAGCAATAGGATGTAGCAATGGTTTGTTAAAATAGCTTTTTCTGAAACTAGAGAGACATACGGGGCAAGTTTAATAGAAAATCATTTCTTGACATGAAAGATGAAATTAAAGAAGAGAGCAGGATGGACAACCACAGCTCATCTCCTCAGGACTATGGACCAATCCAGGCCCAACATTTCAAAGGTAACTTACTCTAATGACCCAGTCAAGCTCCTGCTGATAGTGAGTCCTGTCTCTGCCTAGATTTCTGGGTCAGGGGTTTTCACAGTTGTATCTGACCCTTTGTAAGCCCCTCTGAGGGTTTTCTTGGCAGAGATTCCTATCTCAGAGAAGTTTGCCATTTCCTTCTGCACGTCATGTCCCAAATGAGGCCATCAGGATTAAGGGACCTGTCCGGGATCTCAGGGCTTAGAAATGTCTGAAGTCAGACTGAAACTCAGAACCATGAGGCTCCTTCAGTCCAGGACTGGCACTCAGGAGACTGCACACCCTGCCCGCCTGGTTTTTACTCACCCTCAGAAATGCACCTGGGGTCTTCTTCCTTTGATAGCCAGGGGGCTTCATGTCTCTGCAGCCGAGAAATCACAGGGGGTTTAGTTACTGGAAGCCCTGCTCAAGAGGACATAAGGGGAAAGAGTTGAGCACAGAGAGACCTCAGAACTCAGTCTTGGTCTCTCTCTCTAAAGAAAAAGGGGCATGTCTGGACTTGCCAGTGGAGCAACATCAATGACCCCTGAAAGATGTTTCCCTCAGCAAATGTGAGGGAAGGGACACAGCCTTTGGTGGAGACACAGGACAGATGGGGTCACTTTCACCCATTCCTAGTCTCCTGGGAGAAATCTTTCCTTCTCTGCCCTGGGACTCTAGTGGAGAACCCAAAGTCTGGCTGAGCAAAGAACATGAAAAGAGAGCCTCCAGGGCTGCAGAATAAAGCTGCTGATTTCCTGCCCTCCCTGTCCAGCAAATTCAAATTTAGCCGAGCTCTTCAGCCACCCCATAGCCATGGACAGATGGAATTCACTGACCTTGCAGTGGCTCTCACATGATGCTCTCCCTGCCATCTCTGCAGGTTAGCATGGGATGCTCCCCCAATTCTGCCATGCCCTGCTCTTTGCCCTTCAACTCTTGCAACCCTAATTTACCTTCACAGCTTAGCTGAGGGACAGCCTCCTCTGGAATGAGGCTTTTCTTCATCCTCCTAGCAACTACTGCCATCTCCTTAGAAATGAATTGTTCTGTATTGACATGTACATATTTGGTGTCTGCTGGATAGTGTAGAAGTTCCATGAAGGCAGGGCCTGTCGAATTGTTCCCTTTGTTCCTTTTGTGACTACCATAGTTCCTACTACTGAGTCACAGCTAAATAAATGCAGATTGAATGACTGAAAAAAAAATTACCTTACCAAGAAAGACAAAGTTCTCATAATTCTCCAGCATCACGTCCCTGTACATGTCCTTCTGGCCAGGATCCAAATAGCTCCATTCCTCCTGGGTGAATTCCACAGCAACATCTTGAAATGTCAGCAATTTCTAAAACATGATAGAATTTTAACTAGCCAGATGAGAGAGACTTCAAAAGCCATTTATTAATGAAGGTTGGAGAGGAAGGGAGGAAGATCCTTGGAACTCAAAATGTATGTAAATTTTTAAAAAACATTATTCTGTAGATTATGATCTTCCCCAACCTATAGTCATGCAAAGTTGTGTTTTGGGGTCAGGAATAAAGTGAAATCAGACCCTCTTTTTCTAAACAAATCTGCATGTATCAAATCCATCAGCAAATGTTTTATCTATATGTACCTGACAGACTACCAATGCACATCAGTTTGAATAGTAAGTGACTTGTCTCAATATGGCTTTCTCTGCTAAGATGGTCTGGCCATTTGTGGATGCATGGCAATGAATCTAAATGAGGAGATTTTCTAATGACTTGGGCCTAAATATAATAAGCACCTAGGAGAGCATATGATGAGGCACAATGGCATGGTATAAAAAAGAACAATTCTTCTTTGTGATGTCTCTCTGAAAGGGAAGGACAAAAATTTTTTGACATAAAAACAAAAGAAAATTAAATATATTTTAAGAAAAGATAATCATGGCATTTTATCCAATAATTTTATTACTGAGACCATAGCTGGAGAGTCTTTTTGGGGGAACAAAGGTAGCTGTTCAATGATATTTATAATAGCGTAATTTGTTATTGGAAAAAAAAACTTGGTCAACAAATGTCTAAATATTAGGAATAGGCATATTTTTTGGCATATTGATTGGAATACAATATTACTATTAAAATTCAAATGAACCAAGGACAAAAAGGAATGTGGAAGTGGAAAAAAGAACAGATCATTGAAAAAATAATTTCATCGTGTATGACAATAATGAGAAATCACACCAAAATTTATGGGATACAAATAAAAGAGTTCTTAGGGGAAAGTTAAGAAGAAAATTTTTACTCAAAATCAGAAATTTCAACAACAAAGGTTAAAAAATTTGTTTTAGATGAAATTGGGGGAAATTATTTTTTTAAAAACAATAATCTAGAATTTCGCAAGGAATCCAAACACAGTGTGTTAATGTCTTTCTCTATGAAAAAAAAATCAATATTCTTGAATGTCTCCTCTTCCCTGTTCCTGCTAACTCTGCTACTGGAGTTCTCCTTCATTGGCCTCCTTATTTTTTACCCTTCCCCACCCAAGGACCCCTCTCTCCTCTCCCCCACTCCTCTTTATTCCACTCCCTAATATATATACTTGGTCCTACTTACATAAAACTGAACACTCACCTTTTAAGGTCTTTATAAAGGGTTAGCTATGATCATTCATGTTCTCAAAAATGAGTCAAAGTGGAGCCTTGAATCCATATCCCTCCTGATTCCAAATCTCCCACCACTTCTTCTTTTTACCCATGGCTTACCTCAATAAGGTGTCACAGTTAGATCACCCATACACTGAGACCTGTAAGGGCAAGGCCTCTTTTTACTTTTTTCCATAGGTGCTTAATCAATGCTTAATCATTTTCCATGTGGGCATATAGAAGGTGCTTAATCAATGCTGTCTGCAGCTAGACCTCAGTCCTCCCCCTTTAACACTTGAGCAAAAAACTGGGGCTCAAGGGACTATCACAGGTCATGCAGCCAGATATCTTCAGGGGCAGAATTAGAGCCCAGCACACTTGGAATCCTTTTTTCCCTCTCCCAGCTTGGGGAGCCATCTCTCCATCTAAGCTGCCCCAAGCCAGAGTGTTCCAGCTCAGAGATACTCACCTTCACCCTAGTGGCTGGCAACTCTCCCCAGCCGCCACCTAAGTGAAAAGGGAAGGAAATAGAACTGCCACAGGTGCAGGTCTGTCTCCTGGGAAAGTTGAGAGAACTTCTGTGTGAGCATGAAGGTGGGATTCTCTTGAATCTTCCCCATGTGGGTGAATAAGAAATTTCCCCACCTGGCTAATTCTGAACCTGGCCAGGACATCCTGTCACCACTGGCTGCTTATGGCTCATACCTGAAATCAAAGACAACTAACACTGCTGTGGCCCTGCCTTTCTCCTCACATAGCAAATTCCATTGATAAGAACAAGAAGGAAAGAAGGAAAGAAAGAAAGAAAGAAGGAAGCGAGGGAGGAAGTGAGGGAGGATGGAAGGAAGGAAGGAAGGAAGGAAGGAAGGAAGGAAGGAAGGAAGGAAGGAAGGAAAGGAAGGAGGGAGGGAGGGAGGGAGGAAGGAAGGAAGGAAGAAAAGTAAGGGATCACTTTGAACTGTCATGTGAATCACAGAAAACAGAGATATGAAGCCTTACAACTGCTGGGTTATTTAGTTTATAGGATGCCACCCTTTAACATTCTTTCATTAGGATAATATCACTAGCAGGAGACATGACAAAATTTCCAAAACTGAATTAAGAATTTACATGTAAAAAAATTATTTGTACCATCTATTTAATAGGATAAAGAGACACAAAGATTCATTTTTTGATCCAGGCCCTCATAATGCAAGAATTAAAAGCCTCCCAACTGTTAGGTGAATTGTGTATTTTTTAATAAACTAATCCCCTTTTAGCTCTATTTTATAATGAATTTGAGCTAAGTCTTTGCATCTTAGACACAAATCTAGAAGGAAGAAGGCTCCTTAGAACTTTATCTAACAGCGTGTTTATGAAATATAAAATTAAATACCTTGAATTTTTTTCATTGACATAAAGGAAATATAAGCCTTAATAACTGAATTCACCTAAAGCTATGAAGCAATGATTATTTTGACTTTATTGTTAGAACTCAGGGGACTGTAATTGATATGATTCTCAGTGTGTCTGCAGGTATGATCACCAAGGAATCCTATTAGGTCAATGATCCATGATGCCTACAACTCTATGAGGTCCACATCCATGAATTACAGGTGCAGTACTCAAGGGGAAGAGTGGGAGAACTACTCTTGGCATGAGCTGAGGCAGGCTTTCCTAAGAAATGGAAAATACTCCATCCTTTATGCTTGGCTCTGTAAAACTGGCTAGCCATATGATTCTGTTGAGGGGTGAGATCCCCTACAGCAATGGGCATCTCCAGAAGTGTCCTAGGTTTTGTGAAAGAATTCGTAGTCCCAATTTCCAAGAGAGGTTTGGCAAAATGGGTTTATTTTCCCCGAGAAGCTCTCTCAGTGGGCCATTTCCTTATTAGGAAGGTAGCCAAGTTTGGAATACAGTCTTGGTTTTTATTTAGCCTTCTATGGCTTGGGGCTAGGAAGCAATTGAGGGCCTAATTTTCAACCCAAAAAGGGTAGTGATTGTTTCCCAGACTAAATCGATTTCCAGATCAATTGGAGGTAGGAGTTTCCCATGGGAAACCAGGTAGTTTTCCCAGAGCTGGGAGGGGTTGAGATTCAGGATTTTTCTAATCCAGGTCCACCCCCACCCCCAAAGACCAGGGGGACACAGAGTCCTATTATATTAACTCTAGCTGAGAAATGACATGAAGTGAAGAAAGTAAGGAAGCACCTACACACACACACACACATACATACATAAAAAGTCACTATTTTCTTTCTATGGTACATTTCTATAATCATGGCAGATTAACAATATAAATACAATATCACATCTTTATTTCAAAACTTAATACTGGATTATCTGAGCTATTACAATAAGATACAGGCATAAAGTTTGAGCTATTTAGCCTAACATTTTACTCCTTTCTCAAATAAATGTGAATTGGACATTAATAGAAAATAGTCTGTGGGATCAAATTGTTGTTGTATTAATTATTTAACAGAAACATCTTTAATTTGACTTTGAAATAAAAAGAATGATAGAATATCTTGTGTTATCCTAAAGAGGAGATGTAGAGAACTCCCAGGAAGCTAGAAACTTCAGTAACTGGATTCCCCTCCTCCTAAGATTAATCAAGAGTGTGTTTAAGCTTGAAATCATTGGAAAACATAAAGTCCTGGCACAATTACTGGGGCACTGTGAACTTTAAATAAGATGAGTCCCTAGAAACTAACAACATGCTTCAGAGAGTAAAATTATAGAAAACAGAAACCAGGGTTGGTTACAGAACAATTCTTTTCATAGTAATGATATAAACAATGACCTTTGGGGGAAAGGTGGTCCTGGGCTGGAGAGACCCTGGGAAATGTTAAACCCCTCCTCGTTTCTGGGCAGGGCTCCACCCTCCTGTTCACAGGGAAATTTCAAGATCTCCAACTATAATTCCATTGGAGATCTTGGCTTACTGCATAATCACCATCATATTGAGTTGAAGATTAGTCCCTCAATTGCTCCCTAGCTCCAAGGCCATGAGGATCTGATAAAATGGAAAGCCTGAAAACCCAGCTTTTACTAAAAGATCCTAACAGCACTAAGCCCACTGACAAGATATTTCTTCTAAGCATAATAAATTTGGTTTTTTGCCACAAACCTTGCCTTATCCATTGGGGTTTGGGAATTCCTTCGAAAAGCCTGTGGCCTGCTAAAGGATCTCTCAACCCTCATTTCTCACACCTCAACATTAACATGGGGTTTTAGGTATATAAGTAGTATGATTTCTCTCAATAAACGGCTCTGTTGAATTATCAACAACCCTGTCTCCTTTTTTTCAACCACCACTACTCCATTTGTGTTGTGCTGGCCAGAATAAATGGCTCCCAACATGGGGTCCTGATCTTATAAGGCACTGATGGTGTCAAGCAGCCCACAAGGGAAGCAGAGATCTGATGGGGGTCTTCTGCTGGTTGATACCCCCTGGGTAGCCGAAGGACAAAGAGCCTAAATCAAAGTAAGGGGAAGGCTCCCGAAGGGCCACTCACCGATACAACTCATTTTTCATTTTTTTGGGAGCAAAAGGAGACATAAAACATTGAGGGCAAATAGTTAAAGGATTGAAGAATGAAGGGAAATATATTGTAAGCTTTTACAGTTAATCATGTTAAAAAAGGGAGTAAGAACTAAGAAAAATAAGTTAAGAGCATTTTTACAGGATATTTGTGACAATGTGCCTTGGTTCCCCAGTGGTCCCCCAAATCAATATCAATGAATGGGAAGCCATTGGAGAAACTTTATACAAAGTATGTAAAGAGAAAGTCCCCCAGGCAGTCTCTTCTGATACCTTCTCTTGGTGTAACATTATAAAAATTTGCTTATCAAAACCAAGAGAACTAGAAGTAAGAATAGAACTTTGAAAGTCATTCTTGGTTAAACTAAAAGGGGGAAGAAATCCCCCAAGAATAGACTAGATAGACTAAAGGACTATATATTATTAATTTATCTCACGTTAAATAACTAAATAATTATTTTTTTCTTCATTACATCATTTTTCCTCAAACAAAGAGGAATAGAAAAGGTTAAGGGGCCAGCTCTGCTGCCCGGCCCTCCCATCTCAATATGTGATGTGGAAGAATGTCAGTGGGACATGGAGGGTAATAATTCAAGGTTGAGGTTTTCTTTATATTTCCACACAGAAGAGACACATGAATCCCATAAAACTGTAGCTGCCCTGTCCAAATTGCTCCAGAGCATGAAGATAAAAGAAAAGAAGACTGGCAGAGACTGAGCACGCCACAAAGGGAATCAAGAAGCATGGTTCTTGCAACTGGCCCTAATGCTGGCATAACTTAAATTGGGAGAAGGAAAATCCAGAACTTTCTGGAGTATGATCGAAAAGCCACCTTGGGTGAGAGTAGTTGGATGGGGAGAATACATTCCTGGAGTTCTATTGTACAGTAATGGATCTCAATATTTAGTTAAGGAATTTGGTAAAATAAGCATGGAGGGGAGTCAAATAGTTCAATAATTAAGTTTAATTTTATTGGGCTTATGTGTTACTACAAATGCTAGCTTTCTATAGTCTAATACAACCTGTTCATTTTCATTATAGATATGATTCTTTTCACAGACTTTTGGCTAGTAGGAATGTTGCAATCCTCCAACTGAGTAAAAAGGCTTTAAGTCGTAATGCTACAAAGCATACAACATTTCCTCAATCTAAAAACCACTGTTATGGGTATACTGGAACAGAACTGTGAAACAACAACTCCCAAATGGGGAATCCGTATATCATTGTGTCTGGATCGGGACCTAAAGGATTCTGAAGAAGCTAAGCCTCCTTTTCTGGACTGTAAAACAGAGCAGAGACTTTGTCACACAATTTGGAATCAGACTGGCATAATAACTCTTGTGTTTGCCATATGCATAGAGAATACTCCAAACTGAATTGGTGGGAAATAATCAAAAGAGGAATGATCAGGTTTGGAAAAATCACATTACCATTTGCTCCTATAGAGGGATATTTTCAGAAGAGAAATAAGAATGTATCATATAATGCCACTTATAGTTAAAGCATATTTGGGGAATGATTATGCTTTCATGTGGGGAGAAATTGGCCAAGTGAAAATAACAAAGGTAGAAGGAGTTTATAATGTTACTTGCAAGGAATGCAAGGTTTCTGAATGCATAGGAAATAAAGTTAATATCAGTATTGTCTTTGTTATTACGAAGCCTTTACTTAATTATTACCTATAAAGAGTGATAACTGATATCACACTTGTTCCTTGCGGAACATTGAACATTTACTCAGCAAAAACAGAAAGAAAAGATGTATTTTATGTGTTGTTTTTGGAATAATTGTATTAATTTCTATTTTAGCTTCCAGTGCCTCAATTGCTATGTTTGTAACCATTGTTCAAAATCAAGTGGTTCAAGTTATTATTTGCATGAACTTACTCTAAACATCTCTAAAGGGTTTGCTATACAGAATAAAATTAATAAGGAGTTTTATGAAGCTATAAATCAATTAAGAGAAGATGCCCTTGAAATAAGACAAGAAGTGGAAATATTGAGGATTAGACAAAGATTGGTGTGTGATTACAGATTCACTACTTTCTGCATGATTAATAAAAATACAATAAGTCAGAGTGGAAATGAGATACAATTAGAAATCATCTTGATGCATTACAGGGAAATTCAAATGTTACATTGGATACTGAAGATCTTCAAAAGATTGCTAATATATATAAAAAATCACATGAAAATCTAGAACCTGACCAGGCTGCCCAAACAATTGCTATTTGGATTAAGAGAGCACCAGGGACATTTGGTGCCACTGGGTATGAAATTAAACTCAGAACATTTGCTGTAATTTTATATGTATTTATATTTGTGGACCTACTCCAATAGAGTGTTTTCTGACCACAGTTAAAAGGATCGTGGAGAATGTCAGCAGGCAGGATCTCAGAGTTCAAGACTTGAGAGTACCTCAATAAACACAAAAGGGGGGATGTAGAGAACTCCCAGGCAGCTAGAAACTTCGGTAACTGGGATGTTCTCTTCCGCCTAAGATTAATTAAGAGTGCATTTAAACTTGAAATCACGGGAAAACATAAAGTCCTGGCACAATTACTGGGGCATTGTGAACTTTAAATAAACTAGAAACTAACAAGATGCTTCAGAGAGTTAGATCATAGAAAACAGAAACCAGGGTTGGTTATAAAATGTTTTTCATAGTAACATATGGTTTTAAGATATATTAGTAACATGATTTCTCTCAATAAATGGTTCTGTTGAATTATTGGCAACTCTGTCTCCTTCTTTTCAACCGCCACTAGCCCATTTGTGTTGTGTGGCCACAACAAGGAAAAACCAACTTTATTTCAGTTTATTATTACCACCTGAAAGTTGAGTAAATCTTGAAATTGACTACTCAATGCATTTATCCTTTCCATCCTAGAAAAGAATACCTTGGAGTCAGAACCAAGAAGACTTGGCCAGTAAATGGACACTATGGGAGTAGAGCTGGGGGTGAGGGAGGAGATGATTCCAAGGTTGCAATTCCAAGATTCCAGGACTGGAAGAAAGATGGTGCTCTGCAAAGAAAGAAGAAGTCTAAAGAAATGGCAGGTGGGGGATGAGGGAAAGGTGAGTTTCTATTTTGGACATATTTTATTTGGGACATCCAGGTGGACATGTCCAGCAGGTGGACTGTGACACATGGGGTACCAGGAGACAAGTTAGGTCTGGCAAAGTTGTTCTTCCCTTACTCTTCCAACCTTGACATGTCAGTACTTCTTACCTTTCTCTTGAAGGTCATGGCCCTCTAAAATCATTCCTTCTCCAGTGTTTCCTTGAGATTCTGACCTTTCCCAAGTCTTGTCTCTCTAGAAAGATGGAAGAGCTATCTTAGAATGGATTCTTGCTTCTCAGGGTGTAAAAGTTAATCTAAGTTCAGAATTTGCATTCTATAGGCATAGAGTTAATGGGGGTAAGTACAAGTTGATTGCTGCTCAGTAACTTGATTTGGACAAGACATAAGAGAAGAGGGCACTTGTAAGAGAGAAACAATACACAACTTAACAGGTGCCGTTATCACAATAGTAACAAAAACAAACAGGTAACATTCATCATCACTAATTTGGCAAACAGCATCTTCTGAGTTTTCTGGCTGAGGAGCCAGTCAGAGTGCACCCTGAAGAGGGAAAAAATCCCAGGTGAGGCATCCCTTCCTGGGTGAAACTCAAAAATGTCTATCCCACTATGGGGTTTATATAGGCTGAGAACAAAGGAGGCCCTGTGCCAAGTTTATTATGTGATATATGACCCCCTGGGCACAACAGCTTCCCAGATGAATCACCAAGGGGAGTAATTCATTCATTCCTTTAAGCCAGCTGGTTTCACTCAGGGAAATGGCCAGATTTCCTGGTGAAACGTATACCAAGGCTCAAAGGAAGGCCTTAAATCAAGCACAAGAAAAAGTGACCTGCTCTTCCTGTGCCTTCCTCTGCCTCCTCAAAGAAGTGCAAGCACGCTCTTAGGTTCTCAGGACAAGGTTATACAAAGAGACCTGGCTGACATTCAAGGAGATCCCTTCCAAGCCCAGAATATATTCCAAGGCCATGGCCGAGACTTACTAGGTGATGTAGTACATAGAGCACTAGGCCTGAAGGCGGGAAGACCTGAGTTTAAATCCAACCTCAGATAATTAATAGCTGGATGACCCTGAGCAAGTCACTTAACCCTACTTGCCTCAGTTTCTTCATGAATATAATATCATTAAAATAATCATAGTTTAGCTCAGTGTCATTGTGAATGGGAGAATATTTGGAAAAAGCACTTGGCCCAGACATAGTAGCACCCATATAAATATTTACCTGCCTTTAGTTCATCTTCAAAATGGGCATAACAAAGATATTCATTTCTCAGAGTGGTTGTGAAAATTAAATGAGATAATATTTCTAAAAAGCATTTAGCACAGTGTCTAGAACAAGGCAGACATTCCATACATATTTATTTCCTTCCCTCTTAACTCATCTGAAAAATGGGGAGGAGAATAATAGCATCTGCCTCTCAGGACTATTGTGAGAATTAAATGAAATAACAATGTCGAATGCTTTACAAAACTTTTAAGGTTTTTAATTTTCATGTGCCCAGCAGAACATCAGGGAGCATTCAAAATATGTAACAATAAATTTCCATTTCAAGAAAGCAAATATAATAACAAAAGGTATTATAATATCAATGTCCATCTTTTCTGTGCTTCCTTGTGGGTTATTCTTTTTTCCCCTTTCACTGTGACCACTTCTCCCAAGCAGGCTACAAGAAAGGATGGACATATTTATGTATACAGATACATACAACTATATCTCCACGAGCATCCACACAAATATATCTATGTACACATTTGAAAAGACCTGAATGTATATACACACACACACATACACACACTCATATACACTGTTCTGCACCCCTCCACACACACATCTATATATACATTAAACTTACATGTATACATACAAACACCTATCTGCACCCCTCCACACACATGCATATATCTATAAACACACTTACATATACATATGAAACATATACCCATCTTTATCCCCCATATATACATATATCTGCATACTTACATGCACACACATACATATATTTATACATACATACATCACAATGCACTTACATATACCTACATGCATAACACAAGTGTACAAACACTTATAAATAAAATACACTTACACATATCTATATGTATACATATACATATATATGCACACATATTTATCCATCTGCACCCCCTTTCATGTATCTATATACACATTTATACATATATAAACACACATACCCATACATACCTACTTTCACACATCTACACAGAATACAACATATAACCCACCAGGGTACATACATGCACATATGAATACAAGCAAACATGTTACACATATGCATGCACATTACCCATCCCACATTCACTTACCTACATAAACATTTACATGCATCTACATGCATACACATATATATCCATACATACATATACTGACACATTTACACTTACACATATATTACCCATCAGGACCCACACATACATCTATCTACATATACATTTACATGTACACACACACACATATATATATATAGACATCCACCACTCCCTACCCACATATATATCTATAAACTCTTACATTCACCTACATGCATACAAATATGCATGCATACATACAAACATATACCCATCCGCACCCCACACCACACACATATATCTATACAGTCTTATATCTACATGCACACACACATATATCCACATACATGCACTGAAATAGTTACATGCAGCTATATGCACTCACAAACATATATACATTCATCGAAATACACACATGCATGTACACACAAAAACACCCACACATATCGTATACTCACGCATTTACACAGACAGACCCACGCATCTAAAACAATACCAGCAGGACTGACACATAATGTCCACCTCTCTCCTGAGGGAATCGTTCAGTTTCCCAGTCAGACAACAAGAATCCCAAGTCCTCTCTCGCGGTTTTCTAACAAACTCTACCGCGGCTCCTTGTTACAATGTTGCTGGAAGTCTCCTCTTCCCTGTCCCCACTAACTCTGCTTCTAGCGTCCTTCCCTTGCCTGGCTATTCCTTACCCTCCCCCACCTAGGGATCTTTCCCTCTTCTCCCCCACTCCTCTTTATCCCACTCCTGTAAATCTGAACTCCATACTTTTAAGGTCTTTATAAAGGATGAGCTATGATCATTCATGCTCACAAAAACGGGTCAAAGTGGGGCCTTCGATCCCCATCCCTCCTGACTCCAAGTCCCCCACCGCTCCTTTCTGCCCAGGGCTTACCTCAGTCAGGTGTCACAGCTATGTCCCTCATACATTGAGACCGGTGAGGGCAGGGCCTCTTTCTGTTTTTTTTCACAGGCGCTTACTGTTAGCTTATTTACCTTTTACTTGCTGGCACACAACAGGTGCTTAATCAATGCTGTCTGCAACTAGTCATCAGGGGCTCACTAGAGCAAAAAAGTGGGGCTCAAGGGACTAGTTCGGGTCATGAACCAGATAGCCTCGGGGGCAGAAGTAGAAAGCCAGGGTCCCCGGGATACGCTTCTCCCTCTCCCAGCTCCGCGAACCGTCTCTCCACATGAGCTGCCCCAAGCCAGGATGCTCCTGCCCACAGACTCTCATTCGCCAGGCTGGCAACTTTGCCCAGCCTCCGCCTAATTGAAAAAGGATGAAAATACACATCTCCCCCACTGCGCCTGCTCAGAGGTGGCGTGGTCCTTGCGGGCAGCCGTCGGAAGCCGAGAGTTCTCCCCTCCCTTCTGGGAAATGTAGTCTTGCGGATGGAGGATGGCTTAATCACTGAGACTAGGGTTAAGCGCCTGGCGGAGGGCGTCAGGGTTGGTGCTAGGTAGCCTAGAAAGTCCCTACCCTCAAGGCGCTTCTTCTGCTGGGAGCTGGAGGGGGGAGGTAAAGCCGGACACAGAGAAATAGCTGTAAAATATTGGCTAAATAAATACCCAATTCATCCGCAGAAACTTCTGGTGCTTCTAGAAACTCCGTGTCCAGGCTCTAGCGCCCAGTCAGGCAGAGTGACGTCATAGGATGCGCCCCTCCTTACACAGCCCTAGTCTTAGCGCGCATGTGTACAGTGCTTTTGGTCTGACACGCACATTGCCGGAGTGATCTAGATCAGGTCCAGGACTGGAGGGGATCTCAGAGGTCAGGCCTCTGCCCAGCTTCTCCTGTAACTTATGCGGAAGCTGAGGCTCAGCATATGTGTACGGGAGACTTGTCCATCACTGCCCAGCTTTAGTGACCATCAGAATCTCTAAAACTCAGAATGACTGCAGACTGGGACAGAGATGGAGTCCGAGGTAATCAACAGTCAATTATTAAGCACTGATTATATGGGCTGGTGACAGAAATATTAATATCAAATATCTTAATACCTGTCACTTTTCTAAATCCAAATAATGTCAAAATTCCAATAACATCCTCACTTTCCTGCTCTTTAAGCTGCCCGATCAGAAGACAGGAAAATTAAGTTTCTAGCTATGTGACTGGACACTTCACCTCCTATGCCTCAGTTTCCTCATCTGTAAAATAGAGTAGAGAAGAAATGACTGTTCCAGCATCTTTTCCCAGACTAAACATTTTATTTCCCTCATTTCCCCCTGGATTTGGAGAGCTGGATGGTGGACCACTAAAGACCTGATAAACCTAAACTTTATGGAGATTTGAGATCTGGAACCTTCCAACTAAATTCTTTCCTTTTCACCTACAGTTCTGTTGGGTGTTCAGGATGGTTGGTACCTTCCTTCTTGCTTTTCAGCTTCCTTTTGTGTAAGGCCTTCCCCCATAAGTAAGTTCCTTGTTGCAAGCACTTGTGTTGGGTTTTTTCCTTAACACAGAAGATCCAGAGTGTACTCCCTACCCTGGAGGTTTGTATCTACTCAAGGACTAATCTGGGGTTCTTGACTCTCCCTGACATTGGACTCAGAGCTTTAATTAAATTAAAAGAGTGCATTTCAGGCAGGATTGAAATTCTTGGAGATACGTGATGGAATGTCATATGTGAGAATATGAAGAAAGTCATTCCAATTGGGATATGGAGCTCAGAAAGGAAAATAATGTTTAATAAGCCTAGGGAGATAGGCTGATTTAAGACTGTGAAGGGCTTTTGTCTGCCAAGTAGAGGAATTTGTACTTGATCTTAGAGTAGCTAGGCAGGCCTACTAGCATGGCAGGAACTGGTTGAAGGAATCCAGGGTATCCCACCTAAAGAAAATCTTGGATCACAAGAAACTATGATGGTATTTGAAGGTCTGTCACATAAAGGCCCTTCAAATCAATTTTGTTCTACTTATTTCTAAAAGAGAACTAGTTGGAACCAGGAGTCAAAGAATGAGATAGTGGTTATAAAAAGGAAGATTTTTTTTTTACTTCCTGTAAGGAATAAATTCTTGTAAAATTTGAGCTCTCTATAAATATAAAAGGCTGCTCAGATTTTTCTTTCCACAACAGGTTTTTTGGCCTGTTAGGTTACAAAGTGCATAGAACACTGGGCTTGAAATCATCTTCATGAGTTCAAATCTAGCCTAAGATACCTACTAGCTGTGTGAACCCCGGGCAAGTCATTTAAGCCTGCTTGCCTCAGGTTTCTCATCTATAAAAGAAGCTGGAAGACGACCTGGCTAATATCGTTGCTAAAAAAAATTCCAAATGATGTCATTAAGAGATTGAAATGACAACAGCAAAAACAGATCTTTAAAACTGGTGATCACTTGCTGGTTATGTTGTAAATGGGATACATGCTGAAATCCCTTCTAATAATAGGGCTTTGTAATCTTGAGTTAAGTGAGATGGCCAAGTCTACTAGGAAATGCATTAGGAAGGTAGAGATTCAGAAGCAGCATTCTGAGGTCTGGAAATATAACATGGAGTCTGGAAAAAGAAAACATCAAAAAAAAGTATAACTTTATTAAATTATATGTGGCAGGAACTATGCTGGTGTTGACAGTACAAATACAAAAGAGAGACAAATCTTGCCTCATTGAATTCACAATCTATATGAATTATTCAACAGAAGTAAATACAGGATAAGCCCCCCAAAAAGAGGAAATGATGTGGGGAGAGCGGCACAAGAAAATCAGGGAATAAGAAATATCTAGGAGAATAAAAGGGAGAGAGAGAGAGAGGGAAGAGAAAAATACTGAGAGAAACAGAGACTGACATAATTGAAGTCCACATCATAAATACTGGCTGTTATTAATGAGTTTATTTAGTCCCCTTTATCAGAATAATGTAAGAAAAAAAATCGACATCCAATCTTGTTTGCATAGAATGATGTGAAGTTAGACTTTACTTACTTAGCTTTGTAATCCATACTGTGTCCAACATCTCAGATTGTCTAATTAGCATCTTTAAATTAACTAAAACCAGTTTAACATCTCAATCCACTCCCTAAGTCCTGTCTTCTACTTCTCCATGTCCCTGTCTATAAAAGATTTTGTTCCCCAAAATGCAATTGCTTAGTCAGTAAGACTGCCTAATATGTTACATTAGCTTGATCCTGTGAAGTTATTTTCATATAAAATTAACAGCATTTTAAAATTTCATATCCAATAAGACTTCTACTGGATATTTTAACTGTTGCTGCTGGTTGAAAACATTCTCAAATTCTTTTCATGTAGATGACTGCTCTCCAGTGTGAATCATCTGATGTTTCTTAAGGTTGGAGCTGTACAAGAAAGAATTCACACATTTATTTTATTCAAAGAGAGTCTCATTTTTTATTAGGTGAATTTTGGACTTCAACTAAAGGCTTCTCCAACATCCGTACATTCAAAGGACTTCTCCCCAGTATGAATTCTTTTATGTTTATTAAGGTATTCCTTAAGGCCGAAGGCTTTTCCACATTCATTACATGTATAGGGTTTCAATACAGTATGGATTTTCTTATGTCCATTAAGGCCTTCATTACAGCTAAAAGCTTTTCCACATTCATTACATATATAGGGTTTCAATCCAGTATGAATTTTCTTATGTTTATTAAGGTGTCCCTTAAGCCTGAAGGCTTTTCCACATTCACTACATTTATAGGGTTTCACTCCAGTATGAATTTTCTTATGTCTATTAAGGTGATCCTTAAGACTGAAGACTTTTCCACATTCATTACATTTATAGGGTTTTACTGAAGTATGAATTTTCTTGTGTCTATTAAGGTATTCCTTAAGGCTGAATTCTTTTTCACACTCACTACATTTGTAGGGTTTCTCCTCAGTATGAATTCTCTCATGTTTCCTAAGATGTTCCTTATGTCTAAAGGCTTTTCCACAGTCATTGCACTTATAGGGTTTCTGCCCACTATGAATTCCCTCATGTAAAGAAAGACTTATCTTAAAGTTGAAGCCTTTTCCACACTCATTACATTTATAGCGTTTCTCTGCAGTATGTATTGTCTTATGTCTGTTTATGCCTTCGTTAGAGCGAAAGGCTTTTCCACATTCCTTACATATGTAAGGTTTTATTCCAGTATGGATATTCTTATGTTTATTAAGGTGGTCCTTAAGGCTGAAGGCTTTTTCACATAAATTACATTTAAAGGGTTTCTCTCCAGTGTGAATTTTCTCATGTGAATTAAGGCCTCTCTTCTCCCTGAAGTCTTTCCCACATTCTTTACATTTATAGGGTTTCTCTCCAGTATGAATTTTCTTATGTCTATTAAGACCTCCCTTCTGCCTGAAGGTTTTTTCACATTCAATACAAGTGTAGGGTTTCTCCCCAGTATGAATTCGTTCATGTACAGTAAGTTCTCTCTTACAATTGAAAGCTTTTCCACATTCATTGCATTTAAAAGGTTTCACTCCACTATGAATTTTTGTGTGTCTCTTAAGGTACCCCTTATCACTGAAGACTTTTCCACATTCTCTACATTTATAGGGTTTCACTCCAGTATGATTTTTCTTATGTGAATTAAGGCTTCTATTCTGCCTGAAAGCTTTTCCACATTCAGTACATTT
>JAJPUD010000270.1:366102-410649 GCA_023553655.1 Myrmecobius fasciatus | reverse complement strand
ATGACGATCAATTCTGATGGGCATGGCTCTCTTCAACAATGAAATGTTTCAAACCACCTCCAATTGTTCACTGAAGAAAGCCATATACACCCAGAGAGAGGGATGTGAAATGTGGACCACAACATAACATTCTCATACTCCTTGATTGATGTTTGCTTACATTGTGTTTCCTTTATCTGATATATCTTTTGTGTAGATAAGATTTTTCTTGCACAACAATGATAAGTTTGGAAATATGTATACATATATTCGATTTGCCAATATTTTAACATAATTAACATGTAGTGGATATCCTGCCATCTAGGGGAGGGGTGGGGAGTTGGGGGGAAAAATTTGTAACAGAAAGCTATGTAAGGGTTATTGTTGAAGAATTACCCACACATATGTTATGCAAATAAAATTTAAAAAAAATAAGAACTTATTCAGTCTTTCCATGAACCTTTCTAATTAAAAACTTATATTCTCCACTAAAAAAAAAAAAAGAAAAAGAAAAAAAAAGAAAAGGGGCATGTCTGGAAATGGCAGTGGAGTAGCCCCAATGACCAAGGAAGAATGTTTCCTTCAATAAACATGAAGGAAGGGACACAGCTTTTGGTGCTGACACAGGACAAATGGGTTCACTTTCATGCATTCCTACTCTGCCAGGAGAAATCCATCCTTCTCTGCCCTGGGACTCTAATGGAGAACCTGAAGCCTGGAACTTCAGAGAGCATGAAAGGAGAGCTTCCAGGGCTGCAGAATAAAGCTGCTGATTTCTAGCTGTACAAAACAAAAACTTTTTGTCTGGGAAGAACAACTGCTCAAAAACTGCCTAAAGGTTTGAAGGCATCTCTATATGAAAAGTATTTGTATGACTCTCCCTCCTTGTCCAGCAAATTCAAATTCAGCCAAGCTCTCCAGCCACCCCACAGCCATGGACAGATGGAATTCACTGACCTTGCAGTGGCTCTCACATGATGCTCTCCCTGCCATCTCTGCAGGTTAGCATGGGATGCTCCCCCAATTCTGCCATGCCCTGCTCTTTGCCCTTCAACTTTTGCAACCCTAATTTATCTTCACAGCTTAGCTGACAAACAGCCTCCTCTGGAATGAGGCTTTTCTTCATCCTCCTAGCAACTCCTTAGAAATGAATTGTTCTGTATTGACATGTACATATTTGGTGTCTGCTGGATAGTGTAGAAGCTCCATAAAGGCAGGGCCTGTTGAATTGTTACCTTTGTTCTCTTTGTGACTACCATAGTTCCTAGTACTGAGTCAGAGCTAAATAAATGCAGATTGAATGACTGAAAAAAAAATTACCTTACCAAGAGAGACAAAATTCTCATAGGTCTCCAGCATCACGTCCCTGTACATGTCCTTCTGGCCAGGATCCAAATAGTTCCATTCCTCCTGGGTGAATTCCACAGCAACATCTTGAAATTTCAGCAATTTCTGAAACACCACAGGATCTTAGCATGAGAGATGAAAGAGACTTCAGAACCCATCTACTAATGCAGGGTAAGGAGGAAGGGAAGACAACATTTGGAAATCAAAATGTAATCCAAAAATGAAATAAAATTTTAAAAAATATTATTCTGTTGATTGAGATCTTTCCAAACCACAGCCATGCAAAGCTGTGTCTTTTTTAGGTGAGGAGTAGAATGGAATTAGACCCTCTTTTTCTTTCTTTCTTTCTTTTTATTAAAGCTTTTTATTTTCAAAACATGCATGGATAATTATCCCTTGCAGAACCTTGTGTTCCAATTTTTCTGTCCCTCCCCCAGCCTCTGCTAGATGGACAAGTAATGCAATGTATGTTAAATATCGTAAATAATGTATGTTAAATCAAATATATGCAAACATATTTATATAATTATCCTGTTGCACAAGAAAAATCAAATCAAAAATGAAAAAGAAAATTCAATGAAAGCAAACAACAATAAAAAGAGTGAAAATACTTATGTAGGAACCACACTCAGTTCCTACATTCCTCTCTCTGGGTGTAGATGGCTCTCTTTATCACAAGATCTTTGGAACTGGCATTAATCATCTCGTTGTTGGAAAGAGTCATATTCATAAGAATTGATCATCGTATAATCTTGTTGCTGTGTACAATGATCTCCTGGTTCTGCTCATTTTACTCTGCATCAGTTCATGTAAGTCTCTCCAGGCCTTTCCCAAATCATCTTCTTGATCACTTCTTACAGAACAATAATATTCCATAATATTCATATACCATAATTTATTCAGTCACTCTCCAATTGATGGGCATCCAATCAGTTTCCAGTTTCTTGCCACTACAAAAAGGGCTGCCACAAATATTTTTGCACATGTGGGTCCCTTTCCCTCCCTTAAGATCTCTTTGGGATATAGGGCCAGTAGAAACACTGCTGGGTCAAAGGGTATGCACAGTTTGATAACTTTTTGAGCATCTGAGAGGTGTGCAGTTGGTACCTCAGAGTTCAGACCATTCTTCTTCTATCCAATTCTGGGTACATGAAGTCAATCAGCAAATGTTTTATCTCTATGTACTTGACAGACTACCAATGTGCATCTGTTTGAACAATAAGTGACCTGTCTCATTATCATTTTCCCTGTTGAGATAGTCTGGCTTTTTCCAGTTATGTGGCAATGATTCTAACTGAGGAGATTTTGTAATGTCTTGGGCCTAAGTACAGTAAGCACCTAGAAGAGAACATGAGTCAGAAATGCATTTCTTCTACAGGATGTCTCTGGAAGGGAAGGAGAAAAAATTCATCTTATTTAAAAAAAAATTAAATGTATTTTGAGAAAAGATAATCATGGCCTTTTACCCAATAACTTTATTATTGGGAACATGCTTAAAGAGTCTTTTTTTGGATGGAACAACTGTTCAGTGATATTTGTAACAGCTTAATTTGTTACTGAAAAAAAACTGGGATAATGGAAATGTCTAGTCATTAAAAAATGGTGTAATATTTGGCATAGTGATTAGAATACCATTATACTATTAAAATTGAAATGAGCCAAGAACATTAAGAAATGTGGAAGCGGAAGAAATAACAAATCATTGAAACAATAATTTCATCCAAGAGAATGACAATAATGAAAAATCACATCAAATTTATATACTGGAACCAAGGAGTACTAAGGGGAAAATTTATATCTCCAAACAATTATAAAAACAAAGCAACTCAATGACTTGGGCATGAAAAAGAAAAAGCTGCAAAAGAATGAATTAAAAATCTCCAATTACATACCAAATTGAAAATTCTGAATATCCAAGGAAACATTAAAGAAAATAAAGGGATGAAAATCATTGAACTAATTAATAAACCTAAGAGTTGGTTTTAAAGGGGGGTAAAAACCCAATTAAATGGACAAACTATTCTTTGATTTTATTTAAAAACAAACAAACAAACAAAAAGGCTATTCCTGACCTTACCTCCTCGGCTACTTAAGTAAGGGATGCAGCCATCTGGATCACATTGAGCCCCAATGAGCCAGGATCCAGCCACATGCCCTATTGAGCCTACTGAGGGCTCCCCCAGAGAAGAAGGTTAGGGAGGGGCTCTGGCCTGACTGCCTCTCACAGGGGTCCATCAGGTCCTGGGCTATGACTGTAACTTCGGCCTGGACCGTGGGGATCTCTTGAGCACCTTCACCACCACAGGTTTCCAGGCCACCAGCTTCAGCCCTAGGGGCAGCAGATGGACATCAGGACTGAATAGAAGCTGGAGCCTCTGAAGGAGAAGCAGGAGAACCGGGCAGGCCTGAACACAAGCCATTGTCCAGTGAGGGCCTGCACCATCTTCCTGGGCTACGCTGTGGATCTCATCAGCTCTGGTGACCCAGAGACCATCGATACCTGGTGCAACACAATACAGTGGGTGTTCTGGTGCCAGCTGCAGGTGGTAGAGAGGAAGATCTGATCAGATGTGGCACCCTCCTCTCTGGGTGAATTTAGTCTGAAGGGGAAGGACCTGAGACAAAATGCCAACATAGGATTAGAAACCTGCTTCTCCTCCCTGACAATTACTACAACTTTGGGAACTGGTTGCTTCCAGATGATTCTGGAGAAAGATAAAGGGGGAAGGAGCAGGATGGACACCAGAGAAGATGACTGCACAACTGGACAAAGAAATCACGGATCCTGACTCTGTATTACTGAGCACAGAACAGCATCCCAGGGTTAAGCCCAGCTCTGACAAAGGCATTTCTTAGGGATGTAATCTTCTGCCACTCATATAAGAAAGCAGGACTTGTGCTGGACATTGTGGAAGATTTCCAGCTCCTCAATTCTCAGGCACTCTTTGCCAAGCTCACAGGCCTGATGGTCCTTGGAGGAGGCCTGGTGAAGCCCCATGGTGCCCATGCCCAGCTCATGGAAAGAGGTCTGATTATGCTGCATACTGTAAGACGGGCCAGGAACTGGATGGCCAGACTGGGGCCCGAGACCAGACCATCTGTGTCCCAGGGTAAGATCAGAAGGGAATGGAAGCCAGTTAAGGGCTATGCTGATGCCTCTGTTGTTTTCCTTTTGCTTGTGGTAGAGACTTCAGCCCAGAAAATCAGCACCTTCACTCCAGAGAGGAATGGTGAAAGCAACTGGCTCTAACAAGGACCTGGAAGCTGGGGGTTCTATTTGTTGTTTCATAATTGCTCCCCAGACACCCCAACTTTCATGGTGCCCTGGACAAGGTCAGGAAATACCTGGACCCGAGATAAATTTCTCTTTAGGGGGCAGGTGATGGTACAGATCCCTAAAATCAATAAACTCTATGCATCATTCCCCACAACTCACAAAAACAAAAAAACAAAAGAAAAAAAATTTAGCAGTATGAAAAATGAACAGGCTGAATTAAAAATCTCTAATTCAATAATAAATTGGAGATATATTACCCGATTGTATGTCAAGGAATCTGACAATCTAAATGAAATGGATGAATATTTATAAAAATGTAAATTGCCCAGATTAATGGAAAAAGAAATAAACTATGTAATTCCATTTGAGAAGAATTGAACAAGACATCAATGAACTTTCTAAGGGTCACATGCATTCACAGGTGAATTTTACCAGTTTGGAGAATAATTAACTCCAATGCTACATAAATTATTTGGGAAAATATGCAATTAAGAAGTCCTACAAAATTCATTTTGTGACATAAATATGCTATAGGGATTTCTACACTAGGAAGAGCCAACACAGAGAAAGAACTTCAGACTAATTTTCAACATTTCAGTAAGAATAACAATGTAAAAATTTTAAATAAAATGTTAGGAAGTATATTGTAGAAATTTATCCTAAGAATAATATACTATGACAAGTTGAGATTTATACCAGAAATGCAATGCTGATTCAAGATTAGCTAAATTTTAACATAATTGATCATGTCAATAACAAAACCAACAGAAATCATATGATTATCTCAATGGATGCAGAAATAGCTTTTGAGAAAATAGAGCACACATGCCTATTAAAAATACTAGAATGAATAGGAATTACAATGATAAGTATTATTTGTCTAAAACCATCAGAAAGCATTATCTATAATGAAAATAAGCTAGATGCCTTTCCAATAAGATCACAATGAAGCAAGGATGCCCATTATCACTACAACTCTACTGAAAATCAGGAATACGAGAAGAAAAGGAAATTGGAGGAATAAGCAAGGAATTCAAGAAAACAAAACTATCATTCTTTGCACAAGATATGATGGTATACAGAGAGAGGCTTGTGGGATCCGAGTGTGGACAACAAACTAGCATTTTCACGCTTTCTGTTGATATTTGCTTTACTTTGTTTTCCTTCCCAGTTTTTTTTCTTTCTAGATCCGATTTTTCTTGTGCAGCAAGATAAACTGTATAAATATGTATACATGTATTGGATTTGTCACATGGTAGAAATATATGCTAAATGCAATATATGCATATATATTCATACAATTATCATGCTGCACAAGAGAAAAAGTGAAGCAAAATAAAATGCAAACAACCAACAACAAAAAGAGTGAAAATGCTGTGTTGTGAGCGACACTTAGTTGCCACAGTACTCTCTCTAGGTATGAATGGCTCTCTTCATCACTGAACAATTGGAACTGGTTTGAATCAAATGATGTTTTATTTAAAGAATCCTAGAGAATCAACTAAAAAACTACTTAAAATAGTTAACCACTTGAGTAGCACTTCAAGATATAAAATCAACCCACAGAAATCATCACCATTTCTACATATTGCCAAGAAAGATGAATAGTAATAGATAGAGAAATTCCATTTAAAATAACAAAAGACAATATAAATACTTGGGAATATACCTACCAAGACATGCCTAGGAACTAGATGAATCCAATTACAAAACACCTTTCACACAAAAAAGGAGAGATCCAAACAACTGGAAAAATATCAATTGCTCATGGGTAAGCTGAGCCAATATAAAAAAAAATGACAATTCTATCTGAATTCACTTAACTGTTCATTGCTATGCCTATCAAACTAGCAAAACCTATTTTCTAGGCCTAGAAAAACATAACAATAAAATTTACCTGGAAGAATCTGAAGGAAATCAAATAAATTATTTTTTTAAATGCAAAGGAAAGCAGTCTAGCCATACCAAATCTCAAATTATCCCATAAACAGGCAATCATCAGAACTATTTGGTACTGACTACAAAATAGATCAGCCAAAATGGGTAAGTAGATTCAATTTGGTATACAAGACTTAAGTAGTCAATGACCCTAATAACCTAGTGTTTGATAAACTCCCAGCTCCCATCTCTGGGATAAGAATTCACTACCCAACAAAAATCTTAGGGAAAATTGGAAAACAACACAGTAGAAAGTAGATAAAGATCAACATCTTACACTCTATACCAAGATAATGTCAAAATGTGTACATGATTTAGACCCAAATGGTTATACCAGGAAAGCAAAGAAAGTTGACCTATCCAATCTATAGAAAAGTGAAGAATTTTTGACCCAACAAGAGCTAGAGAGCATTATAAGATGTAAAATGGATAATTTTAATTATAGCAAATTCAAAAAGTTTTGCACAACCAAATCAATGCAACCTAGAAGGGAAAAAAAACTGGGAAGAATTTCTACAGTAAATATTATTGATAATTGATTTCTCAAATACACAGGAAACTGAGTAAAATTTTTAAGAATACAGATCATTCCCTGGAGATGATAAGTGGAAAAAGAAAAAAAGAAGCTGTTTTCAGATGAAAAAACAAGAGCTATCTATTGTCATATGAAAAAAAAAGTCCTACATCACTATGGATTAGAGAAATGAAAATGAAAATAACTCTGAGGTACCATTTCACACCTATCAAACTGGCTGGCAGAAAAGTGGAATGGATCAGTGTTGGAGAGGACTGGGGGAAAATTGGAAAAGTCAAATACTGTTGGAATTGTGAACTAATCCAACTATTCTGCAGGGCAATTTGGAGCTTCATGCAGAAAGTTATTCAAACTATGTACACCCTTTCACCAAAACCACTACTAGGTCTGTATCCCAAAGAGATCATAACAACAACAAAAGGTTGAACATGTTCAAAAATATTTAGAGCAACGACTTGTGGAGGGAAAAATTGAAAAATAAGAAGATGACCTTCAGTTGGAGATGGTTGAATAAATTGTGGTATATGAATGTACTGGATTACAACTATTCTATAAGAATTAGTGAGCAGGCAGATTTCAGAAAAAGCTGCAAAGGCTTGTATCAACTGATGCTTAGTGAAGTGAGCAGAATCAGGAGAACACTGTATACAGTAACAGCAACATTGTGCAGATGATCAACTATGATAGATATAACTCTTCTCAGCAATGCAGTAATCACAATATTCCAATAGACTTTGGATGAAAAATACCATCCACGTTTAAAGAAAGAACTATGAAGATTGAATGCAGATCAAAGCATAACTTTCACTTTTGTTGTTTTTTTCTCATGGTTTTCTCCTTTGGATTTTTCTTTCACAACATGAAAAATACAGAAATATGTTTAAAATGTTTATACAGGTATAACCAATATTAAATTGATTATCGTCTTAGGGAGGGGTTAAGGAAGGACTGAAGAAAAATTTGGAACTTAAAACCTTACAGAAAATTAATGTTGCAAATTACTTTTACATGTAATTGGATAAAGAAACAATTGAAAAGAGAAAAAAATGGAAAAATGTATAGGAAGCAATATACAAGAAAGTATACAGAAAAAGAATGGAACTTGATGAAAAAAAATGAAAGCCAAAGGATACAGTAATGATTTGGAGATAATTAAAAATAAATAAATAAACCCAAGAAGGACCAGATAGTAGTTTGTTACAGATGTTAAAATTTTAATTTTTAATCTATAAAATGTAAACATTTTGAAATATATTTACTTGGTTATGATGACTTAGGTCAAGGTTAATATAATTTAATAAGTAAAAAATGAATTACTTGGCAAACTTGAATAATGAGGAAAAGGATCATTATTATTATTATTTTTTTATTAAAGCTTTTTATTTTCAAAACATATATATGGATAGTTCTTCAACACTGACCCTTACAAAGCTTTCCTTTACAAATTCTGCCCCCCCCAGTCCTCTCCCCTCCTCTAGAGGGCAGGAAGTCCACTACATGTTAATTATGTTAAAATACTTTACAAGTCGAATATATGTATACATATTTCTACACTTTATCTTGCTGTGCAAGAAAAATCATATCTACAAGAAAAAAAATCTGAGAAAGGAAACATAATGCAAGCAAACATCAATAGAGAGCACGAAAATATTATGTTGTAGTCCACATTTCACATCCCTCTCTCTGGGTGTATATGGCTTTCTTCACTGAACAACTGGAACTGGTTTGAAGCATTTCATTGTTGAAGAGAACCATGTCCATCAGAATTGATCGTCATATAATATTGTTGTTGCCGTGTATAATGATCTCCTGGTTCTGCTCATTCCACTCAGCATCAGCTCATGCAAATCTCTCCAGACCTCTCTGAAATCATCCTGCTGATCGTTTCTTATAGAACAATAATATTCCATAACATTCATATACCATAATTTATTCAGCCATTCTCCAATTGATGGGCATCCATTCAGTTTCCAGTTTCTAGCCACTACAAAAAGGACTGCCACAAACATTGTTGCACATGTGGGTCCCTTTCCTTCCTTTATGATCTCTTTGGGATATAAGCCCAATAGAAACACTGCTGGGTCAAAGGCTATGCACAGTTTGATAACTTTTTGAGCATAGTAAGGATCATTATTTTTAATCAATATATTGTTGGGAATTATGGAAAATTGGGCAGAATCAGAAGAAAATTGTATAGAGTAAAAGCAGTAGTGTGATAATGGCCAAATGTGAAAGATTTAGCTCCTCTGATCCCTGATCCTCCATGGCTCACACATAAGGAGCATCCAACCTATATCTAATCACTGTGCTTGTGTAAGGGACATTAAAAGAGCATCCAGTTCTAATAGCTACTTCCTCACAATCTCTTTGTCCCCATTTCCTCCACTGTTTTTCCCCTAGAGTTTATTTACAAGAAAAAAATAATGAAAAATAAACAAGGAAATGGTTGTAGGTTTCTAAGAATAAGGAGAATCATTCAGATTGGCCTAGTAAGACCTAAAGCATTGTCCCTTTAGAGGGCAGACTGAGTAAGTTTGATGATTTAAGTCTGAGATAGAAGAGAGGCCAGAAATAAAGGATGCAATAGAGCTCTGAACTCAGATATGAATGGTCAGAAGGCTTAGTTCCCTGATTCAAGGGTTCAGGGACAGCTTAGGCAAGAGGAAAAGATGAAAGCCCAAGGAATACCATCAAAAGATTTGTGGATTAGTTCCAAGAGAAAGCAAAGGTATTGTGGTGATCTGGCTCAGTTCAAGCAGGCTGATGACCCATGGTTGGATCATCTGTAGGGCCCCAAGACTAAGACTGTGAATAGCTGAGGATCATCTTATTAGACTTTTGAAAGGGAAATCTGTCGCATCTACCATACCTGGAATGCTCCGCTTGCTTCACTCTGATTACTGAGCTCTCTAGCTTCTTTTAAATCCCAACTAAAATCCTACCTTCTGTAGGAAATCTTCCCCAAGCCCTCTAAATTCTAATACCTTATTTCTATTGCCCTCCCATTAGACTAGAAGCTCCTTGAGGGCAGGGACTGTCTTGTGCCTCTTTTTATATCCCCAGTGATTAGCACAGTACCTGGCACATAACAGGTGCTTTCAAAATGTTTATTGATTAAATGATATAGTAGAGAAAGTGATGGCACTCTGAGGAATAGAACTCAATCACTCAAGTTATTCAAGAGAAATATTCAAACTTCTCTCACAGGAATTCAAGGACTTTTGCTGTCTAATACCATCTCCTTTATAACATTCCTAGGTAAAGACAGCTACTGAATAATGTACAGAGAAACTATCTGAATTACGAAGATTTGGGTTGAAGTCCCTTTTCAGACATTGGTTCTATGCCCAAAAAAATCTCTGGGTACCCAAGGAACTAAGACAAAAAAATTATAGAGCAATTCCTTGACCTTCATGGGGAGATAGTTTCATCTTATATAAATAAAACTAGATCTACTCCATTAAAAAAAAAAAAATCCCCACTATTCCTCCCAAGAGCCTTCCACTCCAGCCAGTCTTCTTAGAAGTTCCTCTAAAGGAAGGGCACATTCACATTGGGTAGGGATAGCCCAGTCATGTTGCTTTTGCCTTTGTCTTGAGAGAAATAATCCATTTGGACTCCTACTTTATTCCAATGTGTATTTTTTTTTTAAGGATTGATATAAAAATTTTGTATATAAGGTCCTAAAGCCGTGTCCTGAAGATCCTAAGTTTACTTGCTTAATTATAGTAATGTAGGGGCAGCTAGGTGGCGCAGTGGATAGAGCACCAGCCCTGAAGTCAGGAAGTCCTGAGTTCAAATCTGGTCTCAGACACTTAACATTCCCTAGCTGTGTGACCCTGGGCAAGTCACTTAACCCCAACTGCCTCAGCAAAAAGAGAAAAAAAATAATAATAATAATAATTATAGTAATGTAACTAAAGCTCTCCACCCTTGTTTTGTCTTGTCACTGTGACCAAGCCCAGCGTGGCAGAGTTCACAACTACATGGAAAGTCCCTCAAAATACTATTATACCTCCAGACCACTCATTTCTCCAATAACAGCAGATGACCATTTAGGTCACTGACTGTGATAGTTTATACAATTTCCTCTTGCAAAATTAAGAACTGTCCATTTTATATGGAGATATTCCTTGCTTCACCCAACTTGTGACCCTGCTGACATATTTATTTTAGCTTATGCATCATATCAACCAATGGAATTATTCTGTAATTGGTATAGCTATTCCAAAATGACTAGACATCTAGCCTTATAAAAATAGGGTCCTGACAGGAGGAAGGATCTCAGATAGTGAGGAAATGCTGAGGTCTATTTCATTAGAAGGGACCCTTTAATAAAGTGCCATTGGCTTAGACCTCTGGCTCAGTTTCTTTTACTATAGGTGGGATAATTTCAATCTCCACAATGTTGGTGACCTAAGATGGGACTAATTTATCTAAATTTATAAGCTCTGAAACACTTAAAATCTATTTTTATAAAAATTATATGGCCATAAGAGATAGAGTAGTCGATCAGTTGCATAGAATAGAATCACAGGACAAACTAGGCAATAACTATAGCAATTTAGTCTTTGATAAACCCAAAGACTGCAGCTTCTGGGATAAGTACTCACTATTTGACAAAAACTGCTGGGAAAATTGGAAACTAGTGTGGAAGAAATTAGGGCTTGACCCACATCTAACACCACATACCAAGATAAGATCTAAATGGGTTCATGATCTGGATATAAAGAGTGATATTATAAATAAATTAGAGGAATGTAGTATAGTTTACCTTTCAGACCTGTGGAGATGGAATAAATTTATGTCCAAAGAAGAACTGGAACTCTTAATTGAACACCAGATAGATAATTTTGACTATATTAAGTTAAAAAGTTTTTGTACAAACAAAACCAATGCAGTCAAGATTAAGAGGGAAGCAATAAATTGGGAAGTCATCTTTATATTTAAGGGTTCTGATAAAGGTTTCATCTCTAAAATATATAGAGAATTGTCTCATATTTATAAGAATGCAAGCCATTCTCCAATTGATAAATGGTCAAAGGATATGAACAGACAATTTTCAGATGATGAAATTAAAACTATTTCTAATCATATGAAGGAGTGCTCCAAATCACTATTGATCAGAGAAATGCAAATTAAGACAACTCTGAGGTACCACTACACACCTGTCAGATTGGCTAAAATGGCAGGAAAAGATAATGATGAATGTTGGGAGGGGATGTGGGAAGGCTGGGACACTGATGCATTGTTAGTAGAACTGTGAACAGATCCAGCCATTCTGGAGAGTAATTTGGAGCTAAATTTAGATAAAAAGCTTTAATAAAAAATAATAATAACAATAATGATCCTTTTCCTCATTATTCAAGTTTGCCAAGTAATTAATTTTTTACTTATTAAATTATATTAACCTTGACCTAAGTCATCATAACCAAGTAAATATATTTCAAAATGTTTTAAATTTTTATTAAAGCTTTTTATTTGCAAAACATATATATGGATAGATAAACATGGTAAAACTCATAATATCAATTGGCTAGTAAAAATAAATTCAAATTATATGAGGCCATAGTAAGTTAGGGAAAGAATTACTGAAGAAAGAAATGAAGAATATGGATAACAGATGGAAAGAGAAATAAATTCAGTGAATGCACTCCTAACAAAATTCCCAGATTAGAAAAGATCAAATTAAATTGAGCATATGGCTTTTAAATCCATATAAAGGTATAAAATACTGAAAATGTGAGAGACAAAACAGAACTTCCAAATTCGATAAAGAGCAAAATAAATGGACTTAATTTTGGGTAATTTTAAAGAAAATAGAAAAAAAGTTACCCTTCAGAAAAGTATAATCTTGCTAGGGGTCTGGACTGAGTCCCCCGCCACCGCCCTCTACTTACCCTAATCCAGGGTCTTCAGACGTCTCTGGCTCCCCGCCCGGGGTGGGGGAAGGGAGAACAAACCAGGCAGAGCACCGGAGGAGAGGTTAACTTCTTTATTGCTGTTCCCGAACTTCCTCCCAATCCTTCCCCTGCCTTCCCTTATATCTTTTCTCCTAAGTCCTTCCCATAGGCGGTCCCGCTCCTCCCGAGTCCCGCCCCGAGGGTGGAGCCAGCCCATTCAGAGGCCACCCCAGTACCCCAACGCAGGTTCCGACCTCCGGGCGTCTCAACAGTCCACTCAGGCAGTCCCCAGTCCAGAGCCGTCCCCAACAACTCCCCCTTTTTGTTTAAACAGGAGAAGGCACCCGGTAAGGGTGTGGGGTTAGGATATCCACCTTAAAGGCCTCTACAGATCTAATTGCTATACCCCAGCCAATCTTGAGAAGGCACGGGCAGGGGAGACATAATAAGAACACCACTCCCATGACAGCACAAACCGGAATTAGCCACTGAAAATCAAGCTTCTCTTGTAACCAATGTAAAAAAGAAATTCCTCTCCCTCCCATTCTTGATTAAATTTGCCTGATTCATTTCTCATAATATCAATCAGTCTGTCTAAGCGATTAATTTCTTCAGTTATATTAGTAGCATAGCTGGTATCTAGTATGCGTGCACGAATTTGTGGCCACTCGCTGCCATAGGAGGTATTGTCTTTTATATTCAACACACATAAAGGTAGATACTTATAATGGCACTCTAGTTTTTGATAACGTTCCTGAAGCTGGAGTTCATCACCAACTCGAACGATCGCGAAGGCCACCGCAGCCAATTGACCTGCGACAGCCCGATTAATCTGTTGCTGAGTGTGCCACGCCTGCGTTTCAGTGGTTATAAAGGTCTGCAATACAGAAGCTAAAAGCTGTGTCTCCTTTTGTAATTTGCCAATCTGAAATTGTTCATATACTATAAGAGCAAGATCCACTATCGAGACCACATCCCCCACCCCGAGGTCTCAAGGAGTTCGGTAGGTATAGTGGAAAAGTTTTTGAACGGTCTCCTCAGCCCGTGAACGGGCAAATGATTGTGCTTTTACTTGTATCAACCGGTAAGACGGCACCCTCAATAGGAAGATGATGTAACCAGTGTGGTTTGCCCTTAAGGTGTTTGTGAGGATGGGGCGGTTGCAGGTGACGTTCCATCGGCCACCTGATTGTGTAATGTTCGTTTCATTACGGTGACACAGCAGAAATAGGGAGTCTGGTGCCAGCTGCACGGTTGCGTGTAGGTCATAACAGAGATGATCAACGCTGCCCCTATGGACAGCCCTGCATGAGGAATTTTTCCCTTCGAATACTCTTCTCCAAGCCATCTGCAGTTCCTGAGAAGACCAGATACCATTGGGACCGGTCTCCATTGCCAATGACACGTGGGCAGGTCTCAAAGCGAGTCCAAGCTTCCATATCTCGGACTGCACTAGTCCTTGTGGTTCTACAATGGGGACTGGTGCCACCTTGTACCCAGTATTGCTAACATTTGCACGAGCGTCCCAAAACACCAGCCACGACCCATTTCCCACCTGAGGCCCTAGGGATGGTGTCCCCGTTGAACAAAGTTGCAGCGGGCTCCAGGTGACATGAGCACGACCAGGGGGACACGGAGGTAATCTTGGTGAAGTATAGTTACCCTCGGAACTGTTCCATCCTGATCTCTCATGCTGCACCGCCAAGAAAGAAACATTCAGGGACCCAGTGATGTTTAGCACGTCCGTTTCCCGGTGGGGTGGCTCAAGATCATCATAGTCTGCTAGCCGGACACAAGGATCGCCACTCTTGTTGGAAGTGTCGACACTCTCATTGGGAAGGAAAAAACACATCGGTGTTGCAAGAGACATGAACTGAAGTGTCTTATTTACATTCCACTCTCTCTCGGGGTACCACGTCGGAGTTTCCCCTGTAAGAACAGATGCGTTCCCCTGCACCGTTAATTTTATGGGACTATGTTCCCACGTCACTATCTGGGGAACCGGAATATCTTTTGCAAGTGCCCAATACACTTGCCCCTGCTCATCCTTGGCCAGTTGAATGGGGTCGGTTAATTGATGCCATTTGGTGCCCTCGTTAGTAGTGTTTGCTAGTTGCAGCCGACTGAGTAGCAGGAGGGTCAGTAGGATGTTGCGTTTCTTCATAGCTCTCTGCATGCACGGCCGTTTCTGGCCTCGGCGCCCCTGGCGTCTCCAAGTCGATAACTGGCTCAGAGACCTCCCGCACCCTTCGGATGGGCACCCAGATCTCTTCATTATCTCCATCTGGTAAAATAGAAAGATACCCCTGACTCCTACACTGCACTATTCCAGGCCCACGCCACTCGCCTGTTGGGTCCTTCCAATAGACTGTGGTTCCTGTTAAGCAGGTACGCGGGACCCGGGGCAAGCTTGTCTTGCCTGGGCTCTGAGTGTTGACATGCTGGTCTAGGCCTCCTAGATATCTCATAGCGGGGTTTGTGCCAACATCACGGAAATGCAAAAAATTAATGGTGTAGAGGGCTAATGCTAGTTCTCCTCTAGTGATCTTACGACTAACTCCCCCTTTTTGTTTAAGCAGCGTGACTTTCAGTGTGCAATTTGCTCGCTTTACTATAGCTTGACCCGTAGGGTTATAAGGGAGGCCAGTGATATGATATATATTAACTCCGCACAGAACGTTCTAAAGGAGGAGGAAGTATAGGCGGGTCCATTATCTGTCTTTATGGCCCTTGGGACGCCAAAGACAGAGAATTGTGTATAAAGATGATCCAGAGCGGCACGGGTGGTTTCTCTAGTTTGTATGGAGGCCATAATAAAATTAGAAAAGGTGTCTACAGAAACATGAATAAGTGTTGAGCCCATATGTGTAATATCCATCTGCCATAAGGATTTGGGTCGATCGCCCTGGGGATTCACAGCTACTTCTTTAGGGGGTGGGCGAAAGGATACACAAGCAGAACACCGCTTAACTATTTGGCGTGCTTGTTCTTTGGTAAGCCCGTAAAGATTCCTTAATGATCGAGCAGAAAGATGGTATTTTTGGTGTATGCTAGCTGAGCTGGTGAGAAAAGCGAGCAGATCAATGCCCTATCGGCAACTGAGTTGCCGTAATAAATCGGGCCAGAAACGGATTGGTGTGACCGGATATGCATCACAAAAATAGGATGTTTGCGATCCAACAGCAATTTTTGGACTAAAGAAAGTAATTCAGCTATTGTAGATTTTCCCTGAATAAGAGCATCCGGTAATTTCAAAAGAGCTTGGGCACAATACAAACTATCAGTTATTAGGTTTATAGGTTCGGTTGGGCACATGGAGATAGCTTGTGAAATGGCGTAAAGTTCATTCTTTTGGGCAGAAGTGTATGGGGTGTGGAACACTTTTAGTACTCTATACTGAGGAATATACACCGATGCTTTAGAGTGTTTAGTAGCGTCGGTGAATACATTAGGCCCCTTCACGGGATCATGGGATATAACAGGAGTCGGCCTCCTCAAGGGCAGAGGAATAAAAGCTCGGATCGCTGGGGGAAAGGTGACCCTTTTAAATAGACAGGCCACCAGTATGGAAGCCCACGCGGGTGATGTGGAAGCTAGCTGCTGCAGGGTCAGTTCTGAAAAAGGGTTAGTAATGATTGGGTATCTGCCAAAAACCTGTAAGCAGCGTTTCATGGATGTAAGACAAAATTGCCCATACTCCTCCCACTTATCAGGGAGTACTGATTTTCGCTTCGAGGAGTATAGCCATTCAAGAATTCCATGTTTTTGAAAAAGGCACCCAAAAGGGGTGGATTCATTTAATATAACAAAATAAATTGGCTGTGCAATTTCTACTTGTACCACAGTGGCTTGATATTGATTCATGATTTTCTTTATAGCGTTCTTTGCTTCAGCTGTCCACATTCTAGGAGATAATAGGTCGGGCGGTAGGCTCTATTTTATTGGTAGTTACCAGTTCTTTTACTATTTGGCATAAAGCGGTGAGCTTCTCGGGGGTAAGGGGCCACTGTTCTACCCAGACCGGCTTTTGTGTAGTCCATGTTATAGGTGGGCAGCTCACCGATGTTGCAGTGGCCCCAACAAATTTCCCTGGAGATGCTCTGGGGTGACAAGGGACAAAGAAAGCTGTGAAAGCAAATCTCGTCCCCAGAGAGCATATGGGAGACCCTGAATTTTTAAGGGCTGGATGTATCCTGATTCTTCTTCATGCTCCCACTTGAGGCATCGAGCAGACTGAGAGGCTGACTGATTTCCCCCTACTCCCATAACTAGTTGTGTAGCTGCGACAACTGGCCAGGTTTGGTGCCATTGTTCACTATTTATAACAGAGCAATCTGCCCCAGTATCCATCATGCCATTAACCGGTATTCCTTCTATGTCGATTGTCATCATGGGACGAGCCCATTGTATGGGCTGAACCCAATTTACCTGTAAATTTGATTGATCAGGAGGTTTGGGAGGTGACGTCCAAGGTAGGGGTATGGCTTTCCCTACACTTTCTCCTGGGTTAAGGAGCACCTCATAATCATGAGGATTAGTGATGCAAATAATAGATTCTCCTGACTCTAACAATTGAGTATGGGTTATGTGGTTCGAGTAACCTGATAATCCTACTACTAGTCTGGGGTGGGGTTTTGATTCGACAGCAACTGCCAAAGTCTCCCATGGAGCCAACCTGATTGGTCTGTCATACTCTACTGCCCATATCTTTACTGCTTGGTATATAGAGTCTTCTGGTTTGCTGCTTGCGTCCCTGGGGGGCCCCCTGCAGCTGGGGGCCCCCGCCCCCCATTTCCCTGTTTCTTGGTTTGGGTACGACAGTATTTGACAATATGACCCCACTTCCCACACCCATAGCACTTAGATTGCTGTGTCTGATCTTTAGGATTACGGCATTGTGCTTTGAAATGCCCTGTTTTTCCACAATTAAAGCATCTTCCTGATTTTCCTAATTGTTGTATTGCTATTACAAGTGCTTTATTTGCCTCTACTACTGAGGCAGCCATCATTTGTACTGGTTCCTGCACGGGAATGTCCAGGAGTTTGTCTATTAATTCAGGTAGGGCAGCTGAGGAAGGAAGAGCTGCAATTATAGGTCTGTAATCGGCTCGGAGTCCCTCTTTCACTAGCTGATATGTCAGGATATCGGTACCTGGTCCAGGGCCCATAACCCTTCTCACTGTTACCTGTACTTCAGTAACAAACTGCATGGGAGTCTGGCTGGCCTTTTGCTTTAGGCCCACTAGTCTGGTAGGACCCTTACCACTCACAGCGCCCAACTTCTCCATAGCCTCCTCGTGACATGTAGTCACAGCCTGCAATACCCCATGATCGTAAGTCATCTGGGCCTCTAAGGATGCATAATCTCCAGTACCAGTAATCATTTGCACAGCTTCCTCCTCATTTGCAATGTTATGCTGTTTTACATATTTTTGAGCACTCCTCCTCACTGAAGCCTGATAACGCAAGAAGCATGGACGGATCCAGCACTGCTCCCATCACCTCATTATAGTCAAACGGTGTCCAGGGGAAGCCCGCCAAGGCATTAGTAATCAGCTTCCTTACATAGGGGGCTGACGGGCCATATTTCGACACCGCCTCTTTCAACTCCTTTATCAATTTAAATGGTACTGGTCGATGGCTTCTTGTCTCTGCCAGAGTGCCCACATTTTCAAACAAAATCGGATATAACCCCCACTCTGTCCAGTCTATATCTTCCCCTTCAAGAGCTGCCTGCGCTGCGCTGGCTGCTAACACCCCTTGTCTTCCTTGAGTCTTTTTCCTTCCATACTGAAAGGAAACTGTGCCGCCGGGGTTCCCAATGGAAAGGGAAGCCATTGCAGCAGGGATTTGTAGTCTCTGAGGGCGGGGCATGGCATTGGGGCGGAGGGGGAGGCCACCACGCCCTGTCTTCCTCCTCTAAGGTCTCACTCCGCCCCGAAGGCAGCTCCCCTAACTCTGCACTGCGCCACGCAGGCACTTCCTCTTTTGAATTTTTACTGCGCCTCGCAGGCACTTTCTTTTCGGGACCACTATTAGGAGGTCCTTTCCCACTCTGTAGAGACTGTCCCATGGGTATATGGGCGGGGGCCCCTCCGTGGGGCCCTCCTCATCTGAGGAGCCTACTAGGGAGGTCCCCACTTGGTTCTCACAGTTTCGCTGTAACGGCGGAGCTTGAGTTTGAGGAGAAAGGATCGCGCCCATGATCCCATATATGGTAAAATCCTCAGGTGTTAACGCTCCGGGGCAAAACTCCTGATAAGAAGCCATTTGCAGCCCTACTATCTGCCACCTCTCGGGATCAAGGCCTGCATGTTGGACCCATGGACAAATGTCCCATATCTGTTCTATAAATCTCCTACATATCTTAAGGTGCAATTGCGCTTACAAAGCTTATAAAGCTGGCAAGCAAGCACCCCCTTCTCCTCGGGCCTGATCAAGGGTAAACTCTTTCCCTGTCCCATCTTCCCGGGTCTCTCTCTTACCCGAGGCTACCTGGCAGTCCCTCTTGAGCCCGCTCAAGGGGACAGGCGGTCAGATTAATGTCGGCCCCACGTTGGGCGCCACCTGCTAGGGGTCTGGACTGAGTCCCCCGCCACCGCCCTCTACTTACCCTAATCCAGGGTCTTCAGACGTCTCTGGCTCCCCGCCCAGGGTGGGGGAAGGGAGAACAAACCAGGCAGAGCACCCGAGGAGAGGTTAACTTCTTTATTGCTGTTCCCGAACTTCCTCCCAATCCTTCCCCTGCCTTCCCTTATATCCTTTCTCCTAAGTCCTTCCCATAGGCGGTCCCGCTCCTCCCGAGTCCCGCCCCGAGGGTGGAGCCAGCCCATTCAGAGGCCATCCCAGTACCCCAAGGCAGGTTCCGACCTCCGGGTGTCTCACAGTCCACTCAGGCAGTCCCCAGTCCAGAGCCGCCCCCAACATAATCTCTATTACATTCCTGTTCCATATCTGGCCTCTGGCTGAATCCCCTGGGCATTGTCAGAGTAGCTGGATGAATAACTTTCCAACAAAAGAAGTTCATTTTTAGGAGAGAGATTATTTCTTCTCTAATATCACCCTGCTAGCTAAAATTGTAACACCCTACAATGAGGAATTTGTGCTGAGTGAGTTGTCCTTGATCCTATTGGCCTATTGCATATAAAACAAAACAAAATTATGTGATTGTAACTGATTGCCCAAAAGCCTTCAAAGAAATTAATAGGAACTGTGTATTTCTAACTATTAAAGAACCAAAAAGGGGATTACTAGATAAATTAATTAAGTAGAAAGAGTAGTGTTGGATAAAAAAATAAGAAAAATGACTAAGGATGAATAGGAATAGCTAAAAAAAGTTGGAGTTTGCTTGCCCTGATAGTGTAAATTCAGAGTTCAAAATTAAAGGTTTCAGAGTTTTAAAAAGGAAATATCAGAGAGGGTCTCAAATTGAAATACAAAAGACTTAAGAATATTCTTAAGCGATGTCATTTTGATAATTGCTGCATGCAATTCTTCTCTAATCAGTATAAGGCTAGAAAATACATTTCATAAAATGCATGTTGATTGGGGCAGCTAGGTGGAGCAGTGGATAGAGTCTGCCCTGAAGTCAGGAAGACCTGAGTTCAAATCTGGTCTCAGTCAGACACTTAACATTCCCTAGCTGTGTGACTCTGGGCAAGTCACTTAATCCCAATTGCCTCAGGAAAAAAAAATGCATGTTGATTAATTGATTGAGAGAGAGAAAGGATTATCTCAGGTTTTAATAGTTACACTAAAGAACTAGTAATTTAGAAAATTTAAAGGAATTGGTTTGGGTCTTTGGTTAACTAAAAAAAACAAACAAACAAACAAAAAACAGTAAAGGGAAGTTGGGAGTGTCACCATGAAATTTTCTTTTTTAATAAGTCAACTAAAAATAATGGAACTTAGTGCAAAATGAAGCTTAGTTATTGTTATTAGTCATTATAAATCAAAACTGACTGGCTTGAAGATGTTGTAATGGTAGTAAATTAAAGAATCCAATCAGTCCTCATATGTACAAAAAGAACACTGAATATTTATATCATCTCCCAGTGTTGTTGGGAGACACACAGTTATGAAGTGCTTAACACAGTGCCTGGCTTGTGTAAAGGATGAGGGATATACTATTCAAATCTTGAAGGAATATAATTGAGCAAGATGCTATCCTATTCCTAGATACCTTTTCTAATTGGCATGGGATATTAACAAAATTGGGAAAATATAGGCTAAACATCTTAAAATATTACTAAAAATAGTTTAAGCAACTTTAAAAAAAAGAAAAAGGCTGGCACATGATGGGCACTGCATAAACCACTAAGATTAGCATGAAAATGTTAGGGTTAATAAGATAAATGACTTGTTATGAAATGATAAGTCTGAAAGGTATTTTAACTAGAGTTATTATATGTTTATTAATGTTTTAAATGCAAGAAGGCTAAAAAAACCAGTTAGGGTGAATGTCTTTTCAATTTGAATACTATTACATTACAAATATATGTTATGTGATTGTTGGAGTACATTTTTTAAAAAATAGAAAATAATAAAAGTAAGTGACTAACTGTTGGGAGAAAAGCATGATAAAAATCTTAGGAAACAAAACCAATACAACCAAGATTAGAAGGGAAGCAGAAAGCTGGGAAAATTTTTGTTACAATCACTTTTTCTGATAAAAGCCTCATTTTTAAAATATATAAAGAACTGAGTGAAATTTATAATACAAGTCATTCTCAATTGATAAAGAGTCAAAGGTATGGACAATTTTCCACCTCACACCTTTCAGATTGGCTAAAGTGATAAAAAAAGATAATGATAAATGGAGGTGATGAGGGAAAATTGGGACACTAATGCATTATTTATGGAGTTATGAAATGATCCAACCATTCTGGAAAGCAATTTGGAACTACACCCAAAGAGTTATAAAACCATGTCTACCCATTGATAGAGCAGTGCTACTAATGGCTCTGTAACCCAAAGAAATAATAAAAAAGGGAAAAGGACCCACATGGGTAAAAATGTACATAGCAGCCCTTTTTGTGGTGGGGAAGAATTGGAAAATGAATAGATGCCCATAAATTGGGCTGAATAAGTTATGGTATATGGAATATTATTGGTCTATAAAAAATGACAAACTGGTTGATTTTAGAAAGGCCTGGCAAGATTTACAGAATTGATGCTGAGTGAAACAAGCAGAACTAGGAAAAACACCATACACAGCAACAAGATTATGCAATAATCAGCTATGGCACACTTAGCTCTTCTCAGCAATTCAGGGATCAGAGGTAATCCCAATAAACTTTGAATGGAAAACATCATCTGCATTCACAGAGAGAACTATGGAGACTGAATGCAAATCAACACATTCTATGTTCACTTTTTTTTTTTTTCTGGTTTTTCCTTTTTGTTCTAATTTTTCTCTCTCATCATGATTCATATGAAATATGGACCTGAGTTCAAATCTGGTCTGACACTTAACATTGTCTAGCTGTGTTAGCCTGGGCAAGTCACTTAACCCCAACTGACTCAGAAAAAAAAAAATGTACATGTATAACTAAAAAAAGTAAAATATTGTTTCACATGTAACGGGAAAATTAGAAAAAAAAAATCCTCTTTGGAGATCTTTGTCTTTGAGGTTCCTTGGGATGAGCCCTACTGACAAGAGTATTGTAAAACTTTGTAGCTTTTCCTCTTAAGGAACTAAGGCTTCTCCTACCTGAAGAAATGATATTGTTAAATAGTAAAATAGATGTCAAATGGGATCATTTGGACACTCATAGAAATAATGCTATGATTGAACCAACTGTTCACTGTGCTTGAACTAGTAGTGAAGTAGAAATAACAGTGCAATGCTAAATGGGTCTCCTGGGTCTGGGTGCCTGAAGATGGCACTCCCTTCCAGAACTTCTACCACCAGTTTTTATGCACCATTTTGGTACATAAAGAGGTGTTACTGTATCACATATGGGATAATAGATTTAATTAGGCAAGAGTGAACCAACTTCAGACATCATCCCAGTGGCAACCTGTGTGACAGCCACTTGTCCAAATGTGGCAACTTTGAATCAGTTTGTCTTTCAAGTCACATTGCTACCTTGTATCTCTCTTTGAGCACTTGCAGATGACGATTGTGCCCAAAACTGCTCTTGACCAAGGTTGAACTATTCCCTAGTTTTAAAAGCCACAATCCCCTCAGATACCATAGCTTTCACTAGGGAAAGTGTGCCCAGGTATGGCCTATTTGTCTACCTGGACTCTCATCTCAGTCTGATCCCATATCTATTCTAGAAATAGTCTGATATTCTCTCTTTGGCTAGATCTGCAGATCAAGGGGAGTTGGGGGAAAGGAATGAATGATAGTTTAAAAAAATTCCAGATTAGATTTTGAGACTAATATATAAGAAAAACATCAATTATCTAGCCCTAATCTAAAATTATTGAAACTTTGCTTTTTGAGAAAGAATTTCTTGGGACTTAAATTTGCTGCTCTTCTGATGTCTGTCTCTGGAAAAGTCAATAGCACTTCCTTGCAAAAGTGAAGGTGGGATTCTCTTGACCTCTCCCATCTTTGTGAATATGAATTGCCCTACCTGGCTAATTCTGAACTTGGCCTGGACTTCCTATCACAACTGGCTACTTATGGGTCATACCTGAAATCAAACTGAATTAACACTGCTGTGTCCCCGTCTTTCTTCTCACATAGCAAATGCCATGGATAACGGCAAGTATGTTAAAAAACAAATGAACCCTATAATTATACATGGTACTATAGTAATAGATCACTTTGAATTGTCATTTGAATCACAGATAACAGACATCAAGCCTTACAAGTGATGCATTATTCAGTTCATAAAATGCCACCCTATAACATTGTTTGATTATGTTAAACATGATTAGTAGGAGACATGATACAATTTCCAAAGCTGGATTAAGAAGTTACATGTATCTACTCATTCACTGTCATACCAATCAAACTCCCAAGAAATTATTTTACAAAGCTAGAAAAAATGAAGTTCATGTGGAAGAAGAAAACGTCAAGAATTTCAAGGGAATTAATGAAACAAAATGCAAACAAAGGTGGCCTACCTGTGCCAGACCTAAAACTATATTACAAAGCAGCAGTCATCAAAACCATTTGGTAGTGGCTAAGAAATAGAGGTGTTGATCAGTGGAATAGGTTAGGTTCACAGGACAGTGACTATAGTAATCTACTGCATGACAAACCCAAAGACCTCGGCTTTGGGGATAAGAACTCACTCTCTGACAAAAACTGCTGGGAAAATTGGAAATTAGCATGGCAGAAACTAGGCACTGATCCACACCTAATACCCTATACCAAGTTAAGATGAAAATGGGGTCATGATTTAGACATAAAGAGTGGTATTATAAGCAAATTAGAAGAACAAAGGATAGTTTACCTCTCAGATCTGTGAAGAAGAAAGGAATCTGGTGAGGAACGGGAGTACATTATTGAATACAAAATGGATAATTTTTATTATATTAAGTTGAAAAGTTTTTGTACACCCAGCTTTTGGGATAAATACTCACTATTTGGCAAAAACTGCTGGGAAAATTGGAAACTAGTGTGGAAGAAATTAGGGCTTGACCCATACCTAACACCACATACCAAGATAAGATCTAAATGGGTTCATGATCTAGATATAAAGAGGGACTTTGTAAGCAAGTTAGAGGAACGTAATATAATTTATCTCTCAGACCTGTGGAGATGGAATAAATTTATGTCCAAAGAAGACCTGGAACTACTAATTGAACACCAGATGGATAATTTTGATTATCTTAAGTTAAAAAGTTTCTGTACAAACAAAACAAATGCAGACAAGATTAGGAGGGAAGCATCAAATTGGGAAATCATCTTTACATTTAATGGTTCTGATAAAGGCCTCATTTCTAAAATTTATAGAGAATTGTCTCATATATATAAGAATTCAAGCCACTCTTCAATAGATAAGTGGTCAAGGGATATGAACAGACAATTTTCAGATGATGAAATTAAAACCATCCCTAGTCATATGAAAAGTTGTTCCAAATCACTATTGATCAGAGAAATGCAAATTAAGACAACTCTGAGATACCACTACACACCTGTCAGATTGGCTAAAATGACAGGAAAAGATAACGATGAATGTTGGAGGGGATGTGGGAAAACTGGGACACTAATACATTGTTGGTGGAACTGTGAATGGATCCAACCATTCTGGAGAGCAATTTGGAACTATGCCCAAAAAGTTGTCAAACTGTGCATACCCTTTGACCCAGCAGTGTTTCTACTGGGCCTATATCCCAAAGAGATCTTAGAGGAGGGAAAGGGCCCCACATGTGCAAGAATGTTTGTGGCAGCCCTTTTTGTGGTGGCTAGAAACTGGAAACTGAAGGGATGCCCATCAATTGGAGAGTGGCTGAATAAATTATGGTACATGAATGTTATGGAATATTATTGCTCTGTAAGAAACGACCAGCAGGACGATTTCAGAGAGGCCTGGAGAGACTTGCATGAACTGATGCTGAGTGAAACGAGCAGAACCAGGAGATCATCATACACAGCAACAACAGTATTACAAGATGATCAATTCTGATGGACATGGCTCTCTGCAACAAAGAATTGTCTCAAACCAGTTCCAATTTATCACTGAAGAAAACCATTTACACCCAGAGAGAGGGAAATGAAATATGGACCACAACGTAACATTTTCATGATCTCTATTGACATTTGTTTGCATTGTGTTGCCTTTCTCTGATTCTTTTTTTTTCTTGTAGATAGGATTTTTCTTGCATAACTTCTCAAGCATTTCAACATTATTAGCATGTAGTGGACTTCCTGCCATCTAGGGGAGGGGAGGGGACTGGGGGTAAAATTTGTAATGGAAAGCTTTGTAAAGATCAACGTTGTTGGGGAACTACCCATACATATGTTATACAAATGAAAAGCTTTAATAATAAATAAATAAAAAAGAAGAAAAAAAAAAAAAGAAAAGTTTTTGTACAAACAAAACCAATATAGACAAGATTAGAAGGGAAGCAATAAACTGGGGAAAAAAATTTACATTCATGGGTTCTGATAAAGGCTTCATTTCTAAAATACATAGAGAATTGACTCAAATTCATAAGAATTCAAGCCACTCTTGATAAATGGTCAAAGGATATGAACAGACAATTTTCAGATAAAGAAATTGAAATCATTTCTAGTCATATGAAAAGGTGCTCCAAATCACTATTGATCAGAGAAATGCAAATTAAGACAACTCTGAGGTACCACTACACACCTCTCAGATTGGCTAAGATGACAGGAAAAGACAATGACGAATGTTGGAGGGGATGTGGGAACCATTCTGGAGAGCAATTTGGAACTATGCTCAAAAAGTTATCAAACTGCATACCATTTGACCCAGCAGTGTTTCTATTGGGCCTATATCCCAAAGAGATCTTAAAGGAGGGAAAGGGCCCCACATGTGCAAAAAAAAAAAAAAATGGCAGCCCTTTTTGTAGTGACAAGATACTGGAAACTGAGTGGATGCCCATCAGTTGGACAATGGTTGAATAAATTATGGTATATGAATATTATGGAATATTATTGTTCTGTAAAAAACGACCAACAGAATGATTTCAGAGAGGCTTGGAGAGACTTGCATGAACTGATGCTAAGTGAAATGAGCAGAAGCAGATCATTATACATGGCAACAGCAAGATAATACAAAGATCAATTCTGATGGACATGACTCTTTTCAACAATGAGATGATTCAGGTCAGTTCCAATGATATTGTGATGAAAAGAATCATCTACACCCACAGAGAGGACTGTGGAAACTGAGTGTGGATCACAGCATAGCATTTTCATTCTTTTTGTTGTTGTTTGCTTGCATTTGATTTTCTTTCTCATTTTTGATCAGATTTTTCTTATGCAGGAAGATAATGGTATAAATATTTATGCATATATTGGATTTAACATATATTTTTACCATGTTTAACATATATTGGATTACTTGTCATCTAGGGGAAGAGATGGGGGAAAGAGAGGGAAAATTGGAACAGAAGGTTTTGCAAGGATTAATGTTGGAAAATTATCCATGCATATGTTTTGAAAATAAAAAGCTTTAATAAAAAAAATACACAATTGTTCTCAGAAAAAAAGAAAGAAAATAAAAAATTTTAATTAAAAAAAATTTACATGTAAAATAATTTTTAACTAGCTATTTAAGTATTAATAGACACAAGAGTTCATTTTCCAATTCAGGCCCTCATGATGGAAGAATTAAAAGTCTCCAAGTTTTAGATGAATTGTATATTTTCAATAGACAAGTTCCTCATTTCACTCTATTTAATAGTGAATTTGAATTAAGACAGCATCTCAGACAGAAATCTACAAGGAAGAAGTCCCTTTAGAGCTTATCTAATAACATGTTTTGGAAATATAAAATTAAATACCGTCAACTTTTTTCATCTACATAAGGGAAATATAAGCCTTAATAAGTGAATCTACCTAAACCTATGAAACAATGATTATTTTGACCTTATTGTTAGAACTCAGGGGACTGTAACTGATATAATTCTCAATGTGTCTGCAGGTATGATCATCAAGGAATCCTATTAGGTCAATGATCCATGATGCCACCAACTCTATGGGGTCCACATCCATGAATTACAGGTGGAGTACTCAAGGGGAAGGCTGGGAGAACTATTCTTGGCATGAACTGAGGCAGGTTTCTCCTGACTTGATTTCCTAGGAAATGGAAAATATTTCACCTTTTAAGCCTGGCTCAATAAAACTGATTAGCCATATGACTCTGGCTGAGAACTGACATGAAGTGAAGGAAGGAAGGAAGTTCCCTTATATCTATACATATATAAGGTCACTATTTTTTTCCTATGGCTAATTTCTATAATCATGGCAGGTTAACAATATAAATACAATATTAAATCTTTATCTCAAAGATTAATTCTGGAACATATCTGAGCTATTACAATAAGACACAGGCATAAAGTTTGAGCTATTTAGCCTAAGATTTTACTCCTTCCTAAAATAAATGTGAATTGGACATTGATGGAATAGTTTGTGGGATTAAATTGCTGTTATATTATTTAACAAAAACATCTTTAGTTTTATGTTTAAATTTTTAAAATGATAGAATATCTTGTCACCTAAATAAGAAAAAAAAAAAAGCTTATTTCAGTTTATTATTACCACCTGAAAGTTGAATAGGTTTTGAAAGGCAAATCTATTTATACACTGCCTTGAAAATGACTACTCAAAGAATTTATCCATTCCATCCCAGAAAGGAATACCCTGGAGTCAGAATCAAGATTTGGCCAGTGAATGCACACTATGGGATGGAGCTGGGGGTGAGAAAGATGATTCCAAGATCTGAATTCCAAGATTCCAGGACTGGAAGAAAGATGGCCCCCTACAAAGAAACAAGAAGTCTGGAGGAATGGCAGGTGGGGAATGAGGGGAAGGTGAGTTTCTATTCTGGACATGATTTATTGGGATAACCAGATGAACTGTGACACAATTTAGGTCTGGCAAGGTTTGTTCTTCCCTCACTTTTCCAACCTAGACATGTCTGTACTTCTTACCTTTCTCTTGAAGGTCATGGCCCTCCAAAATCATTCCTTCTCCAGTGTTTCCTTGAGATTCTGACCTTTTCCAACTCTTGTTTCCCTAGAAAGATGGAAGAGTTATCTTAGAACAGATTCTTGCTTCTCTCAGTGTCTAAGGTTAATCTAGGTTCAGAATTTGCATTCAACAAGCACAGACTTAAAAGGGTTAAGTACAAGTTGATTGCTGCTCAGAACCTTGATTTGGACAAGACATAAGAGAAGAAGGCACTTGTAAGAGAACCATTATCACAGTAATAACAAAAACAGAACAAACAGGTAAACATTCATTATCACTAATTTGGGAAACCGCAACTCCTGAGATTTCTGGCTGAGGAGCCAGTCAGAGTGCACCCTGAACAGGGAAAAACTCCCAGGTGAGGCATCCCATCCTATGGGGTTTACATAAGCTGAGAACAAAGGAGGCCCTGTGCCAAGTTTATTATGTGATATATGACCCCCTGGGCACAACAGCTTCCCAGATATGGGTCACCAAGGGGAGTAGTTCATTCATTTCTTTAAGCCAACTGGTTTTACTCAGGGAAATGGCCAGGTTTTTAGGGTGAAACACATGCCAAGGCTCAAAGGAAGGCCTTAAATCAAGCACAAGGAAAAGTGACCTGCTCTTCCTGTGCCTCCCCCCTCTGCTTCTCAAAGAAGTGCAAGCACACTCTTAGGTTCTCAGGACAAGGTTACACAAAGGGACCTGGCTGACAATCACGGAGATTCCTTCCAAGCCCAGAAAATATTCCAAGGCCATGGCTGAGACTTACTAAGATCTCTTACACAAGGCTGATCTGCTACTAGTACCAGAAGTCATTACTACACAAAAATTCTAGTGCTCAGACTGTGCCTGTGGAGTTTCTACCAAAAGGTCCTGGGATATGAAATATCACTTTCCAACTTGAGACCCTGCACACAAATGCCCTTTGATGCCTAAAAGAATTGATTATCTAAGTCAGCAAACAAAACCTCTGTACATATTGAGATCTTTAGTTATATGCACATATACACATACAATAAATACTTTGAGCCGTAGAAAAGAGAGAAAAGAAAGAGATAAAAGGGTGATAAAAAAAGAAAAAAGAGAAAAAGAGAGAAAAAAGAAAAGAACACAGAAAAGTAAAAGAAAAAATATTTTAAAAAGAGGACAAGTAAAAGAAAAACAGACAGAAAAGGAGCAGAAAGAGAGAGAAAAGTAAAAAGTCTGGAAAAACTGGCTCCAAATCCTATCTTAGTAAGATCTGTCATTTACTAGCTGTGTGAGCCTGACCAAGTCAGGCCTACGCAATGAAAAGCTCTATGTTCCTTCCCTGGGCACGTAGGTGACTCAGTACACAGAGCACCATGCCTGGAGGCAGGAAGACTTCAGTTCAAATCCAGGCCCAGATAATTAATAGATGGATGACTGAGCAAGTCACTTAACCCTACTTGCCTCAGTTTCTTCAATTCTAACATAATGATAGCTTAGCTCAGTGTCATTGTGAATGGGAGAATATTTGGAAAAAGCACTTGGCCCAGACATAGTAGCACCCCTATAAATACTTACCTGCCTTTAGTTCATCTTCAAAAATGGGCATAACAAAGATATCCATTTCTCAGAGTGGTTGTGAAAATTAAATGAGATAATATTTCTAAAAAGCATTTAAGCACAGTGTCTAGAACAAGGTAGACATTCCATATATATTTATTCCCTTCCCTCTTAACTCATCTAAAAAATGGGGAGGAGAATAATAGCATCTACCTCTTAGGACTATTGTAAGAATTAAATGAAATAACAATGTCCAATGCTTTACAAAACTTTTAAGGTCTTTAATTGTCATGTGCCCAGCAGAGCATTAGGAAGGATTCAAAATATGTAACAATAAATTTCCATTTCAAAAAAGCAAATTTATAATAACAGAAGGCATTATAATATGAATGTCCACCTTTTCTGTGCTTTCTTGTGGGTTATTCTTTTGTTCTCTACTGTTCATTTTATACATTATTCTATTTCCCCCTTTTACTGTATCCACTTCTCCCAAGCAGGCTACAAGAAAGCATGGACATATTTATTTAGACAGATACAGACAACTATATCTCCACGGGCATCCACATGCATATATTTATATACACATTTATAAAAACCTGAATGCATGCATACACATACATATATGTATACATATATACACACATAGATATCTATATGCACACTTAAAATTACATGTATACACAAATACCCATCTGCACTCCACACACATGCATAAATTTATACATACTTACACACACACATATACATACAAAAACATATACCTATCCTCAACCCCTCACATATACATATATCTATATACACCTACACACATACATATATTTACATGCATACTTTGAAATGTACTTACATACATGTAATGCATAATACATGTATAGGTAGAGCTACTCCCACCCCCTTGTCATTAGGAAAAAGAACCCCAGAAAAACCTTGAAGCTTTGACCATCTTCACATACCACTGTGACACAAAGAAGGACAGAAAAGAAAAACAATATCTAGGTGCCCACCACGCTGAGTCCATCCTTGTCCAAATCTACCCCAGGAACAGACCCATGCTATCTCACCTCCTGCCTAAAAACCTAAGTTATAGCTCCTATCTGTTCAAGAATGGTTCTCCTCCCCTTGCTGAAAGGGCCTGAGCCACAATCCCCAGCTAACTCCTCTTTCCCAGATAACAATAGTTGCAAAATGTTAGACTAATTGCATTCTCAGCTTCTGTATCCTGCTTGCAAACCCTAAATAGCTAAAAGCCTATATAAGTTCCCTGCCTCAGTTTCTCTGTGCAGAATGATTTGGACAAGAGTCCCATGAGGCCGGCTAGTCTAAAACTTTCTATATTAAAAGATTAAAAACCATTCACTGTCTTGCCTCAGTTCCTCTGGTATTACATATACAAACACCTATATATAAAATGCACTTACATATATCTTCATGGATACATATACACACATAAATATACGTACATATTTATCCACCTACACCTTTCTACTTTCATATATCTATACACACATGTATATCCATACATACATACCCTTACACATTTACAGAGAATGCACATATATAACCCACCAGGATACATATGTGGACACATAAACACGTGTATATAAGTACATATGTTAAACATATATCTGCACACACATCTGCCATCCCCACCCCCAGTTATATATCTACACAAACACATACATCTACATGCATACACATATATATCCATACATATACTGATGCATTTACACTTACACATATATTATCCATCAGGACCCATACATATATGTATCTATATATACACATACATATACATATATGTATATCTATATATACATATCTATATGTAAACATAGATATATAAAATACATACACATCTATACACATATACATAGTTACACATATATTTATGTACATATCTATATATAAATATAGATATTAATATCTATATTTATGTACATATATATATAAATATAGATATTTATATCTATATATAGACATCCACTACTTCCTACTCCCATGTCTATAAACTCTTACATTCATCTACATGCATACAAATATGCAGGTACACATACAAATATATATCCTTCCACACCACACATATATTTATCTATCTCTATATATATATACTATTATACCTACATGCACACATGCATATATATCCACATGCATACACTGAAATAGTTACATACATCTATACGCACACACAAATATATATACATACATCTACATGCATATACATTGAAATACACACCTACATCTACATGCACACACATATACATATATATCCATCCACAAGCCATGCCACATATACATGTCTATGAACACCCTCATTTACACCTACATATATATACAAACATACATACATCGAAATACCCACCTATATCTACATACACACATACATACCCACACATACATATACATATACATATGTCCATCACACCCCACCCCATACACATACAAGTCTATTACACTCATATACACACATGCATGTACACACATAAACACCCACACATATCTTATACTCACGCATTTACACAGACGACCCACGCATCTAAAACAATACCAGCAGGATTGACACATAATGTCCATCTCTCTCCTTGTTGTTTCCCTACAGAGAACAAGGATCCCAAGGCCTCCCTCGCGGTTTTCTAACAAACTCTACCGCGGCTCCTTGTTACAATGTTGCTGAGTCTCCTCTTCCCTGTCCCTGCAAACTCTGCTTCTGGTGTCCTTCCCTGCCTGGCTATTCTTTACCTTCCCCCACCTGGGGATCTTTCCCTCCTCTCCCCCACTCCTCTTTATCCCACTCCCGTAAATCTTCACTCCATCCTTTTAAAGTCTTTATAAAGGTGAGCTATGACCACTGATGCACACAAAAACGGGTCAAAGTGGGGCCTTCAATACCCATCCCTCCTGACTCCAAGTCCCCCACCGCTCCTTTTTATCCATGGCTTATCTCAGTAAGGTGTCACAGCTATGTCCCCCATACACTGAGACCCCTAACAGCAGGCTTTCCCCCCCCCATAGGCGCTTAAGCAATGCTTACTATTGCGTTATTTTCCATGTGGGCACACAACAGGTGATTAATGCTGTCTGCACCTAGTACTCAGGAACGTAATCCATCCCCTTTACAAGGTTAAAAAAGTGGGGCTCAAGAGACTAGTTCGGGTCATGAACCAGATAGCCTCGGGGGCAGAAGTAGAAAGCCAGGGTCCCTGGGATCCGTTTCTCCCTCTCCCAGCTCCGGGAACCGTCTCTCCACCTGGGCTGCCCCAAGTCAGAACGCTCCCGCCCGCTGACACTCACCCGCCAGGCTGGCAACTTTGCCCAACCTCCACCTAAGTGCAAATGGATGAAAATAAACACCTCCCCCACTGCGCCTGCTCAGAGGTGGCGTGGTCCTTGCTGGCATCCGTTGGAATCCGAGAGTTCGCTCCTCCCTTCTGGGAAATGTAGTCTTGTGGGTGGCGCGCAGGCGCACCAACTAGTTCAAATCACTGGGGCTCAGACTGGGCTTAATCACCTGGAGTGGGCTGGGCGGCGGGGGTCAGGTTGACCCAGAAAGTCTCTGTCCTCAAGGCGCTTCTTCTGTTAGGAGCTGGATGGGAGAGGTAAAGCCGGGCACAGAGAAGTGGCTGTAAAATGTTTCCGAAATAAACACCCAATTCATCTGCAGCTATTTCTGCAACTTCTAGAAACTCCGCATCCAGGTTCTAGTGCTGTCAGTTCTTGACGTCATGGGCGCGCCGCTCCTAGGCAGTCCAACTCCTAATGCGCATGTGTACCGTGCTTTTTCTCTGCAAAGTGCATCTTGGGAGTGGTCTAAATCATGTGCAGGGCTGGAGGAGATTTCAGAAGCCAGACCTCTGGCCAGCTTCTGTTACATATAAGGAAACTGAGACAGTGTGTGTGTGTGTGTGTGTGTGTGTGTGACTTGTCCATCACTGCGCAGGTATAATAACCCTCACAATCTCTAAAACTCGGGAGGAATGTCTGCAGACTGGGATAGAGGTGGAGTCATGTAACCATCAACCCTCAGTCATTAGGCACGGATTGTATGGCTGGAGACAGAAATATTGGTAATATCAAACATAATATCTATTATCTGGCACGCTTCTGAATAATCCAAATAATTTCAGAATTCTAGTAACATCCTCACTTTCCTGCTCTTTAAGTTGCCTGATCAGAAAACAAGAAGACTTATTTTCCTGAGTTCAAATCTGACCTTAGACACTTTGTAGCTATATGACCCTGAACAAGTCACTTCAACCTGTATGCCTCAACTTCCTCATCTGTAAAATGGGCTGGAGAGGAACTGGCTGACTGCTTCAGCATCTTTTCCTAGACTAAACATGTTATCTCCCTTGTTCCCCCACAAATTGGAGAGCTAGATGGTGGAGCACTAAAATCCTGATAAACCTTTACTTTCTGGAGGGCTTAGACCTGGACTTTCCAATTAAACTCTTTCCTTTCCATCTACAATTCTGTTGTGTATGGTCTTCCCCCATAAGTAAGTTCCTTGGCACAAGAACTCTTATGTTGTTTTTTTTTTTTTTTTTTCTTAACATAGAACATCCAGAGTGTTCTAGGTCCCCACCCTGGAGGTTTGTGTCTAACCAATGACTTTGTCGGGGTTCTTAACTCTCCCGATTGTTGGACACAGAGCTTTAAATTAAAAGAGCTTTGCAAAATAAGTGCATTTCAAGCAGGATTCAAATTCCTGGAGATACGTGATGGAATATTGTGTGTGGGAATGTGAAGAAAGCCATTCCAACTAGAATATGGAGCTCAGAAAGGAAAATAATGTTTAATATGCCTGGAGAGGTAGGTTGATTCAAGACTGTGAAGGCTTTTACCTGCCAAGCAGGGGTATTTGTACTTCATCATAGAATAGCTAGGCAGGCCCACTAGCATGGCAGAAACTGGTTGAAGGAATCCAGGGTATCTGACCTAAAGAAAATGTTGGAACAGAAGAAAGAAACAATGATGATATTTTTAAGTCTATTAGGAAAGGAGGAAATCACCTTTGTTCTATTTATTTCTAGAAGGGAAAAGTAGGAGGAAGCAGGAGTCCCAGAATGAGATGGTGGTTATAAAAAGAAAGGGCTTTTTTTTTTTCTTCATGCGAGAAGTAAATTCTTGTCAAATTTGAGCTCTCTATAAATATAAAACCCTGCTCAGATTGCTCTTTCCACAACAGATCTTTTGCTCTGTTAGGTTGCAAAGTGGATGGAGCACTGGGCTTGAAATCATCTTCATGAGTTCAAATCTAACCTCAGACACTTACTAGCTGTGTGACCCCAGGCAAGTCACTTAAGCATGTTTGTCTCAGTTTTCTCATCTATAGAAGAAGCTAGAGGAGGACATTTCTTTGCTAAGAAAATTCCAAATGATATCATTAAGAGATGGAAATGACTGAACAGCAACAACAGATCTTTAAAACTGGTGACTAGTTGCTGGTTGTGTTGTCAATGGGATACATGCTGAAATCCCTTCTAACAGTGTGGTTTTGTGATCTTGTGTCATCAGAGCTCTCTGAGATGGCCAAGTCTAAGAGGAGATGCATTAGGAAGGTAGAGATTCAGAAGTAGCATTCAAGGTCTGGAAATATAACATGGAATCTGGAAATATAACATGGAGTCTGGGAAAAAATATCAAAAAATCAGTATACCTTTATTAAATTCTATGTGGCAGAAACTATGCTTGGTGTTGATAGTACATGATAGCACATGAAAGTCAGACAGGTCTTGCCTCAGTGAGTTCACAATCTACCAGGGATGATATGAAACATTCAAGAGAAGTAAGTACAGGATAAACCTAAAAGAAAGAGAAAGTGATTTTGGGAGAGGGGTAAAAAAAAGATCAGGGAATAAAAAATATCTAGGAGAGTATGAGGGAGGAAGAAGGAAGAGAAAAACATTGAGAGACACAAAGACTGAGATAGTTGAAGTCCACATCATAAATAATGGCTATTATTATTGAGTTCATTTGGTCTCCATTGTCAGGATAATGGAAAAAAAAAACCCTACCCTATCATGTTTGCATAGAATGATGTAAAGTTAGACTTTACTTAGCTTTGTAATCCATACTGTGTCCAACATCTGAGATTGTCTAGTTCTCATCTTTAAATTAACTTAAGCCAGACAGTTTTAACATATCAATCCATTCCTCCCTAAGTTCTGTCTTCGACTCCTCCATCTTATAAAATAAGTAACATTTTAAAACTTCATGATCAGTAAGACTTCTACTGGATCTCTTAAGGGTTTCTACTGGTTGATGACTTTCTTTACAGGTAGATGACCTCTCTCCATTTTGAAACATCTGATATTTCTTTCTTTCTTTCTTTTTAATGTTGAGGCAATGACTTGCCCAAGGTCACACAGCTAGGAAGTGTTAAGTGTCTTGAGATCAGATTTGAACTCAGGTTCTCCTGACTCCAGGGCTGGTGCTCTAACTACTTCGCCACTTAGCTACCCCTGCATCTGTTATTTCTTAAGATTTGAGCTGTACAAGAAAGTTTTCCAACATTTGTTACATTCAAATGGGTTCTCATTTTTTATTTGGGGAAGTCTGGACTCCAACTACAGGCTTTTCCAACAGAACATTCAAAAAATTTCTCCCCACTATGAATTCTTTTATGTTTATTAAGGGATCCTGTAAGATCGTTAATTTCATATATAGGGTTTCACACCAGTATGAATTTTCTTATGTCTATTAAGGTATCCCTTATCCCTGAAGGCTTTTTCACATTCAATACATGTATAGGGTTTCTCCCCAGAATGAATTCGCTCATGTATAGCAAGGTCTTGCATATAGTAGAAATCTTTTCTACATTCATTGTATTTGTATGGTTTCATTACAGTATGAAATTTTTATATCTATCAAGACCTCTCTTTTCCGTGAAGTCTTTTCCACATTCTTTACATTTATAGGGTTTCTCTCCAGTATGATTTTTCTTGTCTATTATGGCCTCCCTTCTGCCTGAAAATTTTTCCACATTCATCACATATAGGGTTTCTCTCCAGTAAGATCAGAATGGAAGCGAAACCAAGTAAGGGCTATGCTGATACCTCTGTTATCATCTTCCCTTTGTTTGTGGTAGAGACTTTGGCCCAGAAAATCAGCACCTTCACTCCAGAGAGGAATGGTGAGAGCAACTGGCTCTAACAAGGACCTGGAAGCTGGGGGTTCTGGATTCTATTTGTTGTTTCACAATTACTCCCCAGACACTCCAACTTTCATGGTGCCCTGGCCAAGATCAGCAAATACCTTGATCTGAGATAAAGGTCTCTTTATGTGGCAGGTGATGGTACAGATCCCTAAAGCCACTAAATTCCATGCATCACCCTTCCTCCCAAAAAAGAAGAAAACAATTTATCAGTATGAAAAATGAATAGACTGAATTAAAAATCTCTTGAGCAAATTTAAAACAAATAGGAGATGTATTACCCAATTATATGCCAATGAATCTGACAATCTAAATGAAAGGGATGAATATTTGTAAAAATATAAATTGCCCAGATTAATGGAAGAAGAAATAAAATATAGTAATCCCATTTGAGAAGAAGTTGAACAATTCATCAGTGAACTTTCTAAAGGTTGGAAGCATTCACAGGTGAATTATATCAATTTGGAGAATAATTAACTCCAATGCTATATAAATTATTTGGAAAAATATGCAATGAAGAAGTCCTACAAAATTCTTTTTATGACACAAATATGCTTTGGGGATTTCTACACTAGGAAGAGCCAATGTAGAGAAAGATAACTACAGACTAATTTCTAATATTTCAGTAACAGTAACTGTAAAAATTTAAAATAAAATATTGGGAAGTATATTGTAGAAATTTATCATAAGGATAATATACTATGACAAGTTGAGATTTATACAGAAATGTAATGCTGGTTCAAGATTAGCTGAATTTTAACATAATTGATCATGTCAATAACAAAATCAACAGAAATCATATGATTATCTCAATGGATGCAGAAAAACCTTTTGACCAAATAAAGCACTCATACCTATTAAAAACACTAGAATGAATAGGAGTAAGTGGAACTTTCCTTACAGTGATAAGCATTATCTGCCTAAAATCATGAGAAAGCATTATCTACAATGAAAATAAACTAGACGCCTTCCCAATAAGATCAGGATGAAGCATGGATGCTCATTATCACTATAACTGTACTAGAAATCAGGAAAACGAGAAGGAAAAGAAATTGGAGGAAAAAGCATAGGCATCAGGGAAACACAGTTATCACTCTTTGCATAAGATATGATGGTATATTTAAAGAATCCTAGAGAATCAACTAAAAACTACTTGAAAATACTTAATTGTTAAGAAATATATTTAAGTATGTATACATATATTCGATTTGCCAATATTTTAACATAATTAACATGTAGTGGATGTCCTGCCATCTAGGGGAGGGGTGGGGAGTTGGGGGGAAAAATTTGTAACGGAAAGCTATGTAAGGGTTATTGTTGAAGAATTACCCACACATATGTTATGCAAATAAAATTTAAAAAAAAAAAGAAATATATTTAAGTATGGAACAAACCCAGAAATCTTGTAAAAAGGTTAGAGGGGACTTCACCATGGGGGCATTCAGTTCTTCCTGCCTTTCTCCTCATACAGGAAATCCATTGATAAAGACAAGAATTTAAAAAAAAAATGAACCTTATGTGGTTAATTATACATGTTACTATAGTAACAATCACTTTGAATTGTCATTTGAATCACAGAGAAGAGACATGAAGCCTTATAATTGATGCATTATTGAATTTATAAGATGCCACCCTAGAACATTCTTTTATTATAATAGCATGATGAGTAGGAGACATGACACAATTTCCAAAGCTAGAGTAAGAATTTACATGTATCTGTGCAAAAATGTTTGTGCAGCAGCTCTTTTTGTAGTGGCTAGAAACTGGAAACTGAATGCATGCCCATCAACTGGAGAATGGCTGAATAAATTATGGCATATGAATGTTATGGAATATTATTGTTCTATAAGAAATGACCAGCAGGATGATTTCAGAGAGGCCTGGAGAGACTTGCATGAACTGATGCTGAGAGAAATGAGCAGAACCAGGAGATCATTATACACGGCAACAAGACTATATGATGATCAGTTCCGATGGACATGGCTCTTTTCAACAATGAGATGTTTCAAACCCGTTCCAGTTGTTCAGTGATGAAGAAAGTCATATACACCCAGGGAGAGGCCTGTGGGATCTGAGTGTGGACCACAACACAGCATTTTCACGCTGTTGATGTTTGCTTGTATTTTGTTTTCCTTCTCAGGTTTTTTTTTTTCTTGTAGATCCGATTTTTCTTGTACAGCAAGATAACTATATAAATATGTATACATATATTTGATTTGTTATATATTTTAGCATAATTAACATGTATTAGACTACCTGCCATCGCAGGGAGTGGGAGGAAGGAGGGAAACATTTGGAACAGAAGGCTTTGCAAGGGTCATAGTTGAAAAATTACCCATGCATATGTTTTGCAAATAAAAACTTTAAAAATAAATTTTAAAAAATGTGATTAATCTTTCCTCATTCCTGAATTTAAAATTGAGGGAAAAAAGATTCCCCATAACTTATAATCAAACAGAATGTGTCTACATAGTAGCCAAAAATATAGGACTTTTTTTGGAACATCATCTTTTTATCAGGAGATAGTTTACAACCTTCTTAGTTTCATTACAGACATGACTCAGAGTTGATGTTTGTCTTTATAATACTGACGTCCTCGTAAAAACTAGTCATTCATAGCATTGAGGATTTTGTTAAAAACTTTCATCAGTTGGACATGGCTCTCTTCAACAATGAAATGTTTCAAACCAGTTACAATTGTTCAGTGAAGAAAGCCATATACACCCAGAGAGAGGGATATGAAATGTGGACCACAACATAACATTTCCATGCTCTCTATTGATGTTTGCTTGCATTGTGTTTCCTTTCTCAGATTTTTTTTCTTGTAGATACGATTTTTCTTGCACAACAGTAAGTGTGGAAATATGTATACATATATTCCATTTGTCAAGTATTTTAACATAATTAACATGTAGTGGATTTCCTGCCATCTAGGGAAAGGGTGAGGACTAGGAAGGAAAAATTTGTAACAGAAAGCTTTGTAAGGGTCAGTGTTGAAGAATTACCCATACATATGTTTTGGAAATAAAAAGTTTTAATAAAAAAATAAAAAAAAGACTTTCATCAGTTTTCACAACTTAATAACATATTTTTGTACTGCATTTTTTCAATTGTTTTCCAATTATTTAAGAGGAAATACAAGGCATTGCCCTAGACTCTATTACTTCATAATAAGGGCAATTATTTTATAATAAATAGAGCACTAGGTGTGGAGTCAGAAAGATCGATGTGCAAATCCAGCCTCACACACTTATTGGCTGTGTCTCTGGGCAAGTCACTTCGCCTATTTGCTGTTGTTTCTTCATCTATCAAATGACCTGGAGAAGGAAATGGCAAATCACTTCAATATTTTTGCTCTTAAAAATCTAAAATGGGGCCATGAAGAGTTGCCAACAAAAACAAGTTCTATCATGTAAAGGAAGAAATCACCATTCTGTTTATTTCTACAAGAACCAGGTGTCCCAATACCACGTGGTAGTTACGAAAAGGAATGCAAGGAATAACATCTTGTAGAATTTGAATTCCCCAGAAATATAAGTGGCTCAGATTGCTCTTCCCACTACACAACTTTGGGGCATCTAGGTGTTACCATGGATAAAGTATTGGGCTTGAAATCATCTTCATGAGTTCAACTCCAGCCTCAGACACAAGTAGATGTGTGAACCAAGGCATGTCACTTAAGTCTGCTTGCCTCAGGTTTTTCATCTATAAAATAAGTTGGAAAAAGATATGTCTTATCTTTGCCAAAAACACTCCAAATGGGGGGCGGAGCCAAGATGGCAAACTGCAGACAGTATTCTCTGTGAACTCCTGGGACCTTCCCTCAGACCCAGACAAAGTGAGCCTTCAAACTGGTTTTGGAGTGAGGGCTCCGCCAAACATTTGGACTACAACTGACTTCTATCAAAAATCTACCTTGAAAGAACTCCGGAGAAGGTTAGCCTCAGGGGAAATCGGCCGCTGGTCACGATCAGACTCCAGCCGGGGTGGAAGTCAGGGCTGCAATAGAGGGATGGATTTTAGGCACCCAGGAAGCCCCTGGGAGATGCCTGGACCACTTTGCTCTGCTTGCGGGCAGGTGCTTTGGCAGATCTGCCTTTGGTAAAGGGTGGATCGAGAGCAGCTGAAAACGTGGTCCTACTGGAATCTAGCCCGACCAGCCTCAGACCGGAAGTCAACTCGGCAAACTGCCCCAGGGCAAATACAAATTGTTGCAGTTTTTTCTGCTGGGGACCAATATCCCAACTTTAAATCATGAGCAAGAAGCAGAAGAGAGCTCTCACCATAAAAAGCTTTTACGGAGAAAAAATAGAACAGTCCCCAGATCCTGACATTATGAAAACAATCCCAGATGAAGCCACAAAGGCAGACTTAAGTTGGTCTCCCTTTCAGAAGGCTTACCTGGAAGATTGCATTAAGAATCTCAAAAGAGAGCTAGAAGAAGAATGGGGAATTAAATTGAGATCAATGCAACAGAAATATCAAAAACTGGAAAATAGGACTGGTGAATTGGAAAAAGACAACAATTCACTGAAAAATAAAACTGGCAAAATGGAAAAGGAATGCATTGAATCAAGAAATTCAACTGGCCAGCTACAAAAGGAGCTAAAAAAGATAACTGAAAGAAATAATACTTTAAAAATTAAAATTGAACAAATAGAAATAAATGACTCAATAAGACTTCAAGAATCAGTCAAACAAAAACAAAAAAAATGAAAAAATAGAAGAAAATATGAAATATCTCCTAGGAAAAACAACTGACTTGGAAAACAGATCCAGGAAAGACAATTTAAGGATTATTGGACTCCCTGAAAGCCACGATGAAAAAAAGAACCTGGATGCTATCTTCCAGGAAATCATGAAAGAGAATTGCCCTGATGTTTTAGAATCAAAAGGCAAAATTGGCATTGAAAGAATTCACCAATCACCTCCAGAAAGAGACCCCAAAACTAAAACCCCAAGGAATATCGTGGCCAAATTTCAGGACTCTCGCACCAAGGAAAAGATATTGCAAGCAGCTAGAAAGAAACAGTTCAAAATCCGAGGAACTGTAATTAGAATTACACAGAATCTGTCAGCTTCCACTTTAAAGGATCGAAGGGCCTGGAATCAGATATTCTGAAAGGCAAAAGAACTTGGATTACAGCCAAGAATAAGTTATCCAGCTAGAATGAGCATCATCTTCCAGGGAAGAAGATGGTCATTCAATGATACAGGAGAATTTCACCTATTTCTAATGAAAAGACCAGATCTGAACAAAAAATTTGACCTCCAAATAGAGAACTCAAGAGAAGCATAAAAAGATAAAAAGGAAAACTCTTGAGAACTATATTTCTACTATAGGTATCCTTAAAGAATGGCAGTATAATTGGATTTTTCTTTGATAATAATGGAAAAGAAATTAGAGGTGGAAGGGATACCATACTGAAAAAGAAAAAGAGGGGAGGGGGGAAAGGAGGCAAAATAAAATAAAAATAAAAAAGGTAAAATACGGCAAAATCTCATAAAGAGACATAGAAGATCTAATATAATTGAGGGAAAGAAAGAAGGGCGATGAGTATTGTGTAAACCTTACTCTCATTAGATTGGACTCTAAGAGAGTATATCAGACACATTTGGCTTCAAAGAAAGGCCTGACCCTCCTTGTGGGAAGGTAGGAGGGAGGGGAGAAAAGGAAAGGGATAAACTAATAGAAGGATTAGGGGAAAGGTATGAAGGGGAGGGAGGGACTCTAAAGGGAGGAGGATTATTGGTGGGAGGTGGTCATCAAGAGCAAAGTACTGGGGAGGGGGAAAGGGAGAGAGGGGAAAAGGAAGAGAAAATCATAACTCTGGGTAAATAAGATGGCAGGGAATACAGATATAGTTATTTTAACTTTGAATGTGAATGGGATGAACTCTCCCATAAAACGGAAACGGATAGCGGACTGGATTAAAAGCCAGAATCCTACAATATGTTGTTTACAAGAAACACATCTAAAGCATAGAGATACATCCAGAGTGAAGGTAAAGGGCTGGAGCAGAATCTTCTATGCTTCAGGTGAACAAAGAAAGGCAGGGGTAGCAATCCTTATCTCGGATCAAGTAAAAACAAAAATAGATCTAATTAAAAGAGATAAGGAAGGAAACTATATTTTACTAAAGGGTTCCATAGACAATGAAGCAGTATCAATATGTAACATATATGCACCAAGTGGTATAGCATCCAAATTCCTAGAGGAGAAACTAACAGAGATGCAAGGAGAAATAGACAGTAATACTATACTAGTGGGGGATCTCAACCTTGCTCTCTCAGAATTAGATAAATCAAATCACAAAATAAATAAGAAAGAAGTTAGGGAGATTAACAAAAGGCTAGAAAAGTTAGGTATGATAGATCTTTGGAGGAAATTGAATAGTGATAGAAGGGAGTATACTTTTTTCTCAGGGGTTCATGGAACTTATACAAAAATTGATCATGTGTTAGGGCATAAAAACCTCAAAATCAAATGCAGAAAAGCAGAAATAGCAAATGCATCCTTCTCAGATCATGAAGCAATAAAACTCACATGTAATATAAGGCCAGGAGAAAGTAGACCACAAGTTATTTGGAAATTAAATAATCTAATCCTGAAGAACGAATGGGTGAAAGAGCAAATTATAGACACAATTGAAAATTTCATCCAGGAGAATGACAACAATGAGACAACATACCAAAATTTGTTGGACTCGGCCAAAGCAGTTATAAGGGGTAATTTTATATCTCTAGATGCTTACTTGCGTAAAACAGAGAAAGAGAAGATCAATGAACTGGGCTTACAATTAAAAAAGCTAGAAAAAGACCAAATTAAAAACCCTCAATTAAATACCAAATTGGAAATTCTGAAAATTAAAGGGGAGATCAATAAAATTGAAAATAAGAAAACTATTGAATTAATAAATAAAAGTAAGAGTTGGTTTTATGAAAAAACCAACAAAATAGATAAGCCTTTAGTTAATTTGATTGGAAAAAGGAAAGAGGAAAATCAAATTATTACTCTCAAAAATGATAAGGGAGAACTTTCCTCCAATGAAGAGGAAATTAGAGTAATAATTAGGAGTTTCTTTGCCCAACTTTATGCCAATAAATTTGATAATGTAAATGAAATGGAGGAATATCTACAAAAATATAGATTGCCCAGATTAACAGAAGAGGAAATAAATTATTTAAATAGCCCTATTTTGGAAAAAGAAATAGAACAAGCTATTAATCAACGCCCTAAGAAAAAATCTCCAGGGCCAGATGGATTTACATGTGAATTTT
>JAJPUD010000270.1:347429-361102 GCA_023553655.1 Myrmecobius fasciatus | reverse complement strand
ATGTTATGCAAATAAAATAAAAAAAATAAAATTAAGAAAAAACACTCCAAATGATGTCATTAAGAGTCAGAAATGATAGAATAATATATACAGATCTTCAAGGCTCGTGATCACTTGCTAGGGATGTTGTAAATGGATATGCTGAAGTCCCTTCTAACAAAGAGGTTTTGTGATATTGTATCATCAGAGCTCAAATAGGATGAACAAATCTAATAGGAGATGCATTAAGAATATAGAAAAAGATTCAAAAGCAGCATCTTGAGGTCTGGAAATAGAGCATAGAGTAAAAGAAACAAAAATATAATCAAAACATCACTATGTATTTATTAAATACTATGTGGGAGGAATTATGCTTGGTAATGACAGTACCAATATGAAAATAAGGTAGGTCCTGCCTTCAATAAGTTCACATTGTATTGGGGGAAGGAGGGAAGGGAATATGAAACATTCAAGAGATGTACAGGATAAACCCAAAAGAACAAAGAAGTGATTTAGGGAAAAGGGCATAAACAAATGAGGGGATAAGAAGTATTTGGGAGGGGGAAAAGAAAAACATTAAGACAAAGACTGAGATAATAATAATAATGGCTAGTATTTATGATGTGGACTTTAAATTCACTTGTTCCCCTTTATCAGGAAAATGAAACAAGATGATTGTCTTGTTTGCATAGAATGATGTGAGGCTTGAGTTTACTTGGCTTTGTAATCCATACGTCCAATGTTTGAGATTGTCTAGTGGGCATCTTTAAATAATCTTAGGCCAGAAATGTCAATATTTCAATCCACTCCTCCCTAGATCCTACCCCCCAACTCCTCCATGTCCCTCGGTTATAAAAGATTTATATCCCCCCAAACCCAATTGCTCAGTCAGTATGACTGCCTTATCTGTTATATCTGCATAAGTCCATGAAACTATTTTCATGTAAATTAAATAATACTGACAAAAGTTCATATCCAGTGTGGGTTCTATTAGGTCTATTAAATGTTCTTGCTGGTTGAAAGCTTTCTCACCTTCTTTACATTTAGAATTATCTGATGTTTCCTAATGTTTGAGCTGTACAAGAAAGTTTTCTTAGTTTCATTACATTCAAAGGGGTTCTCAGTTTTTATTATGCAAAGTTTGGTTTTCAGCTATAGTCTGTTTCAACATTGGGACATTCAAAGAATTTCCCTCCAGTATAAATTTGTTAAAAGTTTCTTAACTTAAAAGCTTTTCCACATTCATAGCATTTTTAGGGTTTCTCTCCAATATGAAATCTCTTATGTAACTTCAGGTTTCCCTTACGTTTGAAGACTTTCCCACATTCATTGCATATATAGAGTTTTACATCAGTATGAGTTTTCTTATGTCTATCAAGATGTCCCAAACAACTGAAGGCTTTTCCACATTCATTACATATATAAGGTTTCTCTCCAGTATGAATTTTCTTATGTCTATTAAGGCCTCCTTTCTCCCTGAAGGCTCTTCCACATTCATTACATTTATAGGGTTTCTCTCCACTATGAATTCTCTTGTGTGAATTAAGACCTCCCTTCTGCCAGAAGTCTTTTCCACATTCATTACATTTATAGGGCACGGTATGAATTGTCTCGTGTACATCAATGCTTTCCTTACAATTGAAGGCTTTTCCACATTTAATACATTTATACAGTTTCTCTCCAGTATGAATTTTCTTATGCCTATTAAGGAGATCTTTATGGCTGAAGGCTTTTCCACATTCATTACATTTGTAGGGCTTCTCCCCTGTATGAGTTGCCTCATGTATATCAAGGCTTTTCTTAAACCTAAAGGATTTTCCACATTCATTGCATTTATATGGTTTTACTCCAGAATGAATTTTCTTATGTATACGAAGGGTTCCCTTAAGTTTGAAAGCTTTTCCACATTCATCACATTTATATGGCTTTTCCCCAGTATGAGTTGCTCCATGTACAACAAGGTCTCTCTTAAACCTGAAAGCTTTTCCACATTGATTACATATATATGGTTTATCTCCAATATGAATTTTCTTATGCCTCTTAAGGTGATCTTTCCGGCTGAAGGCTTTTCCACATTCATTACATTTATAGGGCTTTTCCCCAGTATGAGTTGCTTCATGTACATCAAGACCTTTCTTAAACCTGAAAGCTTTTCCACATTCATTACATTTATGTGGTTTCTCTCCAGTATGAATTTTCTCATGTTTATTAAGGGATACCTTGTCCCTGAAAGCTTTTCCACATTCTTTACATTTATAGGGTTTCTCTCCAGTAGGAATTCTCTGGTCTAGATAAAGATATCCCCTCTGGGTAAAACTTTTCCTGCCTTTATTGCATTGTGTAATTGGCTCTTCTTCCAGAAGATTTTTCTGATGAATAGTAAGGTCTGAATTGTAGCTGGAAGCCTTACCACATTCACCAAGTTTTTGAGATTTTTCTTCAGGATGAATTCTTCCATGTACACTAAGGCATGAAGTGATGTGGAAGGTTTCACCACATTCATTAATTCTATAAGGTTCTCCTTGAGAACATACTCTATGGGAATGATTAAGTTCTAAATGGTGATTGTAAAACTTCCTGTATTTATTAAACTTACAAAGGTTCTTCAGAATGGAAATTCTGCTACATGAAGTATTGCCAGGCTTCACTATTAGCTTCATGGACTGTCTTTCTGGGTTTTTTATCTGCCTTTCTAATCCAGTGTCATGATTCCAAGATTCTCCCAATTTAGATTTGCAGAAATCATGTTTTATGAGTTTCTCTCTGGATATCTCTCTGGTTGTAATACATTGTTGTGGTGTTGACTTCTTAGTTTCATATTCACTTTTCTCAACAGGAGAATCTGAAAGTAACACAAAAAAATCTCAGCACTCACTGTTCAATGTTGTGGGGAAAAGAAAACTACTTTATGCTCAATTCTAGATTTAGTCTTCTGTATTAGGAAGAAGAGTGACTGATTTGGACAAGGTAGAAGAAACATGATGAAGAGGTGGCTGAAGCCCAAAAACAGGTGAGGGGAAAATAACAGAATGACATCAAAAATGTTTAAATTTTCAGAGAGAAAAACAATAATTTTTTAATCTTTTTATTTTCAAAACATATGCACTGATAATTTGACATTGATCCTTGCATAATCTTGTGTTTCAGATTTTCTCCTCCTCCCCACCCCCTCACCTAGATAGCAAGCAATTCAATATATGTTAAACATGTTAAAATATATGTTAAATCCATTATGTATAAACACATTTATACAATTCTCTTGCTGCACAAGAGTAATCAGATCAAAAAAAAGAAAAAGTAAATGAGTAGGAAAACAAAATGAAAGCGAATAAAAACAAAAAGAGTGAGAATGTTACATTGTGATCCACATTCAGTTCCCAGTCCCCTCTCTGGGTGTAGATGGCTCTCTTCATCACAAGACCATTGGAACTGGTCTCAATCATCTCATTGTTGAAAAGATTCACATTCATCAGAATTGATCATCATATAATATTGATGTTGCCATATACAATGATCTCCTGGTTCTGCTCATTTCACTTAGCATCAGTTCATTCAAGTCTCTCCAGGCCTCTCTGAAATCATTCTCCTGTTCATTTTTTTTTTTTTTTTTTTTTTGCTGAGGCAATTGGGGTTGACTTGCCCAGGGTCACACAGCTAGGAAGTGTCTGAGACCAGATTTGAATTCAGGTCCTCCTGACTTCAGGGCTGGTGCTCTAACCACTGCGCCACCTAGCTGCCCCTCCTGTTCATTTCTTAGAGAATAATAATATTTCATATCATTCATATACTATAATTTATTCAGCCATTCTCCAACTGAAGGGCATCCATTCAGTTTCCAGTTTCTTGCCACTACAAAAAGGGCTGCCACAAACATTCTTGCACATGTGGGTCCCTTTCCTTCCTTTAAGATCTCTTTGGGATATAAGCCCAATAGAAACGCTGCTGGGTCAAAGGGTATGCACAGTTTGATAACTTTTTGAGCATAGCTCCAAATTGCTCTCCAAAATGACTGGATCTGTTCACAGTTCCATTAACAATGTATCAGTGTCCCAGTCTTCCCACATCCCCTCCAATATTCGTCTTTGTCTTTTCCTATCATCTTAGACAAGTATGTAGTGGTATCTCAGAGTTGTCTTAATTTGCATTTCTCTGATCAATAGTGATTTGGAGCAACTTTTTCATATGACTAGAAATGGTTTTAATTTCATCATCTGAAAATTGTCTGTTCATATCTTTTGACCGACTGGAGAATGGCTTGAATTCTTATAAATTTGAGTCAATTCTCTATATAGTTTAGAAATGAGGCTTTCATCAGAAGCCTGAAATAGGAAAATGATTTCCCAATTTATTGCTTCCCTTCTAATCTTGTCTGCATTAGTTTTTTGGTACAAAAACTTTTAACTTAATATAATCAAAATTGTCTATCTGATATTCAATTATGAGTTCCAGTTCTTTGGACCCAAATTTCTTTCTTCTCCACAGATCTGAGGGGTAAACTATCCTATGTTCCTCTAATCTGCTTATAATATCACTCTTTAAGTCTAAATCATGAACACATTTCAACCTAATCTTGATATAGTGTTAGGTGTGGATCAATAACTAGTTTCTTCCACACTAGTTTCCAATTTTCCCAGCAGTTTTTGTCAAATAGTGAGTGCTTATCCCAAAAGCTGGGGTCTTTGGGTTTGTCAAACACTAGATTGCTATAGTTATTGCCTATTTTATCTTGTAATCCTATCCTATGCCACTGATCGACTGCTCTATTTCTTAGCCAGTACCAAATGGTTTTGATGACCACTGCTTTATAATATAGTTTTAGATCTGCTACAGCTAGGCCACCCTCATTAGCATTTTTTTTCATTAATTCCCTTGAAATTCTTGACCTTTTGTTCTTCCAGATGAACTTTGTTACTATTTTTTCTAGATCTGTAAAATAATTTCTTGGGAATTTGACTGGTATGGCACTAAATAAGTAAATTAGTTTGGGTAGTATTGTCATCTTTAATATACTCACTTGACCTACCCAAAGATATTTGATATTTTTCCAATTGTTTATATCTGACTTTATTTGTGTGGAAAGTGTTTTGTAGTTTCGTTCATATAGTTCCTGACTTTCCTTTGGCAGATAAATTCCCAAATATTTTATACTATTGACAGTTATTTTAAATGGAATTTCTATTTTTATCTCTTGATGCTGAACGTTATTGGCAATATATAAAAATGCTGATGATTTATGTGTATTTGGTATCCTGCAACTTTGCTAAAGTTGTGAATTGTTTCTAGTAGTTTTTAGTTGATTCAATAGGGTTCTCTAAGTATACCATCATATCATCTCTGAAGAGTGATAATTTGTACACACCTGTCAGATTGGCTAAAATGACAGGAAAAGATAAAGATGAATGTTGGAGGGGATGTGGGAAGACTGGGACACTGATACATTGTTGGTGGAACTGTGAACAGATCCAACCATTCTGGAGAGCAATTTGGAGCTATGCTCAAAAAAGTTATCAAATTATGCATACCTTTTGACCCAGCAGTGTTTCTACTGAGCTTATATCCCAAAGAAATCATAAAAGAAGGAAAGGGCCCCACATGTGCAAGAATGTTTGTGGCAGCTCTTTTTGTAGTGGCTAGAAACTGGAAACTGAAAGGATGCCCATCAATTGGAGAGTGGCTGAATAAATTATGGTATATGAATGTTATGGAATATTATTGCTCTGTAAGAAACAACCAGCAGGATGATTTCAGAGAGGCCTGGAGAGACTTGCATGAACTGATGCTCAGTGAAGTGAGCAGAACAAGGAGATCATTATTCACGGCAACAACACTATATGAGGATCAGTTCTAAGGGACATGACTCTCTTCAACAATGAAATGCTTCAAACCAGTTCCAATTGTTCAGTGAAGAAAGCCATATACATCCAGAGAGAGGGATGTGAAATGTGGACCACAACCTAACATTTTCATGTTCTCTGTTGAGGTTTGCTTGCATTGTATTTCCTTTATCGGATTATTCTTTCTTGTAGATATGATTTCTCCTGTACAAAAAATGATGCAATAATTATACATATATTCGATTTCTTAAGTATTCTAACATAATTATCATGTAGTGGATATCCTGCCATCTAGGGGAGGGGAGGGAGTAGGGGGGAAAAATTTGTAACAGAAAGCTTTGTAAGGGTTAATGTTTAGGAATTGCCCATACATATGTTTTGCAAATAAAAAGTATTAATAAAAAAAAAGAAAAAAAAAAGTGATAATTTGGTTTCCTCATTACTCACTCTCATTCTTTTAATCTCTTTTTCTTCTCTTATTGCCAAAACTAACATTTCTAATTCAATATTGAATAGTAATGGTGACAGTGGGCAGTCTTGTTTCACTCCTGATCTTATTGGGAATGGTTCTAGTTTGTTCCCATTACATATAATGCTTGCTGATCATTTTAAATAGATAGTAATGATCATTTTAAAGAAAAGTCCATTTATTCCCATACTCTACAGTAAAACAATAATTCTAAAACAAGAGTATTACATTTCAAGTTGATCTCTGGTAACAATGAAGAAGAAATAGTGATTGAAGCTGTAATTTTATGAAGGAAATTCCCTAGACCAAAACAGGGTTCTACCTTCTATGAAAGTTATAGCTTGATACCTGCCTAGAACATTGAACAGTGATTTGTCACCGCCATACTGCACAGAGTACTGAACCTCCAGTCAAGAAGGTTTACCTTCCTGAGTTCAATCTGGCCTCAGACATTTTCTAACTGAAGGGCCTGGTCAAGTCACTTAATCCTGTTATCCTCAGTTTCCCCATCTGTCAAATGAGCTGGAGAAGGAAATGGTAGACCATTCCAGGATCTCCACCAAGAAAACCCCAAAAAGGGTCACAAAGTGTTGGACTGAACTCAAGGCCTTAATATAAATGCAGCATTCAGAGGCGAAGTGAATTGTCCAATGTCACACTTGGTAAATATTAGAGGCAGACTCTGAACCTGGGTCTGCGAACTAGGAAGCTGGAGATCTTTACATCTGGTAACACTTCAGACCCTTAGAGCCTGATTTCATGTTCTATGTTTCCGTGTACTAGGAAAATTTGTTGAGATACAAAGCCAAAATGTGAGTAGCAATTGTGACACTTATTAGGTAGGTCACCATGGGCAACTTAAGATGTTATGCATTTCCCCAGGCCTTACTTTAAAATGGAAATGATATAAACACCATACATCCCCAACATTGGCAAAACACTAGTAAATCTGCTACTAGTATATTAGTTATAGTTATTAAAGTCAATTTTCCACAAAACTGAAATAGCTAGCAGCACCAATTCAAGGGGGAAAGGAAAAGTAGGAATTGGATAGAAGGTGTAAATAGCTTCTTTATAGAATTCGTCATTGAGAAGAATGAGACAAATTAGAAGGAAAATAAAACGGGAAAGAGGATGGATCAATGGTTTGATTTTTTAAACAGAGGTTAGACTAAATTACACTTGAAAGTTCTTTACCCTTTGTCTCTCAGAAAGGACTCATCAAAGAGGAAAAATAATCTAAGGATTTAAGAAGAGAAAACAGTCACAGAATATAGGATATTATCTAGCTTATATGTGGAAGGTTAAGTTTTTTGTTTTTTTGTTTTTTTTCCTTTTGCTGAGGCAATTGAGGTTAAGCGACTTGCCCAAGGTCACACAACTAGGGAATGTTAAATGTCTGAGACCAGATTTGAACTCAGGTCTTCCTGACTTCAGGGCTGGTGCTCTATCCACTGCACCACCTAGCTGCCCCGGAAGGTTAAGTTTAATCAAGAAGAATTACAGATTTTTCTGAGACTAGAGAGAAATACAAGGGCAGATTTAGGAGAAAACCATTTCTTGACATGAAAGATGAGGTTTCAGGAGGAGTGCAGGATGGACAACCACAGCTCTTCTCAGGCCTCTGGACCTTGAAAGAGAGCTCCAGGCCCAACATTTCAAAGGTAACTCATTCTAATGACCCAGTCAAACTCCTGCTGGCAGTGAGTCCTATCTCTGCCTAGATTTCTGGGTCAGGGGTTTTCAGTTGCACCTGACCCTTTATAAACCTCTCTGAGGATTTTCTTGGCAGAGGTTCATATCTCAAGAGAAGTTTGCCATTTTCTTCTCTACATCATGTCACAGATGAGGCCATCATGGTTGAGGGACCTAATCCAGGGTCTCACTGCTGGGAAATGTCTGAGGTCAAACTGGAACTCAGAACCATGAGGCTCCTTCAGTCCAGGGCTGGCACTCAGGGGACTGCACACTCTGCCTGCTTGGTTTTTACTCACCCTCAGAAATGCATTTGGAGTCTTCTTCCCTTGATAGCCAGGGGGCTTCATGTCTCTCTGGCCGAGAAATCACAGTTGGTTTAGTTACTGGAAGTCCTGATCAAGAGGAAATAAGTGGAAAGTGTTGAGAACAGAGAGACACCTCAGAGCTCAAGTCTTGATTTCTTTAAAAAAAAGGGACACATCTGAAAATGCCAGTGGAGAAGCATCAATGACCCCTGAAGGATGTTTCCTTCAGCAAATGAGGGAAGGACACAGCCTTTGGTGAGACACAGGACAAATGGGATCACTTTCACCCATTCTTAGTCTGCTGGGAGAAGTCTTTCCTTCTCTACCCTGGGACTCTAGTGGAGAACCTGAAGTCTGGCTGAGCAGAGAGCATGAAAGGAGAGCCTCCAGGGCTGCAGAATAAAGCTGCTGATTTCCTGCTGTACAAAGCAAGGACTTTTTGTCTGGGAAGAACAACAACTGCTCAAAAACTACCCAAAGGTTTGAGGGCATCTCTATATGACAGGTATTTGTGTGACTCTCCCTCCCTGTCCAGCAAACTCAAATTCAGCCAAGCTCTTCAGCCACCCCACAGCCATGGACAGATGGAATTCACTGACCTTGCAGTGGCTCTCACATGATGTTCTCCCTGCCATCTCTGCAGGTTAGCATGGGATGCTTCCCCAACTCTGCCATGCCCTGCTCCTTGTCTTTCAACTCTTGCAACCCTAGTTACCTTCACAACTTAGCTGAGGTCTACCATCTCTGGCTCATCCCCAAAGTGGTCATTGCCATTCCTTGGAAATGCCTTTTTTTGTATCAGCATCTACATATTTGGTGTCTCCCTGGATAGTATGGAAGCTCCATGAGGAGAGAGCCTAAGTTTTACCTTTGTCATCTAGTGACTACCATTGTTCCTGGTACTCAGTTGGAGCTGAATATATGCAGATTGAGTGATTAAAAAGAAGTTAGCTTACCAAGAGAGACAAAGTTCTCATAGGTCTCCAGCATCACATCCCTGTACATGTCCTTCTGGCCAGGATCCAAATAGCTCCATTCCTCCTGGGTGAATTCCACAGCAACATCTTGGAATGTCAATAAATTCTGAAACATCATAGGATCTTAGCGTGAGAGATGAAAGAGACTTCAGAACTCATCTACTAAGGCAGGATGGGGAGGAAGGCAAGGAAACACTTGGAACTGAAAATGTAACCAAAAAATGAAATAAATTTTATTTCTTTAAAATTTTATTTCCTTTTTTGTTTTTAATGAAAATACTTTTTTTTCAAAATGCATGCAAAGATAGTTTTCAGCATTCACCCTTGCAAAACCTTGTGTTCCAAATTTTTCTCTATCCCTCCACAGCTCCCAAGTCCTCTAGAAAGCAAGCAATCCAATATAGTTTAAACATGCACAATTCTTCTATACATATTGCCACCTTTATCATGCTATGTAAGAAAAACCAAATCAAAAGGGGGAAAAAAGCGAACAAATTAAAAAAAAAATCACCAAGCAACCAAAAAAAGGTGAAAATACTATTCTTTGATCCACATCCAGTTTCCATAGTATTCTTTCTGGATATGGTTGGCTCCCTCCATCACAAATCCACTGGAACTTCCTTGAATCACCTCACTGTTGAAAAGAGGGAAGTCCATCATGGTTGATCATCACATATTCTTCTTGTTGCTGTGTGTGTATGGTTCTCTTGATTCTATTCTCCTCACTTAGAACCAGTTCATGTAAGTCTTTCCAGGGTTTTCTGAAATCAGCCTGCTCATTATATCATACAGAACAAGAATATTTCATAACATTCATATAGACCAACTTATTCAGTCACTCATTTTCCAGTTCCTTGCCACTACAAAAAAAATTTGCACATGTTGTTTCTTTTTCCTTTTTATGATTTTTTTTTTTTTAGGATATAGACCCAACAAAGACACTGCTGAATCAAATGAAACAGACATCGAGCCCCCCCCCAAAAAAAAGAATGAAGAAAACTATTTACTAGTATGAAAAATGAACAGGGTACATTTGCTACCTTTGAAGAGCAAATTTAAGTAATAACTAGGAGACATATTGCCCAAGTGTATGCCATTGAATATGAAAATATAAAGGAAATATTTTTCTATTTATAAAAATAGAAATTGCCCAGATTGATGGAAAGGGAAATAATTTATATAATCCAACATGAGAAAAGAAAAATTGGATATATTATCAATGAAGTTTTTAGAAAAAATTCACAGGGTCACATACATTCACATATTAATTTTACCAATTTAAAGAACAATTAACTCCAATACCATATAAATTATTTGGGAAAATAAAGAAGTTCTACTAGATTCCTTTTATGATACAAATATAGTATTGACTTCTAAACTTGGAAAACCAAATAAAGAAAACTGTAGACCAATTTCCAATATCCTAATTGAAATATTGATGCAAAAATTTAAAGGAAATATTAGGATTGAGATCATAGAAATTTATCACAAAGGTAACACCTGAAAACCAAGTCAAATTTATAACAAAATGCAGGGCTGATTCAGCCTAATTAATCACATCAATAACAAAACCAACAGAAGTCAAATGAGTACCTCATTGGGTGCAGAAAAAGCTTTTGACAAAATAGAGCATCTATGCCTATTCAAAACACTAGACAGAATAGGAATAAATGAAGTTTCCCTTACAATGAGAATTATTATCCATCTAAAATGATCAGACAGTTTTCTCTGTAAGGAATATAAGCTAGAATTCTTCCCAGTAAGATCAGGGTAGAAGCAAGGATGCCTATTACCACCATTATTGTACTGGAAATGTTAGCTACAGCAAGAAAAAAAGAAAAAGAAATTGGAGGAATTAGCAAAGGGAATCAGGGGAAAAAAAACTATCACAGTGTAGACAATATGACGGCATCTTTAAAGAATCTTAAATACACGCTAAAAATACACACACACATATATGCACACATGAATACATTGAAATACAGTGACATGTACAAATACACACACATATATATACATCCACACACACATTTACACAGAAATACAGGAGTATCTAAAACAATATCAGCAGGGCTGGCACATGATGTCCATTTCTCTCCTGATGGAATCTCTCAGTTTCCTGTCAGAGAACAAGGATCTCAAGGCCTCCTTTGTGGTTTTCCAATAAACTCTACCCTGATCCTTGTTAAAATGTTGCTCAAAGTCTCCTCTTCCCTGTCCCTGCTAACTCTATGCTATTACTTACCCCCCTACCCACCCACCCAAGGATCTCTCCCTTTCCCCTTTCCTTTACCCTACTCCAATTAATATACACACCTGGTCCCACTCCCATTAATCTGAGCACCCACCTTTTAAGGTCTTTATAAAAGGTTAGCTATGGTCATTCATGCTCACAAGAATGAGTCAAAGTGGGGCCTTGAACCCACATCTTTCCTGACTCCAAGTCCCCCACCCCTCCCACTTTTTATTCAATAAAGTACCACAGCTACCTCCCCATGTACTGAGACCCTAGAAGGCAGGGCCTCTTTTTGCCTTTTTCCATAGGCGTTTAATCAGTGCTTGTTTATTTACATCTTTCTTTCTTTTTTTTTTTTTTAAATTAAAGCTTTTTATTTGCATAACATATGTATGGGTAGTTCTTCAACAATGACCCTTACAAAGCTTTCGGTTACAAATTTTCCCCCCTACTCAGCACCCCTCCCCTAGATGGCAGGAAGTCCACTACATGTTAATTATGTTAAAATACTTAACAAGTCGAATATATGTATACATATTTCCACACTTATCTTGCTGTGCAAGAAAAACTCGTATTTACAAGAAAAAAAAATCTGAGAAAGGAAACACAATGCAAGGAAACATCAATAGAGAGCATGAAAATGTTATGTTGTGGTCCACATTTCACATCCCTCTCTCCGGATGTATATGGCTTTCTCCACTGAACAAGTGGAACTGGTTTGAAACATTTCATTGTTGCAGAGAGCCATGTCCATCAGACTTGATCATCAATCATATATTCGTCTTGTTGCTGTGTATAATGATCTCCTGGTTCTGCTCATTTCACTCAGCATCAGTCCATGCAAGTCTCTCCAGGCCTCTCTGAAATCGTCCTGCTGGTTGTTTCTCACAGAACAATAATATTCCATAACATTCATATACTATAATTTGTTCAGCCATTCTCCAATTGATGGGAATCCATTCAGTTTCTAGTTTCTTGCCACTACAAAAAGGGCTGCCACAAACATTCTTGCACATGTGGGGTCCTTTCCTTCCTTTAAGATCTCTTTGGGATATAAGCCCAATAGGAACACTGTTAGGTCAAAGGGTATGCATAGTTTGATCACTTTTTGAGCATAATTCCAAATTGCTCTCCAGAATGGTTGGATCCATTCACAGTTCTACCAACAATGTATCAGTGTCCCAGTTTTCCCACATCCCCTCCAACAGTTATCATTATCTTTTCCTGACATTTTAGCTAATCGGACAGGTGTGTAGTGGTACCTCAGAGTTGTCTTAATTTGCATTTCTCTGATCAATAGTGATTTGGACACCTTTTCATATGACTAGAAATGGTTTTAATCTCATCATCTGAAAATTGTCTGTTCATATCTTTTGACATTTATCGATCGGAGAATGGCTTGAATTCTTATAAATATGAGACAATTCTCTATATATTTTAGAAATGAGGTCTTTATCAGAACCCTTAAATGTAAGTTTATTGCTTCCCTCCTAATCTTGTCTGCATTGGTTTTGTTTGTACAAAAACTTTTTAACTTAATATAGTCAAAGTTATTTATCTGGTGTTCAATTAAGAGTTCCAGTTCTTCTTTGGACATAAATTTATTCCATCTCCACAGGTCTGAGAGGTAAACTATCCTATGTTCCTCTAATTTGCTTATAATATCACTCTTTATGTCTAAATCACGAATTTAGATCTTATCTTGGTATGTGGTGTTAGGTGTGGGTCAAGCCCTAATTTCTTCCATACTAGTTTCCAATTTTCCCAGCAGTTTTTGCCAAATAGTGAGTGCTTATCCCAAAAGCTGGGGTCTTTGGATTGATCAAACACTAAATTGCTAAAGTTATTGCCTAGATTGTCCTGATGTCCTATCCTATTCCACTGATTGACTGCTCTATTTCTCAGCCAGTACCAAATGGTTTTGATGACCGCTGCTTTATAATACAGTTTTAGATCTGATACAGCAAGGCCACCCTCATTGCCCTTTTTTTTTTTTGCAGGTAGTCTTCAGGACTGCAGTCCATCCCCTTTTAACTGCTAAGGAAAAAAGTGGGGTCCAAGCCACTAGCTCAGATCACACTGATGAGGTCCTGAATGGTGTTCTCAAGCTGTTCTACCCAGTAACTAAGTCCTTTTAAACACTTTGGCACATTCATCCTTGGCCACCCAAGGGAA